>CM070095.1:20484864-20489864 GCA_036178185.1 Liparis tanakae | reverse complement strand
CAACTTTAGCTAATGTAGACTGTTTAATTACACTGAAAATCAATGTTAATGACATAGCTGAATTTCGTCAGGCAGACATCAAATGGCCAATCATTCAATGGCTCGTTGGTCTAGGGGTATGATTCTCGCTTAGGGTGCGAGAGGTCCCGGTTCAAATCCCGGACGAGCCCAAGTATTGCTTTGGCTAATGTAGATTATTTATTACGCCAGTGTAATAAAAGAGACATTTGAGGATTTTGTTTGGCAGACATCAAATGATGAAACCTTTTATGGCTCGTTGGTCTAGGGTATGATTCTCGCTTGGTGCGAGAGGTCCGGTTCAAATCCCGGACGAGCCCAAGTATTGCTTTTGGCTAATGTAGATTATTTATTTACGTCAGTGTAATAAAAAAGACAATTAAGGATTTTGTTTGACAGACATCAAATGATGAAATATTATATTGGCTCGTTGGTCTAGGGGTATGATTCTCGCTTGGGTGAGAGGTCCCGGTTCAAATCGGATGAGCCCAAGCATTGCTTTGGCTAATGTAGACTATTTATTTACATCAGCATAAAGAAAGCGGTATTTAAGGATTCCGTCAGGCAGACATCAAACAGTCACACAGTTCAATGGCTCGTTGGTCTAGGGGTATGATTCTCGCTTCGGTGCAAGAGGTCCCGGTTCAAATCCGGACGAGCCCAAGACCAACTTTAGCTAATGTAGATTATTTAATTACAAGATTGAAAATCAATGTTTATTACATAGGTTGATTTCGGCAGACATCAAATGATGCCAATCATTTTATCGGCTCGTTGGTCTAGGGGTATGATTCTCGCTTAGGGTGCGAGAGGTCCGGTTCAAATCGGACGAGCCCAAGTATTGCTTTGGCTAATGTAGATTATTTATTCACGTCAGTGTAATAAAAGAGACATTTGAGGATTTGTCAGGCAGACATCAAATGATGAAACCTTATATGGCTCGTTGGTCTAGGGTATGATTCTCGCTTTGGGTGTGAGAGGTCCCGGTTCAAATCCGGACGAGCCCAACGCCAACTTTAGCTAATGTAGACTGTTTAAATACAAGACTGAAAATAAATGTTAATGGCATAGCTGAATTTCGTCAGGCAGACATCAAATGGCCAATCATTTTTCGGCTCGTTGGTCTAGGGGTATGATTCTCGCTTAGGGTGCGAGAGGTCCCGGTTCAAATCCGGACGAGCCCAAGTATTGCTTTGGCTAATGTAGATTATTTATTTACGTCAGTGTAATAAAAGAGACATTTGAGGATTTTGTTTGGCAGACATCAAATGATGAAACTTATATCGGCTCGTTGGTCTAGGGGTATGATTCTCGCTAGGTGCGAGAGGTCCGGTTCAAATCGGACGAGCCCAAGTAACTTTAGCTAATGTAGACTATTTATTACAAGACTAAAATCAATGTTAATGAAAGCTGAATTTCGTCAGGCAGACATCAAATGGCCAATCATTTTGGCTCGTTGGTCTAGGGTATGATTCTCGCTTGGGTGCGAGAGGTCCGGTTCAAATCCGGACGAGCCCAAGTATTGCTTTGGCTGATGTAGATTATTTATTTACATCAGTGTAATAAAAGAGACATTTGAGGATTTTGTTTGGCAGACATCAAATGATGAAACTTATATTCGGCTCGTTGGTCTAGGGGTATGACTCTCGCTGCGGGTGCGAGAGGTCCCGGTTCAAATTCGGATGAGCCCAAGCATTGCTTTTGGCTAATGTAGACTATTTATTTACATCAGCATAAAGAAAGCGTATTTAAGGATTCCGTCAGGCAGACATCAAATGTCACACAGTTCAATGGCCCGTTGGTCTAGGGGTATGATTCTCGCTTCGGGTGCAAGAGGTCCCGTGTTCAAATCCCGGACGAGCCCAAGACCAACTTTAGCTAATGTAGACAGTTTAATTACAAGATTGAAAATCAATGTTTATTACATAGCTGAATTTCGTCAGGCAGACATCAAATGGCCAATCATTTTATCGCTCGTTGGTCTAGGGGTATGATTCTCGCTTGGGTGCGAGAGGTCCCGGTTCAAATCCCGGACGAGCCCAAGTATTGCTTTGGCTAATGTAGATTATTTATTACGTCAGTGTAATAAAAGAGACATTTGAGGATTTGTCAGGCAGACATCAAATGGCAAACTTTAATGGCTCGTTGGTCTAGGGGTATGATTCTCGCTTGGGTGTGAGAGGTCCCGGTTCAAATCCGGACGAGCCCAAGTATTGCTTTGGCTAATGTAGATTATTTATTTACAAGTCATGTAATAAAAGAGACATTTAGGATTTTGTTTGGCAGACATCAAATGATGAAATTCAATCGGCTCGTTGGTCTAGGGGTATGATTCTCGCTTAGGTGCGAGAGGTCCCGGTTCAAATCCCGGACGAGCCCAAGTATTGCTTTGGCTAATGTAGATTATTTATTTACATCAGTGTAATAAAAGAGACATTTGAGGATTTGTCAGGCAGACATCAAATGCACAAAGTTCAATGGCTCGTTGGTCTAGGGGTATGATTCTCGCTTTGGTGTGAGAGGTCCCGGTTCAAATCCCGGACGAGCCCAAACCAACATTAGCTAATGTAGACTGTTTAATTACAAGACTGAAAATCAATGTTAATGACAGCTGAATTTCGTCAGGCAGACATCAAATGGCCAATCATTTTATCGGCTCGTTGGTCTAGGGGTATGATTCTCGCTTAGGGTGCGAGAGGTCCCGGGTTCAAATCCCGGACGAGCCCAAGTATTGCTTTGGCTAATGTAGATTATTTATTTACGTCAGTGTAATAAAAGAGACATTTGAGGATTTCGTCAGGCAGACATCAAATGGCAAAACCTTTAAATGGCTCGTTGGTCTAGGGGTATGATTCTCGCTTTGGGTGTGAGAGGTCCCGGGTTCAAATCCCGGACGAGCCCAAGTATTGCTTTGGCTAATGTAGATTATTTATTTACGTCATAAATAAGAGACATTAGGATTTCGTCAGGCAGACATCAAATGGCCACATTTCATCGGCTCGTTGGTCTAGGGGTATGATTCTCGCTTAGGGTGCGAGAGGTCCCCGGTTCAAATCCCGGACGAGCCCAAGTATTGCTTTTGGCTAATGTAGATTATTTATTTACGATGTAATAAAAGAGACATAGGTTGAATTTTGTCAGGCAGACATCAAATGGCCAATCACATTTATCGGCTCGTTGGTCTAGGGGTATGATTCTCGCTTAGGGTGCGAGAGGTCCCGGGTTCAAATCCCGGACGAGCCCAAGTATTGCTTTGGCTGATGTAGATTATTTATTCATGCCAGTGTAATAAAAGAGACATTTGAGGATTTTGTTTGGCAGACATCAAATGGCAAAACCTTTAAATGGCTCGTTGGTCTAGGGGTATGATTCTCGCTTTGGGTGTGAGAGGTCCCGGGTTCAAATCCCGGACGAGCCCAACTCCAACTTTAGCTAATGTAGACTGTTTAATTACAAGACTGAAAATCAATGTTAATGACAGCTGAATTTCGTCAGGCAGACATCAAATGGCCAATCATCTTATCGGCTCGTTGGTCTAGGGGTATGATTCTCGCTTAGGGTGCGAGAGGTCCCGGGTTCAAATCCCGGACGAGCCCAAGTATTGCTTTGGCTAATGTAGATTATTTATTTACGTCAGTGTAATAAAAGAGACATTTGAGGATTTTGTTTGGCATACATCAAATGATGAAATTTATATTGGCTCGTTGGTCTAGGGGTATGATTCTCGCTTCGGGTGCGAGAGGTCCCGGGTTCAAATTCCGGATGAGCCCAAGCATTGCTTTGGCTAATGTAGACTATTTATTTACATCAGCATAAAGAAAGCGGTATTTAAGGATTCGAGGCAGACATCAAAATGGCCACACTTCAATGGCTCGTTGGTCTAGGGCTATGATTCTCGCTTCGGGTGCAAGAGGTCCCGGGTTCAAATCCCGGACGAGCCCAAGACCAACTTTAGCTAATGTAGACAGTTTAATTACAAGATTGAAAATCAATGTTTATTACATAGGTTGATTTCGTCAGGCAGACAAATGGCCAATCATTTTATCGGCTCGTTGGTCTAGGGGTATGATTCTCGCTTAGGGTGCGAGAGGTCCCGGGTTCAAATCCCGGACGAGCCCAAGTATTGCTTTGGCTGATGTAGATTATTTATTCACGTCAGTGTAATAAAAGAGACATTTGAGGATTTTGTTTGGCAGACATCAAATGATGAAACCTTATATCGGCTCGTTGGTCTAGTGGTATGATTCTCGCTTTGGGTGTGAGAGGTCCCGGGTTCAAATCCCGGACGAGCCCAACTCCAACTTTAGCTAATGTAGACTGTTTAATTACAAGACTGAAAATCAATGTTAATGACATAGCTGAATTTCGTCAGGCAGACATCAAATGGCCAATCATCTTATCGGCTCGTTGGTCTAGGGGTATGATTCTCGCTTAGGGTGCGAGAGGTCCCGGGTTCAAATCCTGGACGAGCCCAAGTATTGCTTTGGCTAATGTAGATTATTTATTTACGTCAGTGTAATAAAAGAGACATTTGAGGATTTTGTTTGGCATACATCAAATGATGAAATTTATATTGGCTCGTTGGTCTAGGGGTATGATTCTCGCTTCGGGTGCGAGAGGTCCCGGGTTCAAATTCCGGATGAGCCCAAGCATTGCTTTGGCTAATGTAGACTATTTATTTACATCAGCATAAAAAAAGACATTTAAGGATTTCGTCAGGCAGACATCAAATGTCACAGTTCAATGGCTCGTTGGTCTAGGGGTATGATTCTCGCTTTGGGTGCAGAGGTCCCGGTTCAAATCCCGGACGAGCCCAAGTTTTGCTAATTGGCTAATTACAAGATTATTTATTTACATTTAATACATAGCTGAATTTGTCAGGCAGACATCAAATGGCCAATCATTTTATCGCTCGTTGGTCTAGGGTATGATTCTCGCTTAGGGTGCGAGAGGTCCCGGTTCAAATCCCGGACGAGCCCAAG
>CM070095.1:20204584-20484364 GCA_036178185.1 Liparis tanakae | reverse complement strand
AAAGCACGTAGAAAAGTTTGCAAAAGACAGCAGCAGCCTCAAGAGAGACAACAACATGAAGCTACAGAATGACAGAAATAGCATTCACACTACTGTTAGAGCAGACTTGCCCATTTCTGACTCTAAGACAGGAAGTGTCCTTACTTTTCTAATAGAAAAAAGGTTCTGCTAAATCCTCTGAAGATTATTTTTTTTAAATAGGTCCTTTATTAGCTTACATCATTCTATATTGTATCTTGTTTTCTATTTTTTATTTTTTTTACATTAGTTAAATAATTGAAAATCTCACTGAGTTCACGTATCATCTGAAATAAAGGAGGATTTCTGTTTTCCATACATATGTATGTGTGTGCGTGTGTGTGTGTGTGTGTGTGGGGGGGGGGGGTACAGGCGCCCCATGCTGAGCTGGTGGTCTTGTTGAGAATCACTCCAGGCAACAATAAAACTGGAGAGTAGACTTTTGCATTAAGCATCACACACTGGTTCCTCTCCCTCTCCGTAGGCTACCATCCACAATCCTCTCCTTCGCACTCCAATTCGCTCCTCTTCCTTTTTCCTCAATCTCTCTCTCTCTCTCCCCCCCTCTCTCTCTATTTCCGTCCATCTTTCCTCCTTTTCCCTCCTCTCTGACTCATTTCCCCCTTTCATTCTCAATGTTTGCTGTACTTTGAACCAATGTGACTATTTTTAGCACCAAATCACAGCTGGGGGAAATAACTCTGCGTTTCTCAGACACACACACACACACACACACACACACACACACACACACACACACATACAAAACACAGTCGAAGCAATAGAGACACGTCTTGACTCTGGTCTCAGCTCTAACTAAATTAAACATCAAAGCGCATAACACTGTTCTTTCCACACGACCGATCCCCTGCATTCATTTCTAATCAATGATGTAATAAATTCTTCCTCATCGTTGTGATGAGATTGCTGGAACCGTACTTCATGTGATCTATTATAATATGCAAATGATCATTCAGGCCAAACTTCCACGCTTGTTCACTCCGTGTTTTTCTTTCTTCTGATGAAAAGTTATTTATGACCAAATGTCTTGAGACATCACGGTTCACAGCGTGTTGCCGTATTAATTGTGTCAAACTTGAGCCTCTAAGACTGTGGCTGTTAAGGCCGATAGAAATATGCTTTCCTTCATTTTTTTCTATCCTTTTTTTTGCCTGGAATTGCATAAAGCTGCAACACAAAACACTTTTAGGGGCAAATAGAAAATGGCATTTTGAAATTGAAATCCATCCACACAGCAGACTGAGTTCCTAAGGAATAGCCCTTTAATGAATGGAAAATTGCCCCGTTCAACGCCTCTAAATATTTACATAAATAAGCTCTATTTTCAGCATTTCTGCTTTTATTCTGTGAATCTTAACACCATTTATATGCATTTAAAGTATCATAGATATTCTCAGAGGTAAGGCAGTAGTCAGGTGGGTGTCCTGCCTTCGTCATGAACCAATGTATCGATGCAGGGCAGGTAGATTTCTTTACCTTGCAAAAGAAAAATAGTCCCACAGTCGTATTTTATTACATTAAATTACAACGTTTCGTTTTCTTCAGGACAAGGGAGGGGTGTTAACGTACACCCGGGGCGACTCTAGCTCAGTCGGGAGAGTGGAGAAGTGCAAACGCAAGGTAGTTGGTTCCATCCCATCTTTCCCCATTAGTTCCATGTCAGCAAGTCACTGAACTCGATTCACTGCATTCTTAATAACTAAGGAAGGGTTAAATGCAGAGAATACATATATGCATATCATTATATGTAATGTAACACTTTTTGAAGGCACAGTGACACTTTGACCACGAGGAGCGCTAAGTAGCAAAAAAATGGTACAACGTGCCTTTAAAATCCAGCTTCAGTGAGAAGAAGGAGGAGTTCTGGCTCTGGTTGTGACTGAACTGCAGGACTTTTATAACGTTTACTAATTTACTAACGGACTTTACCCGTTTGTGTGTGTTCTTCCCTTCCACAACTCATCTTGTCTTGCTCCGAACACAAAACATAATGTCAAACTGCTACAACTGGAGCTTACTTTAATAAAACGTCAACCATATCCAGAATAGCGCTGATATCCGATAATCCTGCACAAGCGTAGAACTTTGTTAAAATTTAAATGAGAATTATCTTTAAATATATATGAGGATGCGACCGCAACTCACAGTGGATCCATCAGCAGGAGGTCTCTCGCCAGTAAGCAGTGACTTCATTTCATACCACATGACTCTTTAATGTGTCTAAAAGACATGAAAAGAAAAAAATGACTCAGAATATAGTTATATATATTAGTTGTATGGCAACATGTTTTTCCCCCTCTTTAAGATAGACAGACTCTTAATGGCTTACTGACTATTTTACAGCATTATGCTGGATAGCTGAGGTTCAATTTGTAAAGCTGAACATATCACAGTGAGAGGTGATGTTTGTTTCTCATCAGCAAGTTAATTAAGCCTCATTCTAATGGCATATTACAGCACCATATGTGCTCTTCTGCAAGCCCATCTCAGCACACACACACACACACACACACACACACACACCTCTCTCTAAGCTGGCGGCTCTTTGATCTACTGGTCGAAGGCTGCTGTCGGCCCACAACTCTGACAGCCTGTCTGCCTCGTGTCTCAAATCAGCTGTGTGCACGCACAGACACACACACACACACACACACACACATGTGCACACACACACACACACACACACACGCACACCAGTTTGAGCTCTGCAGGTCAGTTCCTTTACATCATAAACTAGTTGCGAAATATTGACAACCGGGTTGGATACTTGAATCACTAAGGGGATTAATGAACTTATGAGTAGTAGTAAAACTACTGACTTATTTAGATATTTGATATCGCATAAAACTGCACATGGGACATTTTCCATCTTCAAAGGTTACCTCCATTTCTGTACATCACCATAATAGACTATAATTAAAGTAATGATTATGTTCAGGACCTCTGATTCAGTGTTGCTAAATAATTCTCTTCAAGGGGAAACAGATGACTGAATATATTGACAATAATTCTTGTAGATAGACTTGATCACATATCAAAATACATCTCCCTTTCTTATCTATGTATTTAGTGTCTTTCCGATAGAGGCACATATTTCCATTGCCTCTGGGAATGTATATTCATTTCCAGCTTCTTCGAATGTATTTCCAAGTTAATTAGTGGGATATTTAAAATTACAATTATGAAGGACCCTGGTGTTTCTTCTCTGGGGACTTCATCTCCCTTCATCGCACTACAAACTTCTTCAGAGGCTCTTGTTAATTGCCCGAAAATGAGTCCTGCACAATTGGATCTTAAGATTCCCCGAAGTGTTACCCACTGGTACTATGAGATTATTTTTAAAATCCTTTACAGTCTAAAATTAAAAAAAAAAAAAATCTGTGTCTGAGGGTTTCTCAACTTTTCTTTTTTTTCTTGAATAACCTGTAAAAATGACTTCAGAGGGGTAACTAACCTTCTGAGTGCAAGAACCCTCTCATAACCGTAAAAAGAACTGTGCCTTAAAGTGTGTGAGTGTGCTTTTGAGTGAGTATTATTATTTATTGTCAATCAATTGTTGATCTGTGTTGTCTTTTTTTATGTGTTGGATATGCTGCACAGCAGTTTTTGATTACCGATATTATCTCCCCCAGGAGGATCATGCTATGGGTTGTGTGTGTGTGTGTGTGTGTGTGTGTGTGTGTGTGTGTGTGCACCTCACTCTTCCTCCAAGGCTAATCTCGCAGTCACTGACTTCCTGCTGACTCCTCACTCTTAACCGGACAAGTAGGGGTCACACGTGAGTGCATTGCAACATCTTCCTCCTCCTCCTCCTCCTCCTCCTCCTCCTCCTCCTCCTCCTCGCTTCCTCCCTCCCTCCCTCCCCAATCCATCCCAGATTGTCGTCTATCGAAGTCGTTTCTTCCGCCCGTTGATGTCTAGATGCTGTGTTAGCCGATTGCGGATCATATTTATTAAGCCACACAATAGCATCAGCGGTCGGTGACGACGGACCTGGCGGAGGTCTGCAATCTACCGAGTGCAGCTTTTCTAGCTTTCTTCTTAGTGATGTGCTATTTTTTGGTTTAAACTTAATTAAAAAAACATATTAGTGTGAGGCTGGTAATTCTGACTGTGGCTTGGAATCAGATGCAAACAGAATGTGGTGTGTGTGCCTTTGTACAATGCATGGAGGAGGAGCATGTGCAATAACCGACCAAATAGTTATCAGTAATGAAGACCTTTGGCAGGCCTTCATGTATGCTGAACCAGAATTTATTTGCATGCATAGCCTAATTACTGTGTATACTGAAAGCTATTGGCTGGAAATGATACAAAAACTGAGCTATATAAACTAAATAACACCCTCGGTGACATGCGCTGGCTTTGGATCCGTACAATACCAGTTTGCTGGAACAGAAAACCCCGAGGGGATGTACGGCTCCATCTTTACTCATTAACACTTTTCCTTTATTGGTCTAATTTTAAATATGTAAAGAAAGCAAGAAAGAAAAAAAAAAGGAAACCCGCAACATTTCACATTTAAAGCTGAAGAGATGGCCGGGGCTCTTTTAAGTATAAGTGGGACAACATGTCCAAACATAGATTTTTCAGTAAATACGCTGCCCTTTCCTCATTACAGCTGAACAAACCTTTAAGAAACTGATTGGCTTCGCTGTCTATAAATAAGATAAGCTTCATTTTTCTTAGGCCTAATTAATCACGTCCCATATTTACAGCCTCAGCCAGCAATTCGGAGACGTTTCTTCACTAATTTGTTATTATATAGGTCACGGAACAACCTTGAAGAAATCGTCTGCCGTCGCATGTTAAGATCACAACATTGCATATTATAATCCTTTGTTTTTTTGTTTTTTCCTTGTTTCCTTTACCTTGAGAGAGTGTCTGGATTGTGCTGACCTCATTGCATCACAGGGGTTATTAAATTGGGTACAAAAATGGAGCCATCTGCCCGTGCCAGTGTTTTTTTACTACATGGCCTCCAGTCTTCAGAGGCCGAATCTCTCAGACAGAGTCGGCATGTCCCAGATCTACTCTGTCTACACACTGGCATCTGGCATTAACAAGTACCCTGGGTGTTCGGGGGCCGTGTTCACACGGCACACGGACACGTCCGATGCAGACGGAAATGCACTCAGGATGCTCTGAAGATATGATCCAAATGACTTCTGACGCTCGGCACACACTCATTTAAGCACGAACAAAAGAAAACACAAAATAGATGGAGTATCTTTCATATGCCTGTCAAACTGTGGTAGAAAATAACTGAACGTATTCAAGTACTCTATTTAAAGCTACAGTTGGTGAGTTTTTTTTAGTTCCTGACCAACTCAACACTTTACTCAGCACTTTACTTACCTTACTTTACTCAGCGCTTTACTTACTTTACTTTACTCAACACTTTACTTTTGTTTTTCTCCTTGTAGTATTTAGTATTTTTAGTATTTTAGTATTAGTATTTAGTATTTAGTATTTAGTATTTTAGTATTTAGTAATTTAGTAATTTAGTATTTGTATTTTAGTATTTAATAACTTAGTATATTTTTTTATTATTATTTTAGTAGTAGTATTAGTATGTTGTTTTTTAGTAGTAGTATTAGTATTTTGCATTTTAGTATTTATTTTTTGGGTTTTTATTTGTATCTTTTATTCTTATTAATGCTCTAATGTACATCCACTGCTGTAATGCTGAAATGTCCCCACTGTGGGACTAATAAATGAATACCTTATCTTTAATACAAAATAATTATTGTTATCCATGCACAAACCCGTCAATATTTCCTGAAAAAAAATATATAATTACTGAAATAAAAAATTAAAAGTCTGTTTCCTCCTCTTTTCAGGGCTCCGAAACAGCCAATCAGAGCCGAGGAGTCTCCATCACAGCTTCTCAATCACTGCCTCTCCGGCAAAAGCGGCGCTGATCAAATATGAAGCACCATTCTGCCGCCGGTATTGCCTATTTCCCGCATCAAATGTTTTCATCAACATCTTTTAGAGATCCGTTTTGCTGTGAAATAAGGAAATGTAATGCCCCCTGGGTGCCACGTTGAAAATAGAGTCGAGCCACCGCTAAGCCCCGCCCACCGGAGGAAACTTTCTAATTTTTCTCATTTTAATTTCAGCTAAACAGTCGATCGATACTTTCAAAAGTCTTCTGAAAAAGTGGAATCTTGCGAATACCATTGAGAGCGCGAAGCAGAGAAACCGGATTATTCTCATAGATTATCTGAACTACTGTGTGATAAAACATAACTTCATTTTAGTAAAACTGTAGCTTTAAGGACACTTTTGAGGTACTTGAATATTTCTATTCCATGCTACTTTCTTTTACTCCTCTGCATTTATTTTACAATTATAATTAATCGAACGGCACATTGATTAGTTAAAGTTATCCACACATAGTATAACGTCACTGCAGCAACCATAATCATACAATGATACAATTATAAGGTCGCTGGATTGTTTTGGGACTACATTTCTTTCTGATAATATATTTCTAAAACAAAACTAACTGAATATGTTTCCACAGTTTCATTAAATCTTATCACACCACACTTCTTTAACATCTGCATGATCTTTTTTTTCAAATAATTATATTTATCAATATATTATACATATAATATGTGCCATAACTTCTTTTTTTTATTGATCTCCAATGGCAAAAGAAAAACAAGTTTGTGTGAGTTTTCAGACCCGCCTTTCCTTCCCTAAAAGAAAACTCAAGTTCAAATACAATTTTTAACATCGGCATCACGTTGGACTGTCATGAGTTGTGACTGAGCTGCCAGCTGAGTTAGAACTATGCCATCATTTGGCTGACACACACCTCGTATGCTTCCATACGGCAGCATTTCGCTGATTAATGAAGCAATACGTTTGTCTATTGTATTTATGACTTTAAATGGAAGATTTGTCATTTTAATATTGCTACTTGTCATTACCAGAGACAAACGACTTCCGAAGACACTGTTATGTCTGCACACGTCAAACCAAATGTACGTGTGAAGATATTCATGAATATAGAGAGCAGAAACAGTGAGAAGTTGTGCTCCCAATGTGAGAGGATGGATGGAGTTTCACAGAACTTAGTTCGGGAACCCGTTCTAGTTTCACATGTATCAGTACACTTATATGGTTCCTATACCCAAGGTACTATCTAGTAGGCCGGAAAAAAATATGTGCTTGTCCCAATATGTAATGTGTCAAATGCAAAAATACCAGGATGTTCTACTACATCCAGTCGCATTTTGCAGGATGTAAGCCAGCATGCTTTTCTGCCGATTGCAACCCACAATCCTTTGCACAGGATGTATAAGCAAAGGGTCAAAGTTCAAGGTGCCATGTTGATGATTGAGAGGAAGTAGTACATCCCAATGAAATGTGTACTGCATGCAACATGACAGACTCTGCTGCAGTGTGTACTAAAAGCAAAAAAGAAAACGTACGAGCCTTCCCCTCCCAGGGAAGTCTGCTGATGTGCTCTCGGAGGAAAGACCAGACGGGGTAGTGGGACTGAAGTGATTAAATTGAAATGGAAAGAGAGAGAGAGAGAGGAGGGAAGTTAGGGAGTAGATAACTAATGTGTTCGCCCATCAGCATGTGTGCATGTTTTTATCCTGTCTGCCGAAACGCTGCATCCATTTGGGCCTCTCTCTCTCTCCCTCGTCCTCTTTTTCTTACCTTCTTCCATCTTCCTGCCGTTTCTAAAAATAGACGCTCCCAAATCGCATTATCTACCGAAACAAACCTCCAGTCTGCCTCTCCTCCGCCGATTTAACACCTAGGAATGTTTGACAGCTGGACTTAGGGAGCATTCTCCCGTCTGGATTCGGTACAACGTGCATCCACATATTTACAAATGTGTTACACATATTTACTAATGTGTGTGTGAGTATCCGACAGGTTGTAGTGAAATATCACACATGGTCATGTGTACTCACTTCATATGCACAGAAAATGCACACCAGATACCACACACATTATTGAAGGGATAACTGTGATCAGAATACCAATGAGAGCAAGTCATAAGCCCACACACACACACACACACACACATGAATGGATTTGTCTTGGAGGTGGGGTTTTGTCTCTTATATTAACGATAAACACGCGCTTTGTTTCAAATGTGCTCCCCTTTGCATGGATGTACCTGTTAATAGACATATTCCCAGGCGCCCACCCACAGTCAGATCCAACGTTGAAAGAAATCATAGCGGAGGCCTAATGAGGACAAGAAAACATCCCAAATTGCTAAAAAAAGAAGAAGATAATCTACCGCAGCCACGGGCTTCACATCCTAAATCTGTGTGAAGTAAAAAAAAAAAAAAGTGTGTGGGAGGCAGAAAGTCAGACGGTTTTATTCCTGCACTGCATCTCTCAGACCTTTTCAGAGACATTAAAGACGGCGTTCCATCTTAGTTTATAACAAAAAAAAGTAATTGTCCCTAACGGGGGATTTCCGGCACCGCGTAAAACACAGAAGACCAAAAATAAATTCAAAGAAGCAGTCAAGTCATAAAAAAATCCCTTACTCAGCTCTTCACTCTGCCACATTAGAGCACTGATGTCTGCTCCTTCGTTCTTCTTCCATTATGTTGTCGTTTGATGCTTATTTTTGCATTCCCCTTTATCTAGTCGGGATTACCGACGCAATACGTAAACTGTAACACAGAAATGAAATGTGCTGTATGTTAAATATGCATAACTTGGTACTTTTTCTTTTGTTGGCCTTGCTTCCAAGTATGGTTGCATGAGGCGATGTTCGCCGGGCCCGGCCTTCAACACATAGTTCAATACCTGAAGGACGTTGTTGGTACAACGTACACATTCTCCAGATGATGAATAATAACTTTTGGGAAATCCTGTTTCACAGGTCTGAATTACCTTTTTGATATGATGTGCCATTTACTTTAATCAGCACGTTACTTACTTTACTTTACTCAGTACTTTACTTTACGCAACACTTTACTTGGTTTTTTCCCCATATACTATTTAGTATTTTTAGTATTTTAGTATTAGTATTTAGTATTTGTATATTAGTATTTAGTAACTTAGTATTATTTATTTTTTATTTTGTATTTTAGTAGTAGTAGTAGTAGTAGTATTTTGTATTTTAGTAGTAGAAATAGTATTTTGTATTTTAGTAATTAGTTTTTGTGTTTTTATTTGTATCTGTTATTCTTATTAACGCTCTAATGTACATCCACTGCTGTGATCCTCAAATGTCCCCACTGTGGGACTAATAAATTAATATCTTATCTTATCTTATTTGTCTTTTTAATCGGTGTGGCATATCAACACTAAGGTCATCATTAAAGTTCTCCTGTTGGATTGTATTAAATACATAAAGTCATTGTCCACAGCAACATTCATTCAAAAAAAGCATTTTCCTCCCATAATTACAATATTGTAATGATATAGGAGAACACGTCATTCGGCAGATATCTCTTAGCCCGATGCAGAAGGCTGACGTCCTCATGAAAACATCCATATCTGAGTTGAAATCAATAATCTACCATCGTTCCAACAACGTTGTTCGTCAACAATAAACTTAAAAAATGATGCGAAGAAGGCAACGATAAACCAGCCAATCAGGGGCAAAGTAGGAATTTTGGGAAAAGACATTAGCAGGTAGCTGAATAAGGAACTTGATGGTATTTGGCTTTAGCTTGTGGTGCTCAAAGCATCAAAAAAACAAAACTCTGAAAATCTCAACATAGTCAACAATGTTTTATTCAAATAACGACATTGGAAAATTTAAAAATAAAGCAAATTGTAATAAATAAAGTCAAGGCAGTGGATAGAAAACTTTACGGTTTCTATAAAGTTCCAAAGAAAATTCAAACGTGTCATTTTTGACCCGCTCATTGCTGTGGTTGTCTGTGACAAGCCTTTCATTAAAGGACCTCAACAAAACAAAATGATGAGTAACATCTGGAACATGACGTTCTGTTGTATTTCTGTTCTGAACGGTCATTTTAAGGAGCAAGCAGCCAAAGTTGTAGTCGTTAATAATGTCTGTGTAACATTTGTATTGTGATTCCACACACAGCATTAGCAGAAGGTATCCTCCCCTCCTCTGAGCCTTCTTCTTTTTAAAATGATTATTATTAATGCTTTTAGTCTTTAATATATTCCAGTTGTGTTCTCCTTGTGCTGCTAATCGATGCCACCTGCAGCATAACTCAACACTTCCTGATTAATTTCACATTAAAAGCTTGCTTGACCGTTCCTGTGGTTGAGCATTACAACCTCTCAGAGTTGCTGGCACAGATCCCCTTACATATATAATCATTAATTCATGTCATATCTTTCGAGTTTGCTTGCCCGTGCAAAAGTGCAATTACCAGCCATTTAGGATAGAGATGACTTGCTCTGTTTGCTACGCTTGTTAGAAGAAAAAAAGGTTTCGGACAAAAAAAAAAATAGGGAGGCAAGAAGTCAGATTACTTTATGTTTTAAAGCATAAAACCGAGTACAACCTGCCCCGGATACAGTACATTTAAGCATAGAAACACACATACACACTATGCACCGCTGTGCAAATGTCCATACACACTGCAAAGGAAAGAGACAAGTGAAAAGCAGATGACTTCAGTCTCGGAGCAAGCAGTCCCACCGTGGTCCTCCTCTCATCCTCTTTCTCCATCTGTTGACTTTTTAGAATCTCTGGCGGCGGTGCGGCTGCTCTGACCTCTTAACAAGGAGCGCCAACAATGAAAAAGCAAAAGTGATTTTGGCGACGCACAAGCTCTGCAGAGTGACCCGAGTGTTACTGGGAGAGATTGGGAGGAGAGAGAGCTTTCTGAAAAAGGTCCCTTAGCTCTTCAGGTCTCTATGTAGAGAACACAAGCGGAGTACTTACACTTAGCTAATGATAGCACCATGCTACGCTAGCTACTGAAGGTACACGGAATGTATATACATGCTAATTTAGCTTAATACGGTTTGGAACTGTCAGTTAAAGTCCACATGGTTCTACAGGTGGTTCACTTTCACAATTTGAACAGTAGCTTTAGCTCCCATCTTGTTTTCTACCCGGTTTTAATGATCAAATTGGTTTGGCATCCCGGATATATCCTCCTTATGCATATTGTCAAATTACGTCCTTTGGATTTTTTCAATTTCCCACTTATGAAATAGATCCATCTACACAGATTTAAAAACTGGAATTTCCCTCAGACCGCACAAACTTGCTCTTTTTTCCTCCTTTTTATTTAAGTAGGTTCACTCCAAGTCACGTGACAAAGCAAAAACCTTTAAAAAGATTTTAAAAAACACATTTCAATTCAACTGTAAAAAGCAGCAGTAGATCCTTTGTCGGCTCTCTGAAAACACTTCACACAAAGAATTATGAAATGTATTCATTAGTGACTTAGTAGTAGTTTCTGAGCTTGACTAGGTCAGGTCAGGGGGCGTGGCTTAGTGAAGAGTTTATTTATGTGGAGAAATATTTCCCAATGATTTATATGTTGTTGGTATAACAGACATAAAGCTGAAAACAAAACACACCGATGACAATAACCTTTTGTTAATCGCTGCAGCACGATTCATCTTTCTGTGCACCAGGCACGGCGCCAGTCGGAGGCGGAGTCCATCTGCATGTGGAGATTCGGCCCCCGGGGAACGAGCCGTCGCCAGCTGGCAGAGAGTCACGTACAACTCTGGACAGCGCCCAGTGCCGGGGGGGGGGGGGCTGTGTGGACGGACTGATGCGGGACAGGCCAGACGTCCATCCACAGAACATCACTGTCAGGTTCAGCTTCTGCCGTTCATTGGGACTCTTTCACAGACTTCTTATACGGGTTGTGTCTTTGTGCAAAGGGTCATGATATGGAACATAACGCTGTGTGGCTGCACTTACAATACAATACAATACTTTCTTTAATGCCACTCGCCTTCCTGTAGACACCGTGGTCCTCGCATGCCTTCCATCTGTGTGATTGCAGTCCCATTTCCTCAACAATACATTTTTACAAATAAATGATAGAAATGCTGCACATGTCAGCTCAAAGAATGCTGCAAACCGAGGCGATGCTGATGGAGATGAACCGTGTGGATGAAAGAGATGCAGAGGTTGCCCGACTGGTCGAGCGTCACCTGGAGCCGAGCAGAGCGAAGAGAGCAGCAGCTGCACTGGGACGAGCGGCGGAGCCGTCGGCTTAACCGCTGAATCCATCCCAGAGCCGTGGACCAGTTTGGACCAGGAGACCTTCAGGTGACACGTGACGACTCTCTCCTCAGTCCTCACATGGACTCGTTCACAGCCATTTACATGCTCCGGCCACCGGAGCCAAGGTCTTATGTATAAGCTTTAAACCTTTATTAGTATGACAGGCATCTAAAGATCAAACTAGTTTCAACAAGAATAGACCGCATCAAATGTAGCTCAAGCAGAAGTTCAGGAAGACACTCTTGACCCTCTGGTTCATTCATAAGTCTTTTAGTCTTGCAGCAATTGGTTCATTCATCATGCCCGCCCCCAATCAAAGGCAGCGCTGTCCTGTGAGCCAATCAGTGTCAACGGCCATCTTTACCTTCAAATTGAAAATGCGGAAGGTAATGTTTTGATCGCCGTGTATTAATTTATTTATTTGTATGAGTGTTACTCGCATAAGTCAAAACGTATCAAACCGAATCGCATGAAATTTGGTGGGATGATTGGTTATTATTTGCATAATGCCAAAATAATTCAATAATTCAACGCCCAATATTGTGATATAGGAAGGTATGTGCTCTACCGAGTGCCCATTCTAGTTTAAATATGTTCTCCTCTCTGCTGCCGTCAGTTGTCGTTGCAGCTCAAACCGATGTGACCCCTCCTCCAACCCCTGACTCCTCCTCTAACCCCAGGCTCCTCCAATCAGAATACAGCAACTTGTCTTCTCCATCACCAACAGTGTCTGGACTCCATGGGGCAGATATCAGCATCTCTAGCCCTAACTCAGGAGTCCATTTGCCAAAGACTTTGCACTATTTTAATATGCAATTGTAATAAATTATCTTAAACTCTAAATACTAGTCTATCCTGACTGAAATGTATTTAGTCAAAGTAATGAAAAGAAACTGAGGGGCACAAAGAAATGGATCGCGGCCGCTGATGGAGTCATGACTTCACGACTGCTTTCTGCCCGGCCTTGCTATCAGATTCACAGGAGGTATTGCACTAACGATATTACAACGCCAAACACTCCCGATGGGTTTCAGAGCCATTTGCTCTCCTCTTTCGACACCTAGCAAAGTATATAAATATTACCGTTGCAACAAGAACACCGTTGGAAGAACTGAGAAAAAGGAAAACCTCAGGCAAGACATTTAAATCCGACTGAGATAAATCATATTTGGGATTTAATATCTCTGAATGCACTTCACTTTAACTGCGTCTGGATATCAGCGCCGACACTCTTGCATCGGAATGTTTTTGCAGCGAGGCTTTCTCTCATCACAATTGAAAATTTGGTACAAAACTTATGCATATGACTTAATTTAAATACGCGCAAATTGTACAGGAGCACCGAGACGCCGTTGGCTTGGCAGCTCATTGCGCCGGGGGGGATATGGTGATAATGGTATGCATGTCACAGTTCAGCTTCAATGTTCTTCGGAGCTTTAGACCCCGTTTACACGATGGGAAAGCATATTTTCATGCATGTTGGCCTTTCATTTACACAAAAACGGAGGTTTTATCACGGAAAACGATAATTTCTAAAAAAACTCTGAAAACTTTTGTGTTTGCGTGTGAACGAAGTCAAACTGAGTTTTAGGTTGTCAAACGTCACAGTTTGCGACTAAAAATGCTTCACGTCATGTGAGCATCCTATGCGGACGTATGCGGACGGCGTATTTATGCGGGTTCATATAAACAGAAACTTTTTCAACCTTGTGTGTACAACATTGACTCATATCATCTAATAATTGAAGATACATTCTGCTATGTTTCATCTACAGTGTTCAATCAGATGATGGACTGTCCAGACAGGGTAGCCAACGTGTCTGAACACGTCATGAGGCTACAACCTATATAGCCAAGCTCAACCAACTAACAACAAAAAATGTGCTACTTAGAACCGGTTCCTCCAGAAGAACCTAGATGAAAAGAACCAACAACTTAATTACATGTTATTGCACGGATGTGCAAAATTTGAGTTCATATTGCATACAATTATAATGATTGGATGGAAAACCTGCCCGCAATTCAATTGTTATGACAAGGAAAATTATACATCAGTAATAAAATATTCTTTGTTACAAATATAAAACAATATTGTTCGATCCAACAGAGCTTTCATGAGACATAAAAGTGTCCACATTTCTCAGGGAAACAGCAGGACTCAACATCCTGCTGGGCTCTCTGGCTGCAAGGTACGAGTGCGGCTGACCCTTTGTTGCACACCGACTGTTGCTGGGTAAACTTATCTTGTATAGTTTGCAGAGCTTATTTTATCCGGTGGGATGCTCGATTTCCTGACTGATGAGGCTGCCATCATCCAGTTGAGGAGAGAAGTGGAGTGCAGACTGGTCACCGGCTCAGGGTTGTCTTGAATGTTAATGCTTAATGATGCATTTTAGATTTCAAAGAGAAATTATTACAAAGTCCAGGGAAGACCAGGATGACTGGGTACACTTAAACTGAGTTATGTCATCTTATGAATATAATACTTTTATAGTCTACTGCATATTCTCCTAAAATCCAATGTACAACATGCAGTCTATGGTTCCACTGGCTATGCATTGGTAAACCGCCACTTGAGGATTCCAGCATGTTTTCTTTGATTGTCCATTGTTATATTTTTGTTTTGACGGCTGTGAATAATTTTCGAAACTAGATAGATTTGTTAATAAAGTTATTCTTTTTGTATTATAATATTTCATTTAATATAATACCTAATATAATATAATACCTAATTTAGTTGTCTGTTTTTAATTTATTTGTTTTTTAATTAATTAATTAATCTTATTTTCCATTTTATTTTTTATATATTTTAATATATCATTTAAAATGTAGTATTGGTTTCTTGCTATTCCACTTGTTTTGCTTTGACTCTCTGTGGAACACTTTGTAAACATTGTTTTTAAAAGGTACTATATGAATAGTTATTATCTGGCTAACTATTATTTGTAAAAGGACTGCCAAAAGTGTTTTAATAACCCCCAAAGTAACCAGTCGTTGCATATCATGGAAAGCGTCGATCAACGATTTGTAGCACGGTGGCGTATCTGTAATTATTGTCAAACGATTTCTAAGAATGTATTATTTATTGTTCTGGTCACCGACTAAGTATCGACTCCATTCAGATCTAATCGGGGCAACCACGTCCTCACTTGATCTGACGAGTAGAAGTACGCAACGCTTTCATTTCTTTTCTCATGGAACGTCAAATTAAACAATTGTGTTGTATGCTGGCCGTGTATCTAACTGGAACGCAGGTTCCTCTTAACTTATCGCTGCCTCCCTAGATAAGTCGGCCGTCTGACCTTCAGTTATTACGGGAAACCGTTTCTGCCACAGTACAATTCAATTCAATTCAGTTATTTGTATAGCCCAGTTTCACAAATTCCACATTTGTCTCAGAGTGCTTTACAATCTGTACACATAGACATCCCTGCCCCAAAACCTCACATTGGTTCAGGAAAAACTCCCAAATAACCCTTCAGGGGGGAAAAAGAGAAGAAACCTTCAGGAGAGCAACAGAGGAGGATCCCTCTCCAGGATGGACAGAACAATAGATATAATGTGTACAGAAGGACAGATTTAGAGTTAAAATACATTCAATGAATTTGACAGAGTTTATCAATAGTTCATATTTAGGCATATTCCATGATGGAGAGTTTGGAGACCTCCACCATCCATCAGGAGATGGAGGCAGAGTGGAGGAGTGGGCGGAGTCCCAGCAGGGCAGCGGCACAGCTGGTGGCAGGAACTCACGACCCAACCATCGATGGTCCATCAGATGGGATCTATGCCGTCTCATAGGGTCCGATGACCCCATGAGACGTGAAGTCAAAAGGAATCCGGCGAGAAAGTAGAGTTAGTCATGTCTGATGGAGAGATGAAGATTCATCCATAGGAGAAAGAAAAGAGGAGAGAGGTGCTCAGTGCATCCTAAACATCCCCAGCAGCTATAAGCCTATACCAGCATATCCAGGGGCTGGACCAGGTGAACCTGATTCAGCCCTGACTATAAGCTCTGTCAAAGAGGAAAGTCTTCAGTCTACTCTTGAATGTGGTGACTGTGTCTGCCTCCCGGACTGAAATTGGAAGCTGGTTCCATAAAAGAGGAGCTTGATAACTAAAAAAACAATACAGTTATCTTGTTATGTAATCATAAGTCTACTGCAGGCTAAAAAATACACAAAGCTGAAAGAACAGCTGTTTTTCTGATGAGAAGTCTCACAAAAAAATATATAGAGAATCTGACATTTTCAAAAGTCAGATTCTGGAAATAATTGTTATCCAGCAATGAATGTAATCTAATTAGGGAAATGTTGTGTTTTGAGAGCAACATATATATATATTTCTTTCAAAGCTGACCGAATTGTTATCCTTTGGAGGAGCATCAATGCATCTTAGTGACTATTTGGGTATGTTAAATAACAGCAGTAGCAATGGGAGAATGATTTGCTGTAAATAAAGAGGCACAAAGCATCTTTCTATTCACACTAAGGATGACAGCTGGCTCTCCTTAGTGAAATGACAAATTCACGTTCTGTGCTTCTCTTTAAAGTTCTCGCTTTCCTTTGAAGGAAACTGACACCCAGCGAATAATGGCCTCATCTGCATGAACATACACACACACACACACACACACACACCTCAGTTACGTAATTTTCTCTCCCACCTTGTTTACAGGCAGGTGATAAAAACAACATGAACTGCTTTCGCTCTTTGTTGTTTTTTTCCTCAAGGTTGAACCCAGACTCCCATTCAATTGTAAGGATGATTAAAGCAGATATTTCTTTTCTTTTATATTATGTAAGAAGGTTTTTGGCTCACAGTGCTCATTAGTAGACTGGCGCAATCATTCATATTTATTTATTTGTTTTTGCCTTAATAAATAAATGGCTGATAAAGCCTCTGTATCAGCTACAGTAAGACCTGCTGGAAATAAAGAGGTTAATGACTTTCACCTTTCATCTCTTCGCCACAAAAATGGGCAACTACCAGGCTCCACTAAAGGGCATTAGGTGTTGGGTGTTTGGAATTACTTGCAAACCCACTTAAATCCAAAGCTACAGAAGATGCATTGTCAGCAAAAACAAAGTTAAGAGACTACGAGGCCAACCACATACCATAAGGAATTAGGAGTTACGAGAACTGAACCCAAAAGCACAACATAGATAGATAGATAGAAAGATAGAAAGATAGATAGATAGATAGATAGATAGATGGATGGATAGATGGATAGATGGATAGATGGATGATAGATAGATAGATAGATAGATAGATAGATAGATAGATAGATAGATAGATAGATAGATAGATAGATAGATAGATATACTTTATTAATCCACATGGGGAGATTTGTCGTAGAGACCACTGGCGAGTCTTAAATAGTGAGGGACTGACAGGGTGAGGTGCTGCAGGTGAGTTGGGTTGTTGTGAACCAGGTGAAGGGAATGAAAACTGATGCTGTGGGAGGTTCTGAAATTACAGGTGGGATGAAAACAATGTAAGGTGTGGTGGAATGTGTGACAGAATGATTATTTAAACTTTGAATCTCATTTCTGTTTCCACAGTTTTACAAAAGCGATCGTCTTTTTATTCTTTTGAATACATTTTGATAAATGACAAATGTCCGTTAATCAAATTCAACACGTTGCATCTTCGGCTCCATTTCTGTGACTTTAGTTTATTCTGCCGACATACTTTTGATCAGTAAGCCTACTGGTATTGTAAAGGGGACATATTATGAAAATTCCACTTTTTTAGTGCTTCTATACGTTAAATTGGGTATCTGGCATGTCTCCCAACACAAAAACGCTGTAAAAAAACACTCACACGGCTTGTTGCGGTTCCTCTATGTCAGAAACGATACGCTTGAGTCCGTCGATTGGGATCACCACCAACGTCTACGTAGATTTTGGCATTGGAACGCCCCACCGGCACTCGACCCCCCCAGCTTGGAGACGGTTCGGTGACCTGGCGCCATAAGTTAGGGTAACCAGACGTCCGGTTTTCCCCGTACATGTCCTGTTTTTGAGACCTAAAGAATGCGTCCGGCAGGGATTCCAAAAACGTCCGGGATTTTACTTCATCGGATATTTGTGTTTTCACAAACTAGTATTTACCCCTTACACATTTTGGAAATGGTATCTCCCTTACGTTCCACCTTCTTGCGCAAGCTTTGACGGTATAGAGAGCAGTCATTGGTCAACCGATCTCAGGGTTGCCAGATACACGTTAATTATCCTCCAAATAATACAATCATTTTGAGCCTTTGGTACGATACTTCATCATTTCCAATCTGGCAACATGGAGCACCTCGCCCACTCAGAACAGATCAATCTGTGGGGAGGTGTTTTTGATAGGGTAAAAAGGCTGTTTGACATGATTCTTGTGATATTTTGACCAAAACATGCTACAAACATTACATTAAGACCCCAAGGAACCAGATCAAATGGACATAATAAGTCCCCTTTAAAGAGGCTTTAACACATACAGAATAGACTTTTCATGTGCCGTGACTGACAGAGGGCCACTGGTTACAGCGTACACACTGGATCGAAGGTCTCGGCCGTGACGCCGTTAGCACGGATTCAAACAGGCGGAGCGCGTGTTTGAATGAGATAGCGACGAGATCAAACATCCAGCTGTTGATGTCCCGAGACAATCGGTCATGAAGAGAGGAGGCGGCAGAAGAGAGACAGATGGAAGCAGCGCCTCTCTAAAGAAATATCATCAGGCAGGCAGCTTGGGGAGGCCGGGGCCCTGTAGGTCTCAGACGTGGACCTTTTGGTATTCTTCAATCACACACCGAGCCATCAAAGGGCCTCCTTTACAGATGTAGGAGCGTGACCACGTTGCACGTCTCTGAGCCAGACAACACAGCATGTGCATATCAAAGAGTGCAGTCAAAAGGAGGTTCAAACCCCCATCCTTTTACACTCAACACTACTCAAATCATTCGATTTGAGAGAATTTGCAAACATGTTTTCCCGCTAAGTCCCATTTTTTTGTACGAAATATGGTCTGATTTACCAACCACTATATGTAGTTATAAAGTAATTTGTAACAACTCCCAATATTGTCAATAACATTTGAGAAGCAGAGAACACAGGATTAGATAAGGAACAGACCGTTCTCTCTAGAACGATCAGACGATTTAAAGTCTTCTGCATTATTTTAAGTCGCTAAAAAGTTTAATTATTTTATTCAGTGCTTCCTTGATAGTGTGGAATCTGAAACTTCAAATGGATTCCTCCAATATGCACCTGTAATTGTGATTAGCATGTACTTCAATTTGAGCTTTATGAATTCAATTTTATAATCTGGGCTATAGAGGTGTCGCAGCCGTCCTGAAACAATCGACAAAGCAGAGAAACCTTCTGGTAGCAGTCAGGGGAAAACTTAATGGAAGACTTCTCTCCTAGTAGAGGTATTATCATATGGTTAATTAATCATGACTCCACTTTGAATTAAAGCAATTAGTTACTCTTTTTATATTATGCAGGCAGGGATTGGGCACAAGTTCTTTTGGACTGGGTAAGGAAAGTTTTAATTAAACAGAAATAAGGTTGTTTGAGATGACACTCCAGACATAACTATGTCTTTGTTCATACAATAGTACATGTGAGATTTCATAACATGTTATTTTAGACAAGTGGAAAGAATACATCCAAAATACATATTTGTTTATTTTGCCCATTTACATCTAAAGATTTCTCCATAATTCCCGAACGTTGACATTTGATGTTTAATTTGTATTTATACTGAACATTTTAGAAAACTTGTAAACCATGACACATGTCTGACAAATGTAAAAGTTTAAAATCCATACATTCATAAACATGTGGTAAAACATTAATTTGAGACCTTTTGGCAGTACTTTCTGATTCATGGAGAGATCCGAAGAGACTCCAACATGCTGTTTGCCTTTGTGTCAAACAATGTAAAAGGGCAGAGGCAAATCAAACCATCTTTAACCTGACTTTATGCAATGGTCAGATTTCTGATCTGGAAAGTCTGCAAATGTGGACAAGATAATTCTTCATTTGCGAATTTAAACAAGAGAAAACTTGTAAACCAAACAAATAAGTCTGAATGCAAGTATACAACTAAGATAAGTTATGGCTTTATATCATTTCCACCGTATTCACCCATCTCTCCTGAAGCACTAAAGCCATGTTACTTTAGAAACTGTATATAATAAGCTAGACATTTCATTACTTACTCTTTGCATGAGCAAACACACTTATTTATAGAAGGTTATGAAATACCTTCAATGAGTTCCCAACTACACAGAGCAGATGGCTTTCTACTTTCCACTTCAATGACCGAGTTAAAGAGTGTCAAAATGTAAAAATGGCCCTCAGTAATGTAGAGGGTCGGCTGAAAGCTCATGTCCTTTCATTCTGAGCCGGATTTTTAACATGGAGAGGCGGAGAAATCCAAGTGTCAGTCACCGAACAGCATCTGTGCCTCACTGTCAAACCTCTCAGGCCCATTATGGACTGCCAGTGGGTTTCAACAAATATATTTCTCTATTGCGGTTAGACTATAACCTCCACAGAAGTTTAATCTGCCCCAAAATGGAATGAGTTTGTTCTTGGCCCACCTTTCCACCAAGATTCATGAAAGTCAGGACAAGTATTTTTTTTTTTCCCCCGTAATCTTATAAACCAAAAACCTACCCTGATTGGTAGTGATAAACCATTAAAGCTGAAGTTATACTGTAATTAATAAGTTGATTACTTAATTGTTTCATTAAATCTGCATATATCTCTTGAAAAAACTGATAAAGCTCATCTCTGCTTGAGTGAGTTTATATTCAGTTGTCTTCATGGTGACAAATGCATGTCTCCATTAAAATGAGTATTTCGATTCAATTCCGATTGCACTCATTAAATCTCAAAAAAACTAATTGCAAATATGCAATCATGAAATGAATGACCTTTTTGTCAAATTCCTTGATGGATGTCATTATTTTCACACTTTGAAAACATCCTGCTTATTATTTGTCCAATAACTACAGTGAGTCTCATCATAGGCCGACAGATTTTGAGGTCCTCGATACGTTTTCCTCTTTCTTCCCCACATCAACAGTCATGTCAAACCATTAATTGTTTTACCAAAACCTTAATCCAGGGGTCGGGAACCTATGGCTCGCGAGCCATATATGGCTCTTCTGGTGACGGCATATGGCTCTTTTGAGTTTAAGTTAAAAGAATTAAAAAATCTCCGCCCGCCCCCATGTAACTTTCTCTATAGTGCCAGATTACAGTAGAAGTATTTTAAGGTCCCTTTCTTAAAGACGTCTTTGTTCCTTTATTAAACTAAACGTCTGTTAGCATCACACAGCATTAGAAGTCGCATTAAAATTATATGTTAAAAATACCATATGGCTCTCAATGAAATATATTTAGAAATATTTGTCTTTTATGGCTCTCCCAGTCAAAAAGGTTCCTGACCCCTGCCTTAATCCCCATCTCACGGGGCACAACACTTACCTACACCAAGAGCAAGAAACAAAGGCCTCAAACCGCAAGTCCACCAACCACTGAGTGGCTCACTTCCTAGATACAGTCTATGTTTTTCTCTACCTACAACTTCATCCTACATAATAAACATTTTGGCAAGCATATTTCCTAATAAAGAGACATCTGTGCAGTATGCTGCTTGCATATAGCGGAAAGGCAAAAAAAAAAAGCCCGCTAAACCAAATGACGTGAAAAAAAAGATAAAATTACCATCCCACAGATTGTCCTCTTTCAGACAGTAGTCAGAAAACAAAACCCTTTTTTTATTCACGTGTCATTTAAATCTCGCCCTGTAATACAGTCCCCGTGTTTATTTAATGCGTTCCCTCTGATGGTGTGAAGAGTGTTTTTGGCTCACACCTTCACCGACATTTCCAAGTTTGATGCGTTCAGACTGAAACACACACACACACACACACACACACACACACACACATTTGATATTCACGTTTAATTCCAACAAAATAATTAACAGGCTGTGAGTCACTGGGTTTCAGTAAAGAAAGCTGGTGGGTTATTTTTAATTTTTCAATTTGTCCTGTTTTCTTGTTTGGGATGTATTATGAGATAAACAGCATCCGTAGAGCTCAGCATGGGCGCGTGACTGATTTACAGTCATTCAGCTGCAGACGTGTTCAGCCATTGTGTGTATTCGTGTCTACTGTGGATAATTTGTCTGGAAATCTGAAGCTTAAAAAACATGCATCAGGAAAATCATTACTCAGGTTGGGCTCTGCATTGTACCGCAGCCAAAACTCGATTGGCCGACGCACACATTAACACACTCAGTATTGCAATGTGCAGATACCAAATGGCTTACACACACACACACACACCTCCGAATCGGCATTCATTTCTACTGTGAAAAGTTGTGCATTACATATTAAAATGCCCTCGGCACTATTTCATACAATGACTACACTGCAGCTAAATGCACCCCCGACTTTAATATAATATCCACCTTATTACTGTTTCCCAGGAGAAGATAATGCTGTGTGACCCTGAGAGTGAGTAAATATTGATAACAGATTCACAAAGTACCACGTATTAAATTACAGCCGATAAGAAAAGAAAAAAAACTCTTCTGCGGAGATGCCTGTTTTTCCCTTGAGGCTTCTTTCCATATTTTATTTTTTTCCCCCTCCAAAGCCCAAGGGTGCTGACACTCAAACCCATCACCTTTATTAAAATGCTGTCTTGTTCGATGGAGATCTTTTTTAAAAAGAGGGATGGGGGGGGGGCAGAGTACACCTAAATGATTATCCATTCCAAGTAATATGAATACTCGAACCCAGCTTAAGGCGCTTTGAAAGATGATTCTCAGTAGCTTTGTTATAATGGAAGAAAAACAAAAAGGTTATCTTATCCACACGGGTATGTTCTAGCGAATTATGCAGCGATTGAACCCTTAAACTGCAAAAGCGGACCCACCAAGGATTTGGCCAACACACAAGCGTGCCTCATCGTCGGCTTCTGAGCAACTCGGCTACGGGCAGAATGCGCCTCTTATTTATAGTAACAGATGGGGAATGAAACTTTCAAACGTAGAGGCAAAACAAACTATAAAATGTTCACAGCAGAATACAACGCGGAGTAAAATATCACAATTAATCTGTTTTGAATGACGTAATTAAGCTTTCATTAAGATGTGATACAGCTAGAAGCTACAATCAAAAAAGATGTCAATCCTGCACGCACACAAAGTGCATGTACACGTCCGTTTTTAACAATCTGTCAGTTGTAACGGACACACAAGCAATTTTAGTTGTTTTTTCTTTCCATTTAACACTAGGGCTCACCTCAAATAGCCAAAAGTCCTGACAACTCGACTGACAATCTCACAGTGGAACCATCAGGCCGTCTCAAAAGGACGAGGACCCATTGCAAAGCAGCAGCTCCAGACTCCGGTCTCCTCTGGTACTCGGCCGATCAGCTGATCTTCATAAACACGTGGCCCAACTTTAATAAATATTGTGTGCAGGCGATCCTGTAAAAGCAGAAGTTGACACCAAACAAAGTGAACGGGGCGGGGGGCGAGATCACGTGCAGCACGAACAAGAAGTCCAGTTTGTGTGATGCATAAAATACTCAGCGAGAACCGTGTCTCGTTAGACCTCCGAACAGACACCTTCAAGCGTCTGTTAAATAAAAAAAACGTAACAGATTTAAGTTTATCATCACATTTGTTCCTCAGAGCGAAATTACGTAATACAAATTATTTCCACCAGTTTTCAATCAGGATTATTTCTATTGCTCCTCTTAAAAGACGTGCATTGTATAATACAGCTATTAAAGAGTTTTTCACCAGAATGGATAAGTAGGTTGGCCATTTAAAACGTTTCACTCCATCTCAGTGATGTAGGCAGTGCACATAGTTTATATAAATGTCCTAGTACTGTATATTAAATTGCATTATGACAGTTGGGTAACTGTGTTTTACAAACATTTAACAATACATGCAGCATGTTAATGTGTATTCAAACTCAGCTAATTGTGTAGTTAATTAAATTCAATCATGGGCAGAATCTCAGATGGTGAATAAAACAGAACTGCATGAGAGTCTAGCTTCAGTCTTTTGCACATGTAAATGTGGCCTGCAAGAACTCTGACAACACAGATAAAAGGAGGAAGCGAAAAGAGGATAGAGAGAGGGACCAGTAAAAGGAAATGACTGGAGTGTGTTTTTTGGCTTGTAACCTCAATCACTGTAAAAACAAACACAATGGTGAAGATATAACAATATGAAAGGGACTAAATGGAGAGTTGGAATAGTTGAAGGAGTACTTGTATTTTAATAAGCTTATAAAATTAATGAATTGCCTTGTTGAAATGTGCTGTGCAAATAAACTCACCTTGCTCTCCCAGCCGGCCGAGCGACGCTCTCGTTCTCGATGGTGAAGTCAGATCATTTCTCTGTTCAATGTTTCCTGAGATCCCGACGGGCTCGACTGCTCTTCACAACCACGAGAATAAGACGCCTCACTGGATGCGGCGTCGCTTTAATTGTCGTTTTTTTCTAAAATAACGGGGAGCGATGTCCGCAAAAAGGTACATCTGTGACAGATCTGGGAAAATATTCAAGCGAAAAGCCTTTGAGTAAAAAGTGTGACCTTCAAAATCCAATCTATTACTTACTGGAACTTAATGCAGAGTACCAAAACCTAGCGTGATACTTTATGTTTTTAAGATGGTCGCCATACTTTTGGGTGACACGTGAGACGCGGAGATCACCAAGACACCGACTTGTGTCTTTACCAAGACGGACAACAGGAGGCCGTGAATGTTTCTTTTCAACTGGAAACACGCCGGATTACTTGTCAGGTGTACCGACCGCCGCAGCGAACGCTCATCGATTTCACGCTCACGATCAGTTTCAGTTTTCGCGAAAGCGCCGGCTGACATTTTGGATGACACATTTATCATCGCGGGACTCCAGAGGTGGGAGAGGGGACTCCGTTAGCCGAGCCAGGGTAGGCGGATGATCATTACCACGCAGCGTGGCTCCTCTATTTTGGAAGGCTTGCTCGCTCACAACTGGTTCACCAAAACCATTATATATGCAAATCTGACGAGGTAGTGATTAATCATACTAAATGTACCAATTATAGCCGCGTCAGGGAAGTCAGCTGGCGACTACAGTCTAGCAAGCGGCATGACTGTGGGGGTACCCAGAGTCATAGTGCGAGTGCAGACGGTTATATTCTGCTCTTTAGACCCCGGTGTTACACGGCTGCTTTATTAGCAATATGCTAGTGACCCTTATGCAGATGATGCTACCTCAATGTCTAACGTCTCCCTTTGATTGTTGAAGTGGTCCAGTTGGTGTTCTCATTCGGTTTGTGTGTGTTCACTGCAGAAACGATCATTATGTTGAGCAACAACTCAGTTTATTAGATTGTTGGCCATGTAGGGCCAGAAGAATTTCCGTCAAAGGCTAAATACAGACCTTGGATCGCCTTATAAAAGTTGTTTTGGCTTAATGTGTTTGCAAAAAGTCTCATAACATACTGTAGCTTGGTTATTGGCCAATGCACTAAGCTTTGGACGTGTCAGTTTCTGCTTGTACATGGATAGTCTTTAAAAGAAAAACATGTTTGTTTATAGGTGTATTTACTTAAAGTTATGCCTATTAAAATATATTTTTGTTAAACAAGTTTGCAAGTTATGCAACTAAACTAAGTTACCTTAAGTCTTTGTTTCACATTCTGACTTTGACTCCTGACTCTCGCTCATTGAACTACATCAGATAACCTGAGCTTCCGATAAAGCAAATTAGTTTTACATTAAAGCTTATTTAAAGTTTGGCGTGTCTCATACAGAAGAAAAAGTGTGCAAGCTGATTATCTTCGCCCAAGGTTTATTTTTGCTGAATTTCTTGGCCCATTTTTTAGCAGAATTACAGAAAAACAACGAACCCAACCTCCATAAAACGTGGTGTAACAAGGGCCTCTGAAGAAAAATATCAGTCTTTAGCTTCTTTTTTAACTCACCTGCTAGTTGGTAGCTATGTCTATGTGTGAACAGCTAATGGAAGCAATGTTGTTGCCGTTCTTAACAACCATAGAAGTATTGCCCTTTTTAACTGATGTTGATTAATGGGCTCTTCTCTGGTTCTTTTGTACAAAGGAAACTATTGGTGGCATTTTAATGGCTACATTTATTTTTGCATCTCCATTCATTCCTATTGATCCACCTTCATCTCCCATCTATTCCTATTCTTTCCAGGCTTCTTACACTCTGTATTTACAGCGGGACATTACGACAGTCCTGACATTTGATTACGTCCTCAATCAACACTGTTGTGTGTGTGTGTGTGTGTGTGTGTGTGTGTGTGTGTGTGTGTGTGTGTGTGTGTGTGTGTGTGTGTGTGTGTGCCTGATGGTCCACAAGACCATCAGAATTCTAGCGGTCCACATTGTTTTCCCCAGTTGGCATCAGCCTCGCCCGAAAACCAGACAAATGGTAAATATAACCTTTAGTGGCCCAGACATGCTCACACTCACTCAAACATCAAACAGATCCACACTCAGACATTTACAGGCACATGAAAAGAGTCAGAAATGTTTCCAAAAAGTGAGCGCTCAAACTTTTCCTTCAGTTACTCTGCGATATTAATTTCTAGACCTGCTGGTCATGTTTAATGCATCAGACGTCACAGTAGCCTGGTGGTTTGGGAGACAGTCCCAGAATTAGATGGTACCAGATCCCTTATGTGTGGGGATATAATAATGACTGGAGTTTTGATAAATCAGAGATCAAACTTTGAAACATTGCTCATCATCTGTTAAAGTTAAATACATTTTCCAAGTGGATATTCACATCTTGTCTTTGTTCATCAAAAAAGTGTCTTGCTTGTGGTTGAAAAATGGCAAAATTCAAATGTCTGGGAATGTTATCTAGAGATAAAGTATTAAGGACTTTATCATTCAGAATATGTGATTAACTCTCCCTTCATATGATCAGAACGGTTTGAGAGTATCAGCACTTTAGAGACTCTAAATATATATTGCTAAACTGTTTCTCTAGTCTAGTAGAAATATGAATATAATCATCAGAAAGTTGTTTTCAAAGCCTGTGGGTCCTCTTAGACAAAATCCACGCAACTCCCCTACGCTGCCCCAGATTCAGAGAGTTGTGCTGTGGGCTACAACGTGGGTCACATGTTAGCCTATTTGTTTACATTTTGCTGAATTGGAACCATTATAAAATATGTTAGAACAGATTTTTTTGTGTTGCTTTGAGTAATTCCTGATGGATGTACAGATACAACTGGAATACTTGAATAGTAAGGAATATTTTTTTAATGTGATGATTCTCAGGCAAGTTCTTGAGGTATAAGAAGAAGGTTTGTGTGTATGTATTCTCCCTGGACATCTGAGAGAGAGATAATGTCAGAAGTCGGAGTCTGGAAATGTGTCTGTTTCTTCAGATTTTGACTGGATGCTCATGGAATCCTCATCGAGAAATGTTCAAGGTTCTTTTTCAGGATTCTGCCAAAAAGAATTGCAAAGTGCAAGATGTTTTACAGTCTTTTGGGAAATGAAACATGAGGAAAAGCTGCCTTGAAAGACCCTTGTAACTGACAGCAACGGGCTGCACTTTTTAAATGTATTTTTCATGGTTCTTGAGCCAATGCTCTTTGATACCAATGGACAGAAAATTAGATGAGGACAGGCCTGGTTTGGCTCTCTAATTTCTAATTTCCATCAATCTCTTTATAGAACAGAAGGGGAAGTGGGAAATGCGTCCACACGTCCTATCCCTCTGTCTTTGAATTTGTCTCTCTTGCTTGACCTCAAAGTGGTTAGAGGTCATGGTCAAATTTCACTTGTAAAGTGGATACTACTTTGCCTTTTCGGCTTACATTAGCGTGTATTCCTTTTTATGTATTTTTTAACACCTGCTAAGTGGCGTTGTCAAATTCTTTCCAATTTTAAATATACTGATTACCACTTTAAGCACCATTTTATAAATATAAATTTTACATGTGGTCACTAAATCGTAATACTAACTAAGACCTCAATTCTAAGTTATCAAAGTTGCAGTTTTTCTTTGTGTTCCACTGCATTTTTTATGAAAAATGATTGTAGGTATCCTCCTGCCATTGTCCTTTTACAAACCACACAGCTTCTGAAAGGTCTTTCCTGGATTACCGACCAACAAAAATCTCAGACTAGAAAAGGATTGCATGCTGTATTAGGACTTAGTCTTGCGCAATACCGGCCCTTTTTGCAATGACCGCACAAGTTGAAATGGAACATTATCGTTGGATTTATTTTACTCATCAAATAATGTACGAATAACATTGTTAACTTTAAATATACAGGCAAAAAACAGCAACATATCAGGTACAAACTCTACTTGCATCCCACCACAAAGTTCCCTGATGAGAATATGCAGAGCTTCATTGTCCTATCCACATATCCAACGTCAATCACCACTGCTGCAGCCTTACATAGGGATTCACAGGAAGCCATACACAAGAGGAAAGGAAGAAGTCTCCTTCTCCACTCTTTGATTCTCATTTCTCTAAAACATAAAAAGAAAGAACATTTCTCAACCCTGTCTTTTTATTTTTTATTTCATAAATTCAGTCCCCAAAGTACCACTCGCCAGGCCCGAACCCTCTTTTCTTCCTTGCTTCCTCTCATCTTCTCACTCTCGGGTCATGTTACTCTCAGCTCAAAGGCCAAGATATTTGAAGAGAAACGCAGAAGTACAACAATGTGTAGAAGGCTCCCCACAGCATTCATAACAACACCAGCTGGAAGTCCGGAGCAGGAGAATGAGCAGACATTAGACAAAGGGAAATGGAAGGGAGAGAAAAACGTGTAGGGAAGGAGAGGCAACATCATTGGAGAGTAGTCAACACGAGCGAAAGAGCGATACACCTAGCAAACCCCCTATAGAAGCGAGCAGCATTATCTTTATTACTTTGATACGAAGCAGGGTGAAGAGAAAAGGAAGAAACTAGTCATCAGACGTCACCATTAGTGTGACGAACAGAAGGAGGCGCATGGATTCCAGCCATCTCTCTAAAGCCATGCAACAACAACAACAACAACAACAACAGAAAGTGTTTGGGGTTATTCTGAGCAGAGACTGGAGCCAAAGGAAACAATGGGTTAAAACCCTCTCCAAGCTTTCACAGCAAAACATCCGTCTCGTTGAGCCTTTTATTCCAGTCGTGAGCCTCGAGAACTCTTCTTTGGAAACAGAACACTATTATAATTTGTAATTTATTTTCTTCCTATGTGAATAAACTTGGTCCAAGATATTTAGGGGAATTAATTGAGGATGTTCAGACCCAGTTTTCTTTAGATGCCCCTAAATCAGTTAGTAGTCTGACTATAACATAACGGGATGTGTTAAGATGGATGTGTGCCATTTTCTATCGCATATTTACATTACATTACATTACATGTCATTTAGCAGACGCTTTTATCCAAAGAGACTTACATTAAGTGCATTTCAACCTAGAGTATAAACTAAAAACGACAACAATACAGAAAGTAACATTTCCTCAACATAGTTAAACTAAATAAGTACCATAATAAGAGCTATTTGAGAGCCACTGAAGTGCAAATCTGTGTTTTAATCCAGATATAGTCGGAAAAGGTGCGTTTTCAGTTTCCGGCGGAAGCTGTAGAGACTTTCTGCTGTCCTGATGTCAGCGGGGAGCTGGTTCCACCACTGAGGAGCAGGACAGCAAACAGTCTGGATGTAGAGTGATGAGCTTGAGGTGACGGAGTCACAAGTCGGTTGGCTGTTGCCGAGGGGAGCAAACGTGCCGGGGTGTACGGTGTGACCGTAACCCGGATGTAGACGAGGCCCGATCCGTTCAGAGCACGGTACGCCAGAACCAATGTTTTGAAGCGGATTTGTCTTATGTTCACGCTTGCACAGGCAGTCATATTTGTGGATTTCAACTCATTGTTATTTTAGTTGCACTTTGCTGGTTCTCGACAGCTCTATTCAAACTCCAACAACAGAAAGGGTTGTTTGAGGGTACACAGAGGGATTCAACACGAAAGGAGGATTCGGAGGAAAGAAGGCTAGAGTGAGGAAACATCTGCAGAATGAAAATCAGGGATATGGAAGACACGCCGTAACGAAAGTGCTGAGGGGGAGACCAGGAAAAGGATGTGAATAACCTCCACAACTCTTTCAGCTCGTATTATTTGTTCATCGCCAATAATGTTCGGGAAACTCTACATACAGTGACTCCAGTTCTAAGCCTTACTTTGAAACGTGTTGTTACATAAGCCCAGCTGAAATGCCTATTAATGTGACGTCTAAAATATACATGGTTATGTAAGACTATGCATGAAAAGAACGCCATAGTGATTCTGTCTGCCTATATATGCAGTATTTTATAGTCATTAGCGATGCATCTTTATACATGGTTGTCAATCAGAAGCAAAATCCCAAAGACAAAGACTTAAAGATTAAACTTATTCCAAAATTGCTACAATTGTTGTTATTTTCCTCACTTAACTTGGAAAAAGGACTACTGTTTGCCGGAGTGCAAATGTAGGCTACCTCATTCGGGCTAAACTCTTCTCCCACAAGATGGACACGTCTTCATGGGATAGTTAATATAGTTCAGCTTGAAAGCCAATAGCTTGCAAGAAAGTACGAGACAGATCTTTCATATAATCTAAGACTCTTCCTGTAGTGATTTTCTCAGACCAGGGGGATGACTGAAAGATGCACTTCATCTTCCACAGCTATGGCCTTCCTGACATATGAAATGTAATGAAGATAATGTGCATGTGTGTATACTGCTACAAGAAATGATTTCCTACGATGTTCTGTGCACCGCAGGGACCTACAGAGACAAAAAAATATGTTGGGCGCAAACAGAGAGCAAGCGATTGTTTCGGTAGAGCAAGTGGAGAAAGACACTGACGTGACTGTCCTTGAGCTTTGGAGAGGAGAACATAAAAAGGTACAAAGGTTTGCTCCTCAGAGACAAAGACGGAAGGGTTTTTGTGAAGTCTTGTGAGATGGAACAAAGTAAAAGGTGAGAAACTTCCAACACAATACCCGAGAGGTAAGGGTTAAGATCGAAATAGGTGAGGAACAAAAACAAGCAGACGTGTAGGGACTAAAATATAAAGAGATCACTGGGAGAGCAAGAAGAGGGAAAGAAAACTCCTTCAAAATACATAGACATCTAGCTAAATAGGTTTTTGGGCCAAACGTGATGAAAGCGTAACAAAAGGGTAGCTGCTGTCCCATTGGGTTGTATTACTGCAGATGCCCATTGCTTTAGTTTGGCTTTCTCTTCTGTTGTCTAGATTTTGTCAACGGAAAACCATCAAATCCAGGGCACATGACATTCCTGTAGTTTACTAGTTACGGTTCATCCGCACTGTACTGAACAAAGAGCAAGTCCTTCTTTTTGTCAAGTTTAGGCTATCAAAACGTGACATGTTCGACATACCTTTGTCAATATTACACCGTGGTTCATTTATGGATTCATTTTTTGTGGAAACTAGTGTCTGTTTGTTGTCTATCAGCTAGTTTACAGTAGGGTTTACTTTAATTGAAAACCACTGCTTCCTGCGACTACAAATAGTAAATGCACCTTTACCTGTATTGCATTTTTAACGACCCATTTTCATTTGTTTATTGTTGTGATCGGTAAACTATTTAAGGCCGGACAAAAAGCCTGCTGTCGTAAAGAGAAGTGTGCGATGAATTTATTCAAATGGATCAATGGAACTTTCAGTTTTTACACGTGAAAAGAGACAGACATAATATGAAGATTGAATAAACAGAGTTTAAGAGATAAATCCTCTGTACTGAGTTTGGAGTAAGTGACAAAAAACTATTGGACGAAGTCCATCCAGCTTAGACGCTGGAAACGTGTGGCGGGAATGATGGGACCGGGTCCATGAACTGACAATCTCTCAGGTGTTTTAGACGTGAAAAACCAACTATGAAGCAGGACATCTCTGTATCTGCGCGTGTGTCCTCAGTATATCTGGATTAACGTCCATGTGATGTATTTCGAACCTGGCGGGCTGGGGAGCCAGAGACAGTGCGCTGTCAGAAAGTCGGGGCAAATTAGATGTGCAATTCTTTAACCCTTGGATAAACAAGAGGTTAGGGCGATGATGTCGTTTCCAACCGACCTTTACGGGACACGGAAACTTTTTGCTGCTGTATTCTGGATACTTTTTGCTGCTGTATTCTGTATATACGTAACGGTCCAACAGAACTTCCGGGATCCCACCCCCGTTCTGAACGGGCACTGTACCGTCTTCATGATCCTCTGTTCGCAACGTTTCTCTCTATCGCCTCTGACTCTATTATTCCTACCGTCCTTTCACCACCCAGCCGTCTTTCTTCTGTACAGTGGTGATTAACTGAAAAACGACCATTTTGTCGATGCAGGTGTGTGTGTGCGTGTGTGTGTGTGTGTGTGTGTGTGTGTGTGTGTGTGTGATGCCTTTCCCGACCACAACAGTTTCCTCTGCAATCAACGGGATTATTGATCTGGTGGAACAGTAATGGAGAGGTGTGTGTCCGAGGTTGTTACTTTAATTCCTGTTTTTCTCTTCATCAACACACAGGTGCAGCTTTTTTAAAAGATGTTAATGGATTGCATAGCCTAATAGAGAAGAGTCCGATTTCCAGTCAAGCTAAATTAATTTGTTCCCGCCATTTTGTATTCAGGGAGCGGTTCTTCTTTTTGTGGAAGATCTCATGTAGATTCATGTGTTATTTATTTTTAGGCCTTATGGTGAATAGTTTGAAAGATAAAGGCAGGATTTGTGCAATTAGATTGTCACAGGCTGCCCTTTTCATCATCCCTCATCTCTCATCATTAGCATCTCTCTGCTTTTTCTCCCTCTCGTAGTTTTTCATTTCCCCTCAAGTTCCTCTGTCTGTTCCTCTGGTGGTTTCCTCTCTTCTCTTTATTTTTTTGCATCTCTCTCTCTCTCTGTCCAACCTTCTTGCCCAACAGCTCCTTTTGTTATTCCTTTGTTTCCCCCCTTTCTCTTCCACTGCTCCCATTTCACGTTCTCCTCACTTCACCCCCGGGTTAGTATTTTCTCACTCTTGTGTTTGTCATCTGCGACTCCTTGTTTACTTTACTCATTTTCTACATGTCTGTCCCCCTCATCGCTCCATATTTTCCCAACACACACACACACATTCTGCCCTTTCACATCTTGGCCTATATGACACCCGTCACACAAAGTATGTGTGTGTGTGTGTGTGTGTGGTTGGGGGGGGCACCTAAAACCCAACATCAGTAGAAGCAACGGCCCTCGCCACTCACTTATATAAATTAAAAAAACATTAATCAGATTAGGCCTGGCGTTTCAGGTGTGGCGTCGGGCCAGCAACTCCATTTTCTTCTCCCTAGCAGCAAGGAGAGACCCAAGGAGTAAACACATTTGGAAAGGGCAGGAGGAGGAGAAGAGAGGAGGAGTGAGACTCTTCTAACACAGAGTGCTGAAAAGTAGAAGGACGCTCGTTGGTTAACCCACCAGAAATTCATAGGCGTACTTATTATTAATAATACATTAGTGATGATAATGTATTACTTTATAATATACAATAATAATTAAATATGTAAGAAATATGCTTTTAATTTCAATCCCTAAACATTTATACTAGTATTTTATCAATGTAGCATTATAATTATATTATATCATTAGAATAAGTTGTAAAACTATGAATAACTAATATTAATATGTCAGTTTATAGGCAATCTGGAACTTTAGTGTTTAATTGATTGGTTCTACCGTTTAAATTAAATTGTTAAAACTATTTATTCACAATTACAACCGCACAATTTTAATATTCAAATGGTTGGATTCTTAAATAATGCAATGGACAAACGAAAAGGGCACGCTGAAAATAATCAAAGACGATGAGGATGTGCGAGTGTCATTGAGGTCAAACATACACATACTTCCTCTTTTTCTTTTTTCCACATTTCCTCTTGGAATCGTGTTTATCTAACAAAGATGGGTAAACATTACGGATAATCCTTCTAATTGCATCTAAAATACCACCCAAAAAAATCTGTTTTTCATTACAACCCATGACTGAACACAATGTGGAAATGGGTTTTTCTATTATCATGTGTTGAACTCTGAGCACATTATTTTTGCAGAGGAAGGCTAGAAAAGCTCCAGAAAATATCATATTTCATATATTTTAAACTTGGATATTTAATAGGAGACACTAATAACACCTTTTGGACATATGAGAGAATATTTCACAAAATTTCAAAACCATATTCATTAATTGAATATTTAGTTAATGTACAAATAGAAGTGTTGGGCATTTTACTGCGCTTTTCTTCTCTGCACGCTTCAGGAGTAAGTCCTCCATGTCGAGTGGTTTATGATCTCTTCTGCGTGCAGTGTGCAAATCAGGAAGATGGCGATTGGGTTGGGGAGTCACGGAGAGAGCAACACTGTTATGATTATTGATGTCAGTGATATACTTTCCTCTGCTCTGCCTGCAGCGTTAAGTGCAAGCTGGCCCGTTTCGACCTCCCCCTGATCCAACTGCATGAAGAATTAAAAAAATGTTATTTAAAAATCTTCTCATTGGTGGCCTGGTTTACTGATGACCGTCATTTTGAGGTATCGGTGTTATTACATTACATTACATTACATTACATGTCATTTAGCAGACGCTTTTATCCAAAGCGACTTAAGTGCATTTTAACCTAGAGTACAAACTAAGAACAACAAGAATACAGAAAGTAACATTTCCTCAACATAGACAAACTACAAAAGTACCATAATAAGAGATATTTAAGAGCCACTGAAGTGCAAATCTGTGTTGAACTCAAACAGTTTCAAGACCAGATAAAAGTAACGCTGCGTGACTTTAATTTAGAAATGAATCTTGAAAGTGGTGGTAGAAGTAATTTAAAACAGAGCAAGCAAGTCCCACCATGTTAAAAACAGGGTTGTCATTTATAAAAAACAAAACTCAACTTTGTTGAGTGACCCAGAGAAGCAGACGGAACGCTCGGCTTGAACCGAGAAGCAACGCAGCACAAGTTTCCCCTCTGAATGAATCGAAAGTCTTTATGATGTTGGTTACCTGGCGTATTCTGACTCTGACCCCCTCCATCTCACTACATAATGTATTTCCCCCATTAAAAACTCATATTTCCTCAATCTGATCCAAAAAGGAGTCTGAATGGCGTTCCCACATGAATGCCTCTGTCTGCTCTCCAGAGTGCATCTGGATATCAATATTTCCTTTCATTCTCTTTTTTCTTTTTCTTTTCCTGTTGCTCATTCTCCCCTTTCACATTACTCATTTCTATTTCACAAATATTGTAATTTCTTCTTAATGCAAAGAGATGTGTAGGTGAAGTGGGGATGGGGTGGAGGCTGCAGTGCGAGATATTAATTCCCAAACGCACGATGGTAATGGACCACATATATACGGAGGAAAGAGATTCCTTACAGAAGTCAAACCGTCTCGATAAATCACCGTTAATCCAGTCTCGGGTCCGTTATACATGTGCTTTGCTGATGAAGAGAGAGGGATGTTGAGAAGGTAGAGCCGTGGCGGAGAGGAAAAGAGAGTTCAGGTGGAAATATCCATGATGGATGCGGCGGTCAGCATCGTGGAATCCTAATTGGTGAGACTGGCCGCCAACAAAAGACTGTTTAGGGACTGACACTTCGAAAAAGAGACAGATTTGTGGGAAAGAAATGTTCTGAGCAGGAGTTTAAACTCTCTAATCTGCATTCACTTCGTTGGATATTTTAAAATAATGAAATTCTCACTTTCTTTTGGGGGGAGGGGGGGTTGGGCATTTGCCAAGGACACTGACAATGAACACACACCTGTTTTCAAGACTGCTTCAACAGATTCCCTGTGGGAACAATACAAATACAAGATGTCAGGCTAAACAAAGCCTTCACACGTTTAAATAATGCATCTAAAGCCTGACACACACACACACACACACACACACACACACACACGCACACACACACCCGCAAGCCATTTGAAACTGTGAGCTTATCATTAGATTAAAAGAGGTTGCAGCTGTGTAGAGCGACAGAGCTCGGGATGTACGAGTGGTGAGGAGGGCGGGAACCTGCCTAAAACACTTTTAACGCTCACTGGGAACCAGCAGTACTTTCACTGCTGTGGTATTTTTTTTATTACTGCACACACACTACCTGGACAGGAAGTTGGATGCCCAGCGAGCGGGCAACGTAGATGAAGAGTCCATGCGATAATGAAGAATACAAAGATCTGAAAGATGAAGCAGAGGCATTACTTACATGAAAACGGCAAAAAAAACGTGGCTCAGAAAAAAAAAATCGGAATAAAGAAGCAGTCGTTTGTGACTAAATTAGCATTTTTTCCCCGATTTGAGAAGAAATACATCTTAAATTGAGCAAATTAGTCTATTTAAAAAAAATGTTTATTGATTTTGCAAACAGAGGAATGAAGAATAATGCCACCTCCAAGAAGTGGAGGTCTACATAACTTTACATTCAGTCGTTTGGAGGTTGTGTGACTGACTCACTGTCACCATTTACAAAGATGTCAAATACAATGAACCACGATAACAGCAACTTAAGGTACATTTAAATATAGTACGAATTGAGACCCGTAAATGAGTCTATTTCAGATGAATTGACATCCCAATAAGAGCATTTGTTTAGCTCTTAATTGAATCCTTAGCTCCGACAGGTTGGACGGTTCACCGATAGACAAACTTTCCCCACCTGACTCACAGTCGATGACCTAAAATGGTTAATTTGAATTTAATGTGAAAGCACTTGCTCCATGTGGTGATCTTAATGAACAACATTGCACGGCTCGCGTTATTCAAGTCGACAGTAAATGCCACAGAGAGAAAAACTGAAAAATTCTCCTGCAACAGTGTCATCACGACCTCCTCGACTTTAAGTGGAGTTGGAACACGACGTCCCCCCCCGCCAAAAAAAAGGGAGCTGTCCTCCCTTATTCTTTTCTCTTCGTCGTCTCTGTGGATGCTCGATATTGCCAGTGTGAGAGAAGTGTTGCCCTCCCACCGCAGTCCATCCATCACAGCCGGCAGGCTGGCACTAAGCAGCTCGTCGTTTGACATTTACCTCCCCTCGACTTCCCATTTTTCGCTTCGAGTCGTTTGATCTTTATCCTCCTCTTCTTTTTTTTTCTCCACTTGAGTCACGCGTTGAGTTCTTAATGTCTTTGCACCCCTCCTGCTCCCGTAAGAATGTGAAGTTATGTTCATGCAGATGCACAGTATATGTCTCCGCGGCTATTTTGTATAGATAGTGCCATGAAATAACACACTTGATAACATACATGAGTCAAGCTATGACCTGTTAGCTCAGGAGAGTGTGTGCATGTGTGTTCACTGTGTGTGTGTGTGTTTTCACTGTGTGTGTGTGTGTGTGTGTCAAGTATCTGCACACCTGTGTAACTCTTGACCAGATTAGCATTTCTCATATTGCACATTGTGGGCGGAGCTTGTGAGACGTAGTGTGTTATTACATGTTTATATAGTTATAATATAATATATTTTGTCGCATAGGATTCTGACTCCTGTCGAAGATGCAAATCCTTCCTCTGGCATAACTCATCTTCAAAAAGCCATAAAGTAAAACGGCGAGTCAGATGTGGATGAAGAACCCAGAGGAACAGACGTGGTGTTCCATGACACGTTGAATTACTGCTTTAACAGGAGAAAAAAAGTTTTTTTAGTGACTTGCTACTTACTACCTCCTTAATTGGACAATATATAACAATGTGCCCTGGATGATTTCTCCAAGTTCAAGTTTTATAGGCCTTGCAGTCATAAATTCAGCCATTCAAACGCAGTGTGATGTATTGGTGACAGACGATGAAACTGCAGTTTTAAAATCTGACCCGAGCCTATTAAGCAGCTTCCATAAAGTTACTAAATGTCAGTTTTGACATTGTAAAGTGACCGAGTAAGGCAGCCATGAATCTATAGATAAGGTGACATCACAGAAGTACAGATATAAAGAGGCGATTGGCTGCTGTAAGACAGCTTTTACAGCGATGCACACAACGGAGATGCCTCCAGAAGAACCCTCTGATCCCACATGATGTTAGATATCCGCTGACATGTTAACCAGATGGCAGCAGAGGTCTGTTTTGGGGTCTGCAGAACCTGAACTGGCTTTAAATCTGTTGTAAAATGAAACCAAACAAACAGTTAAAGTGGTAAATCCACTAGTGAAATAGCTTAAATTAAGGAAATTACGGAAATAACACAAACCGATGAGCGGATATGTTCGGTTTTGAAAAATGGAGCAAATACGAAAACTGTCCTACACTTGAATTATGTTTAATTACCATAAAGCAGGCTGTGAAGAAGGGCGTGGCTACCTTGACCAGATCACCGGTCCAGTCTGGGAGTTTTATTGGTTAATTTATCTGGTCTTACAACTTCAACTCTTTCAGTGTGTTTCAGTTCATGAAATATAATCCTAACATTTTGGCCAACTACAAAAAGTTTTATTCAGTATTGACTTGTACTAACTCCACTATTTTGAGTCAACAAGACTGTTAAAATATTGAGTTTAAGTGTTCAAACCCGTGGTCCACAAGGCAATGGTTGATGTCACGTTGACCACATATAGTCCAGAAGTTAAAATAAATCAATTAAATAGTGTCAGAACATTTTAACACTGGTGGTTGAAAATGTTCATTGCGGTGAAAATTGACTTCTACATGTGAAGAGGATAAGAAACCAAACAGAAAACACGGGCATTAGACACAATTCATATCAATGGTTTTCATCAGATATGAAAGCTGCTCTCCTCTCCTCTCCATCATCAGTCCATTTGTATTGCAAAGACGCTGACAGGGTGAAACAAGACATGATCCATCTTCTGATCTACTGCCTTCGTAGCGCGTCTCTATGAATCACACACATCGACGCCTGGACTCGTCTCGCCAACCGGCCTCCATTAATATCCATCGCATGCATGCAGGACCAGCCTGGCAGAGTCTCACGAGCCCGCCGGGTCCTCGGGTACCGCTCCAATCGATAAATATGGGTCAAATGCAATATCTGCCGTCCGTTCAATGAGAATGCATTTCAGAAGTTTGGATCTTTTTAAACCCAGTGGTAGGCGCGGGCTTTATAGATTTAGGGAAGACGAGTCCTCGGGAAACGCTCGTCTGGACCGGCGCCGACTAGCTCGTTCTGTAATTAGGCCCCGTGGAGAAACTGGGATGATTAAATCTCGTGTTTCCCCTCATTATTAGATTAATCTCTCCGATGCGCCACTTCGCAGGTCTCTTCTTGTGGGTGTGCTCCGATACCTCAAATGCAAGGGCCCGGTGCCAACTGTTATAACACTCGGGGGGGGGGGGGGGGGGGGCAACAAAGTCCCACATTACCGTGTAGCCTTCAGTAAATCATCTCAAGCTGCGACATGTGGAAAAGCACAAATTTGATTCAAACAGGTAACAAGTATCCTCCTGCTAATTTTCAGAATCACAGCTAACGTGATTTTTTTTTAGACGATAGTCTCTCGCTCTCTTTCTTCGAGTAGTGCAGTGCCCCCCCCCCCCCCCCACGCCGGGCTCTGAGCCAGCGCTCTACTCTAAGAGCTGCAGGCGAGCAACATACAGGAACAGATGGCGCCGCATCGTCATTACCCCTTCCTGGCGCGGGGCCCTCGCACCGGTACGGGTGGGTAGACGGGCCGACCCGGTTCACGCCGTAGCGACGCCCTCCGGAGGTCGGCTCGTTCGCTGGAAGCGGGGAACGCGCAACGACGGTTCGAAGATGAAATATTTCTACGATGAACGGGTCTCCTCGTTAACCCTTCCCGCACGGGTCCGTGTCGACCCAGGTCGCTCGCCGTTACGAGGTTCAACGCGTATTTTTCCCGTGGAGGATAATTGACCCTGAACTCACGCAAATAAATCTCCCGACGGATATTTCACGTACAGTGATATCGACGTGGCAGATGGTTAATGCGTTTAAATTCATTTAAAATAATGCAGTCCAGGATAATTCATTTAAATTGTTTTATATTTCTACTTCTAAATATGTATAATTAGTATTCAAAGTGCATGTTCGGTTTATCAAAATAAAAGTGTGGTACATTAACCACGAGTATATGAAACATCCTTAAATGATATCTACTTCATTGTACTTGCAGTAAATCCTGGGTGTAGACTAATGTGTGCAGCGCTATCTGAACCAATGGTATCAGAATGAGTTGCTGGGCATCCCTCTGCTATTAGTTAAGGACTCAATAAATTATAATAAAAAAAGATATATTGCTCCTATACCGTCTTTCACTGGAGGTGAGAACCCAGAATCTCTGCACCGCGTGTTTAAATTATTCATGGCGGATACGGAGCAGCATGCTCTCCTCTCTTAAGTTGACTTAATGGTATCTATTGTTAAATGTTTAAATCCCCCCCTCATCAAGGGCCAATGCATAATTGACGGAGGCGCTTTGCAGCAGACTCTGTTGTTTTATGCCGGTCGGCACGGCAACGCAACGGATGCTCGACGCGCAGTCGGGAGCGTCGTGTCACATGTGTCCGGAGCTTTTCAGGGAACAAAACATTCGATAACTATCAAAAAGTGCGAGCTGCGTATCGTTTGTTTGGCCTTTTGGGTTTTAACTGTAGCTGTGAAGAAGAAAACAAAATAATCGGTCAAACTATCTTTGCTTTTTCAGCCCACGCTTCCATTATTTATTGAAAAGATTGAGTCACCGAGTCACTATGTCTGCAGAGCAGATTGTTCCCGTGGACTTCGTGAGTCAGTTTGGTCACTTTGACGCTCCACTCTGCTTAAGATAGCATATTGTTGCGCTGCCTGCAGGGGGGCCGCTGTGCAAAGTGGGCCCACCTTCCTCCCACAGACGCGTTTGAACGCGTAACAAGTGTTAAGTCGTAAGCAAGATGATTCAAATTAAAATAAAACACCTGTGGGACGGATTCACGATCGAATAAATGTTTCATCCTTCACCAGATCGTGTTCTCCGCGTGCCACGGAGCCACAGCGTGAGGCCGCGTGGGCAATTCATTAGACAGCCAGTCGTCTGGGCTCCAGGGCCCAGAATGCAATGCAAACTTCAACAGTGGGTGCAGCAATATTGTCACAACATGCTGCTTTATTTGTGATGGATGAATCACAGGGAGACATCCACAGCGTGTACATTGCTTTTCTTTTCCTTCTCTTTTGGGTTTAAAACTTTTAAAAATATTGTGTACAAACGTTTTAATGTACAGAGGAGTGCTTCTGCTAGTTTTTTTTTATTTTTATTGTGAAATTCAATGTGTAATAATAATAAATAATAGTAACATACAATTTCTATAGCGCTTTTCATAGTACTCAAAGACGCTTTACAACACATTAAGAAAATCCTAAAATATATGCATTATAAAATACAATAAAAACAAACGATAAAAGCAAATAAGAACGTGCAGAGCACAAAATCACACATTAAAAGCAGTTTTGAACAGGTGGGTTTTTATTTGTGATTTGAATGATGAAACTTCGGTGCAGTCTCGGATTATTTTGGGGAGAGAATTCCAGAGGGAGGGGGCAATTTTGTATAAACGTTTTAATGTACATAGGAGTACTTCTGCAAGATATCCTTCTTTTTTTATTGTGAAATTCAATGTGTACAATATAGGCTTTAAGTTTTACACCCAAACACAAAATCCAAAGATGACATTCACTTTACATCGAGTTGGATTCACCCCCTCGTAGGAATGCAAATAAAAAGCTTCTTAACTATGCAAATCTGCCTTTTTCTGTGCGTTTTAGGTAAATAAACGGGACTCTCAAATGAAGGCAGCTGCATTTTGGAGGACTGAATGGATCTTTCTGTCTATTTTGCACATACACTAAATAGGAGCAGTAAAAAAAAGAAAAAAAGAAATGAGAGTCCTAAAAAAATCTGGTTATGTGCTGATGAGCTGTGTAAAACCGTCAGCTGTGTTCAGCATCAGCACCGGAGCAGAAGAGTGTTTATGGAACGAGAACACGGCTTGTGACAGAACTTGGGAATTTGGCAATAATAGGCCGACCATTTATGTTTGTCGACGTATTAAAGGGGAATCAAAGTAAAAAGCACCGCAAGTCTTATTTTCTTTTTAGTGCGCCCCGACTAAAGTGCCCGCTGTGCTTTGTAAGGAGAGCTGCAGCATGTCATCACACACTCGGTAATGTGTGATGTCGCTATAACGCCGAAGATATCTGTGTATTGTGAAAGATGAAATGCTACTTCCAGAGAGGAGTGCTCCAGCTTTAAAGGCATCACAGCACTGTTGTCATCTTAAATTAGATATTTATAATGTATTCATCTTTGTGAAGTCCTCTTGCTTTCTAATATCTCTTTTTTTTTCTGATAGTTCCGGAAACCTTCTGAGTGGGCCGACTCCTGACTAAATTATTATTATGATATTTTAATAATTATTTAAGTTGGTGTTTAAGTTAAAACGGCTTTCTGATTCTTATAGCTCAAATTGTGTTGTTTAATTTGATGTACAACATCAATATATTTGGTGATGTTTATTATAAGTCTTTAGGCTGTTAAACCACAATGTCAAAAAAGTCCGCCAAAAAGGGTTGAGATATTTTTTTCTGAAAGTTATCCTCGACTTTATGAGAACGCCAAAACGTCAAATATGTACAACACAAGTGTGTCACCTCTAGTTTATCGAACGATTATCCGGCTTTGTTTATCCTCCAAACTTTCATTATTATGTCGGTCGACTTCGAGTTGTGACGGGAAAATGGTGTTCAGCGGCTCTGTTAAAAGGCGCACACACACACACACACACACACACACACACACACACACACATACAAAAGAGATACAGACAGGGGGAACCTTTGAGAATTGTAATGTTCATAAAACACACAGCCAGTCATCGCCACCAAAATATGAAGCGTGGGATAACGGCCGTTGAGGCGCCCGCTTCAGCGTGCAGCCATGTGAATATGTAATCATTGGCGTCAAACCACTCCCCTTTTCCTAAATCCGGAAGATGTGTAACCTGCTCAGAGAAACAGGTTTATATTCCTCTTTAACACGGGTTCCACGAGTCCAATTTCATACACTCTGTTTCCTCCTTGTGTTATGACCCCCCCCCCCCCTCTCTCTCTCTCACCGGCTTTACCTCTTAACTCCTTACCTCTCTCAATCTATCTCCTGACGCTTCTCCCCCCCCCCCCCCCCCCCTCCAGACAAATCAGTGCGCTGAGAGGACTAAATAGGAATAACTCGGCCTGTAAGTCGTGTTTGACGTTCACAGTCGGTCGGGGGATTTCGACTTGTGCTCACAGTGAACTCATTATTTGTGTGTGATTGTCATTGTTGAGGTACAGCAATACTCCACTCATCAGATCATGTATTAGTATGTAGACATTATAATCCCATACATTAAAGCAACCACAATACACTTTTATTTTGTGAACTTTGGCGGTCCCTGTGGACACATGTGGTAGTGCTCCAGAGTCCCTTTTTTAGAAAACCTCCTATTTTACTGCAGCAGAGAACCTGCATGATTTCATCTGATTTCGCACAAAATCCAACCCGGGGGTCACCGATGACATGCATTAAGAATAACCTCATATAGAAATATACAATATCGATATGGAAGTAGCCAAAGTTCTTGCTGACGGTCTTGTTTACACGTTATTATCGATATTTACGAAAACAAACGGCTCCTAATGCTGCTCCTTCACATTAAAATCCTTCAACTGGTGAAAAGTTATTCATCGTGAAGCTTGTTTTTTTTTCTATTGCATCACAGGAAACAGAATATATTTGTCAGCGTGGTCACCACTGGGAGCAATCATCCATCAGGAGTGTGTCTTCAAGACAGCGATGGGGTTGTCAGTGAACACATTTAAATGCGTCGCGGTGGATTACAGCAACGAGAGGGACCCGCCGCGGGGAGCTGCTCCGTGAAGAGCCGCAGGTGACAAGCGGCTCACCTTCAACTCCCCAGCAAGGTAACCGAGGTCCCCGCGATCGCGCCAGCCGAGGTGCGAAACTCCTCCGACCGTGTACGACACGGAATGGGATCACAGTCCCAATTACGTTTGAGTGACTTCATTATTTACACAACACGAGCAGGTTCAGGCGAGACGTACACAGAGACGCCAGCTGCTCTTCTGTTAGGGTTTTAGTCGAGTGTTTGCTGCAGTATTAAAATGCACTGTTGCCACAGCAACCACAGGTGTTGGCAAATCGTCCGAGAGTGAAAGGTAAAGGGTTACAACTTAAGGCTTGGAACTAAGGTAGTTAGTTATAATAACTGACTATACTACTACCTTGTAGTATTTAGTATTTTGTATTTTTAGTTTTTTAGTATTTGTATTTTAATATTTAGTAACTTAGTATTTTGTATTTTGTATTTTAGTTGTGTTATTAGTATTTTGTATTTTAGTAGTAGTATTAGTATTTTGTATTTTAGTATTTATTTTTTGTGTTTTGTGTTTTTTATTTGTATCTTTTATTCTTATTAATGCTCTAATGTACATCCACTGCTGTGATCCTGAAATTTCCCCACTGTGGGACTAATAAATAAATATCTTATCTTATCTTGTCTTATCTTAAAGGACGTTTTTTTTTTTCTGGTTATGTAACAGTCTGACTGATAAAAGAAAAAAAGATGCAGGATTGGCTTTTTTTAAATGGTTATTCTCTGGTCATTGGGTCCGATTCCCAAGAAAAAAACTTCTCCAGCTCTGACTCCTCAGGGCCGAGGTGTCAAACACGAGGCCCACGGGCCAAACCCGGCCCACCACATCATTGTATGTGGCCCCTAACAACTTGAAAGACATATTCATCACCTTCTCTTAAAGAAATGCAAGAAAAACATCCTGTGCTTTTATTTTGAAGGTTTTAAATTCAAAAAAATTTTTCATAATATTCGAGAATATTTCTGATGTGCAATATGTCTACACTCAAATAAACAATAATCGAATGCAAAGAGAATTCTTTAACACTATGTTGGGGAGTAGTTTATACGTTTAAACACGGTAAAAATGAGTTTGACACCCCTGCTTTAGGGGCGTCTAGCGGCGACCAGCCAGACCCGGATCTGGCTTCGATGCCGCCTTGACCCCACCTCCAGAAGCAAAGTTTTGCATCGCTGCTCAACCGGTCCCCAACATTGTCGCCACTGCTGAAGGAGACCCTGAAAGCCGAATAATAAGTCACCAAAATGCATCCATGTGCATGCTGGGCCTAAATGGGTCGGTCTCTCTTTCCGGATCTGGCAGCTGCAGATCAGCAGCCCTCAGGTTCACGCCGCTTAACTCCAGCTTCCTCAGTCTGTCGTTGGAAGGAAACGGTCGTTGCAAAGATGTTTGGCAACCTCTGGCTCCACGATGTGACCGGTGAAGAGCCGGCTGGCGGTAAACACCGGCCGAGGCCCGTTTTCTGGATTGTTTCTCGGATCATTTGCCAGCTAATTTTTATTTTGGAGGAGTTTGGGGGGTTGTCACTGTGCTGTGATCCGTGCTTCATTTCTTGGCCTGCTAATTAACTGGATGCTCCCAGGAACAGACAGAGGTGAAAGGGGCTGACAACAGAACTGGCTTGTGGACCAATGGATGTGCCAACTGCCCTGGGATCGACCAAGTATTCCACCTGTGTGTCTGCAGGCTTCGTTTATTTGGTGCACCGTCACCTAGATTTGGAACTTCAAATCCATTGAGTGTCTTCAGAGTCCAGTGCCACGGAATAAAACCCTTATCCTTTGCCTCAAGACCATGTCTTTTTAATCACATGGTAAAATCAACATAAAACAATTACTAGCTACAGCACTGAACATAACAGAGACACAATTCAGGTATCAAAGTACACAAATTCAGAAAAGGGAAATATGTCTTTGCGTGTCTGCAGAGAGGAGATATTTGGGAGTGGATCTTGCTGAGGAACTGTATCATCCGGCCCATGCCGAGTACCGATCCAATACCAGTGTGTTAAAAATAAAACAAAAAGTTATACAGGTTATACGTATGTATATATATATAGGCACAACTACAGGGAGCAATTCAGGGTTAAGTGTCTTGCTCAAGGACACATCAACTACGGCAGGGATTGAACCGCCGATCGCCTGATTGAAAAGACGGGCCTGCTCACCACTGACTCATATATATATATATATATATATATATATATATATATATATATATATATATATATATATATATATATATATATATATATATATATATATCATAATGTCACTTCATAAAGGACAAGGCACTTAACTTTCTCAAGAGTAGGGCTCAATGATTGCTTTTGTGTGCTTTCTAAATGGTTTGCATGCTTTGTCACATTCTCGTTCTTTTATTCAAAGAGTATAAAGGCCCGGTTACTGGACAGTTGATTATAGAACTCTGGCTTCAAACGGTAAAATTAAAGAAATGTTTTTTTACCTCAATTTTTTCTTTATTGCCCAAAATGCTCCAGGACACACTCCTCTGGCAGAGTGGACTCCCGTTGCACTGACCTGCTAACAGAGATGAAGAGGGCGACACCAGACGAAGAGGTTGCAGATGAAGGTGAAATAAACACAAGTTAAATTGAGATTATATATTTGCATAACAATCCTGTCTTTGTCGCACAATTGTTGCAGGAGCCGACAGCAGGAACAGAGGCAGGGAGAGAACTACACAATTGGACCGTTCAGAATCTACCAGAACAGAAAGGAAATAGTAATAAAGTCAAGCATCTGCGAGAAAATTCAGTTTTTACATCGCTACATGTGTGATCCATCTCTGTTTTCGTTGGTGGATGCTTTCCAGACTTTGTGTGTACGTGGGGAAAAGGACGGCGACAAAAAAATAAAGTTAAAGTGAAAAGTGTTTACGTCTCCTCAGTGAACTCAAGGTTCATGTCATCAAATCTAATTTCTCTTCCGCCTTCGAAGACATTTGGTTTACATTCAATTTCACAAATGGGATGGCTCGTGTCACGGCTCGTTGGCGGCATTGCCCTCGCTCTGATTGGATAGCCGAACACGTTAGCGGGCCGCTGAAAATGATGTGGAGGCAATCTGCCTGTCACTCTCGTGTCACATGATGCAAAAGAAATGGAGCATGAGATAGAGGGTCACTTCAGGACATCACAGGTTGCATTTATTCGATCTAAGCAGTGGTTAGTGGCACTGAAGTTACAAACACAGACATTCTCCAACTGTCTGGTAGAGATTGGGAGGGACTCGGAATCAGAAGACAAAATGAAAACAAAATATTAGAAGATGTTTTGAATGTTGTTTGATTGTAAATGTTGTGATTATTTGATTAGATTTGTGTTATTATATGATCTCAATTTTGAATCAGACCTAAAGGTATTCAAATTTCGATTAATTGCGAGCTACAGCTTATATCCATATATATATATATATATATATATATTACATATATATATTTACTTAACATGAAACTTAGAGTTTCTGCTCGTTACATGTGTGCAAAATTCACTTGCAACATAGATTACTTGTTTTTTTTAGGGATTACTTACATTATGATTTAATAACTTGGTTATATTTAGGTAACAAAACATGTGTGTACTTAATGATTAAGAATGTATAGATATAAAAGGGGAAATAACTTGAGTTTGACCTGTGTGAGATGTCCAACATTGATTGTGGTTTTATTTTCGAGATAAATATCCATTCAAAAATGACCTTTATGTGTTAGATAGATAGATAGATAGATAGATAGATAGATAGATAGATAGATAGATAGATAGATAGATAGATAGATAGATAGGTAGGTAGATAGATAGGTAGATAGATTGATAGAATATACAATATATGTTTGGTAAAAAACTCCTTCATGAAGACTTTTCTTCGAGCGTCTGGAGAGCATCCAGTAAATTTCAATTCAATTCAATTCAGTTTATTTGTATAGCCCAGTTTCACAAATTACAAATTTGTCTCAGAGTGCTTTACAATCTGTACACATAGACATCCCTGACCCAAAACCTCACATCGGACCAGGAAAAACTCCCAAATAACCCTTCAGGGGGAAAAAAAGGGAAGAAACCTTCAGGAGAGCAACAGAGGAGGATCCCTCTCCAGGATGGACAGATGCAATAGATGTAATGTGTACAGAAGGACATATTTAGAGTTAAAATACATTCAAGGAATCTGACAGAGTTTATCAATAGTTCATATTTAGGCATATTCCACGATGGAGAGTTTGGAGACCTCCCAAGTGGAGGAGTGGGCGGAGTCCCAGCAGGGCAGTGGCACAGCTGGCGACAGGAACTCACGATCCAACCATCGAAGGTCCATCAGCAGATGGAATCTATGCCGTCTCATAGGGTCCGATGACCCCATGAGACGTGAAGTCAGAAGGACTCCGGGGAGAAAGCAGAGTTAGTCATGTGTGATGGAGAGATGAAGATTCATCCATAGGAGAAAGAAAAGAGGAGAGAGGTGCTCAGTGCATCCTAAACATCCCCAGCAGCTATAAGCCTATACCAGCATATCCAGCATAAATAAGCTGACTCTATTACTTGTGACCTTTCCGGATGCACTAACAAGGTGGCCGGGCAGCAACAGGTTGTCAGCAAGGCAGCGCTGAAGCCCAGCCACCGGCGATAACCGTAGTAATAAAGTAAAACAACAGGGAATATGCACAAAATAATGACTCTGCCGGATCACACCGAGGGGCTGTAGCTGTTCAGTGAGACTCTTCAAACACACCAGTGGAGGTTCAAACCTCTGTCAGCACTCAACGGCTCTAATGAAGTGCCCTTGAGCAAGTGATGCAGCCAAAACGTGCTCCAATGGGGCTTTTCTTCTGACCTCTGTTTTCTTTCTGAAGGGCAATACGGGAAAAATGCATCAATGTGATTTTTTGTAGGTCTATGTAAAATGTACTTTGGCGTTGAGCTGCTATGTCAAGGGAGAGAAAGAGCGAGTGTAACAGAGATGAAGAGAAGCGTGTGCGCTAACCAGCCAACGTTAGCTTTGACCTTTCCCCAATGGCTTCGGCAGAGACAGCTGGAGCTAACGCGGGGCTTGGTGGTGCTCTGCTCAAAGTAAGCATGTCACAACCTATCTCATCAAATCCTAAATTCAACCTTTCCCGTGTCCCGATGGGTTTCGGAAGTAATAAGCAATATCTTTATTGTGCAAAAAGGCCAGAAGACCAACACGGTTTTCTGTATGAGTCAATATGAGAGTGTCTGTGTTTGTGTGTGTGTGTGTGTGTCCGCTTTACTGCTGGAATTAATATCCTGAAATTGGATACGAAATAATTCAACCAAAGGTGTGTTGCATTTGGAGAAAAAACGGAAATATAACGGCATTTCACGACCTGCCCGCAGCTTACGTTTCTGTAAGATGTTTTTATCGAGCGCCGAAGCTTATATCCTGAAAAGTGGAAAAAAGGGAAATAAACAAACCCTGAAGCAGAAATCATGCAAGCCAAAATAATACAGTGCATCGGCCTTCACGCTAAACTCTTCCAAAACAGCGGGGACCGAGAAGAAAAAGGATTAGCCTTTTGCTCCTGTCGGCCACAATCGTATGTTATCCAGTGGGCCTCGGTACATCTATTCAATGTGAGCATGAAGAACTCTCCAAAACAACAACAAACTCAACTCGAGCACCGAAACTCCAGCGGACGCCGCTTGACACGGACGACTTAGTTTCTTTAAAGTAATCTTTATAGATGTTTTCAAAAAAAATTCTGCCAAAAGAAGACTCCTTAAACACAACTTTGTCATATAAAAACGTATACAGTTGGTATATTCGCAGACAATTGGTTCTAGTCACACACATAGAAGCATAAGCATTGATTTGGAAATGTGAGTCACTCTGCTTTTAGCTTTGTCTTCTATCTTTAGGGCAAACATCCACCTCTGTATGCACTCCCTGCACTAGTTCTGCCACTCACTGCTGCCCTGATACGGTCAGTTTACAGCTAACGGAAACGGGGGATGAGATGGATGAGACTGAACCAAAACAGTATGGTTGCAGACTGTAAAAGGCTGTAAAAGATGGTGGCTTGGGCTCCAAATGTTGTTTGTTTCCGAAACTTAAGTAATACACGTGAGTTACCCTATAATACTTCGGTACGGCACGAGAATAACTCAGAAAAGGCTTTTGGTTTCACTCGGGACAGTAAACGCGGTCTCCTCGGCAAACGCCCTGTTTGTTAGAATCGTTCATCCGCCAATGACGCCAATCCAGAAGTGTTTTGAATTGCATTCTTTATAGAAACCAACATGGTGGCTGGTAGCAAACAGTCTGCTTGTATAGAGGTCTATGAGAAAAAAGTATTACTTGTCTTTAATAGTTGGTTGATGATGAAGAAAAGCATTTTGGGGTTGTTGGAGCCAGATTGGATGGTTGGAGTTTGAAGGCATCAAGGTGGACAGTGAGTCTAGTTTTACTGGCAAAACATTCCAGGTGACTTTGCCACCTCAAAGTACAGTGAAGTTGCTCAGTGTACCACTGTACAATTTCAAGTCAAATAGACCTTAAAACAGTGAAGGCTTTTGAGTTGACTACTTTGTGATTCACATCTCATAAGAGCCATATATGGTTTCTATTCATCCCTCCTCTGCAGTCAAAGTATGGTCACTTACACTCACTGTTTGCAAAAGAAAAAGGCCAAGGCAATCACCGTGACAATGTCCACTCCTTATATAAAGTCTATGCATCCACCCCAACCTCCACATATGTCATGTGTCACTTTTTATGCCACATCACCTGACTTCTCGTTCACTACGGCCACAAGACGTCGCCGCCTAACAACAACACATGTAGTCAGAATATGCGACTCGTGAACACCATTTTCTTTGGACTTATTTGTAGGTGAGGAGAGAAACATTGGATAAAAATAAGAGTTTGACCTTTTCATGACCTGGACATTTGACCCGATCGATCCCAAAATCGAATCAAATGGTCCCCGGCTAATAACCAATCATACCACTAAATGTCATGCGATTTGGTTTAATACTTTTTGAGTTATCCGAGTAACATGCATACAAATAAATAAATAAATAAATACACGGCGATCAAAACATAGCCTTCCGCATTCTCAATGCGAAGCTAATAATAACGTACCAGTGGTGCTTCGAGTTGGACGGACAAAAAGAAAAGTTGTCTGACTGAATTGTCCATTCAAATGATAGTTTTCTCTTATTAGACAGTTTGAAGTGTGCGTCGCTGCATGTGGAATTGAACATTGACTTGTGCGCACACACACACACACAACAACAATTATATCATAAATAGACTTAATCTGCAGGCTGGAAATCCAGTGGTGCATTGTGATTGCGTTTATAATTGCGTGAAGGCGCGCACACAAAAGCCAAACGTCTGGTCACTTTGTTGTTCGGAGGGGGCAGTCGATGGCGGCGACGGTGGGAAAATCAAAGGCTGCGAGAACCTTTTCAGCAGGTTGTTGTGCGTGTGAAAAACAACGTGAAATTGACATCAGACTGAGAGGAGAGCGGGAGAAAAGAGAGAAGAGCGGACGACAATGAAGACGTTTACCGGACGAGACAATACAGAGGCTTTTAGTCGCGATCTCTCTCATTTTGACATTTCAGTGGCAACAAATTGCATCCATTCGCCGACTTTAAGTGGGCCCTTTCAGGCTTGAAATAGCATTATGTGGTGATCGTGTGACGCTAATATCCTACATGGACACGGACGGCTCGCAGTGCTTTTGACACACCGTGACAGAGCCTGTCTGTTCAGTAGAGAGAGGATGTGCTCAACATATTATCCTTGCCTCAATAAATAAAACACAAATAATGCATTGCGAACTATGGGAAAAAGGATAGGAAGGGAATTAACTTATTATTTGCCAAATAGCTTCTGTCACTTTCGAGCTTCAATAGGTTACAAAAAAACGTGTGTCTATGGCCTTTCTATTGTAATTATCGCTCACCACTAACTTGCTGTCTTATTTATTATTAATTGTGCATGCTTCATTGGGGATGCACAGCCGCAGTCTGGCAAATGTAATCTTTATGAACCCGTTTCGGTTTCACGCAGCGCTCCTTCAGATTCGATGAACTACAAGATTAACCCCGTTAAAAGGGGTCAGTGTTCAGTCAGAGCCGGCGGTTGGAGTTTATGGTGAAAAGGAGGCCTGAGAAGTGAGAGAGCTGATAGAAGGTAATGAAATATTTTCATGTGTATACACTATTTGCTCAGATTTCATAACACCTCGAACATGTCGCTTCTGGGTCTTGCAGGTTAAGCTTGAGGATTTTGGGCTGAAAATTACGTGTTAAGTGTCAACGATAGCTCAGAAATAAGTCATAATGTGGAACTATTAAACAGGAGTCTAAATAAGAAGCTATTTTATAGTGAATGCACAGCCAAATTCTGAAGGTCACTGGGAGATTTAAAGGGCCGGAGCGAAACAAGAGATCCATCACCGACGTCCCAACGGCCGTAATGTCATACATAACACAACTCTCATCTCTGGATCAGTGTCTTAGTTTCTCTCCACTATTCATCCTTCTCTCCCTGTGTTCTTTTTATTTATTTTCACATCTCCCCCCATTTAAATGTCTTGATGATTTCTCATATCAGCAGTTAAATGAGGCAAAGACGGCTTATAAATTAAGATTTGCGAGGAGGACTGCAGTGGTGGAGAATGAGAGTTAAAAAGGTGAGGCAATAACTACGGATGGGGAGAGGAGTGGGTGGCGGGGGGGGGGGGGGGGCAAGATGGAGAGCTGATTCGTCGTAGAACAAATTCAAGTTTACTTTGAGGAGAACAAACAAGAGAACTGAGGAAATACTTTTTTTTTCAATTCTCCTTTTAAAAGCAAAAGTTTGAATCAGCAATCCCTGTCATATATATATATATATATATATATATATATATATATATATATATATAAATGATATATGTATATATATATATATATATATATATATATATACACTCATAAATGATATATGTATATATATATATATATATATATATATATATATATATATATATATATATATATATATACATATATATATGTATATATATATATGTATATATATACACTCATAAATTATATATAATATATATTATTTATAAATACGATAGCTATAGATTAAACCTTTTTAAACCCTATTCTTCTGGAGTCCGTTTGGTGACCTGTTGCCTGTTTCACCCGATGATTTACCTTTATAGTCTATATCATAATAATTAAGTAAGATAAAATAACAACCTGGTAATTTGTTACTTGTGACTAAAGCATTCAGCTGACAAACATCTACCTTCATTATTCTAGAATGACATTTCAATGCAACAGACAGTAAGAGACAACAAACAAACTTCACTCGTGGTCTCGTCCACATGATGTTATTATGATGCCAATACCTCAGCTTTGTTAAGACTCTCCTGACGTTCTGGAGTTTCCTACCTCCAGTATCACACTGTCCTCTTTACGCTCACTCCCACTGTCATCAGTTGCTTTCAAATCTGAAGGGAAATATTCGACGAGCTGTCCGCGGTTCCCTCCACACTGTCAGTCACGTTGGATGAACGCAGGAAGTCAGTCGGGGGAAATCGTAACGCCTGCTCTTTTACCGCTTGGAGCCTTTTCCCGATGGAATACGCGTACGTACGAACGTGAGCACGATGCCGACCTGCGTTCAGCTAATATCTCGGGCGAGGCCTTGGTTCTTCGTACGATGACAAGCGTGCGATGAATGACGGGGTTAAACAGATCTCGGTATCATTAAGGCCGTAAAAGATACGCGGCCTCGCTTCGGAGAGAGCGGGGGGAGGCGGAGGGAGGCGGGCAGAGATAACGAGAGGGGGCAAGTGTTCACGGACCTTTTCTTTTTTCCCCCTCCATCATCCTCGCCGTCAGCCGGCAACAAAACATCAACGTGTAATCATAGCCTGTCGGGAGCTTAATAAAGTCAAATGTATTAATATCCACACAATAACCGGCGGTACCGCGCAGCAGACGCACACCCACGCCGGGATGTCTCAAGGCTTCAAAAAAGCACCTTGTTTCAAGAAAGAATAAATAAAATGAAAACGCTCTAACAATGCAAATACATGCACAACACCGGACTGGACTGGACAGACCAGATCGTCAGAGGTGCCGAGTTCAGTGTGTGATGGAAGTCAGTGTCGGTATCTACATTATCCGAGCACAACCCTTGAACAACTCTGATCAAAAAGTTTTTCATTTTGTCTCTAGCTAACGACATAAGAGTTCACCTGAGTCAGGCTCCCTTCAAGGTCACCCAGAAACAAAACAAAATCTACTGCCGCTTATTGCCTGTCCCTTTCAATTGTAAACTCTTATCTGTCTCTTAAACTGACTCAGTTTGATTGAAAATCTTGGATTTCTATTTAAATTAAATGAGACATGAAATATATTAAATGGTATACTGTATATTTATTTATAAATGTGTATAGATTTACATCATCTTTTTATTATTATTATTATTGTATTGATTTCATTGTATTTATTTTATTGTATTTGTTTTATTGTATTTGTTTTATTGCATTCATTTTATTGTATTCATTTTATTGTATTTATTTTATTGATCTATAGAGTAACTTCCTCTCACTGACTGTCAGGGAGGCGGGTTAATGCTTCTAATTGATGAATGACCGGTATTAAAAACCACATGTCTTATGAGAAGCCCCGCCCCCGAGTCTGATTGGCTCTCCTCTCCCATCCGTTCCAGGATAGACAGGCCGTATACATATTTATTGATTATTGTTGGCGATTTTCCAAGATTTTCATTGCCAACGACGGCTTCTTTGTACTTGAACGTGCTCGGGTGGAAGCTCCAGGCTCATCGCTGCCTTCAGGGACTATAGGAGTTCCTACAGCTGCCTCCCCACCGTGAAACTGCAAAACACACAACTAATGCTCATCGGCAGGACTGAGATCTGTCTCTGAGCTTCAGAGGCGCGTAGACACTGACGATCGCGTGCTAATGAATGTAAATGGAAGCAAAACAATTACTCGTCTCGTCAGATTGTAAAGCACGACCTCTTGATTGTTCGCGTTGATTGCTCAAATCGTGTATAATGTCATCATGTTTCTGATTAAAAAAGACCAAAAAAACTAGAGTGGCAATACTGAACCGAGGGAACCTCAGATTTAGGTGCAACGTAGAGCGTACACCCAAAAATGACATGTTTCAATTACAGGGGACCAAAAGTATAATAAATGGTATTACCTCATATCTCGGTAGCAGCTCATCCCGTTCAGGTAGGACTTCAGACCCAGAGCAGGTGAATTCAGGAGTTATCTGTGATCCCGCTTCGATTTCAACAAAGTATATAAACCCTCCTGTTACCTTCAAATCTACTAACATATTTTCCCCTTTTTGACCCCAGCAGTTAAAACCTCCAGAAAATGATTAGAATTAATATTGTTTCCCAAGTTTAAGTGTCAGGTACGTTATGTTTGTTTGTTGGCGACCTAAATAGCCCTTTAAATAAATAAACAAGTTGATATTTCTTATATGTTTTAAACAGTGAAAAACAGCCTGGGGTCAAATTGTACAGGACATTAAAAAAATATCATCAAGTGGATTTTATTTTTTCCCAGTTGTCCCCAATAAATAAGGAAAAGTCATGAAATATGAATAAAAAAAAAATAACGTTAATCATTTTCTTAGAGACGTTAAACATTGAATGGGGTCAAATTGACCCCAAAGGTCATAGGAGAGTAAAAGAACGCCGGGATTCAGGGAGCAACCGTAAAGAAAAAGGGAAAGGAAGAATGTTTTGAAGCGAATGATGAAAATCCACATTTTGGCATGATAGAGGTGGTGTTTTTGAACCTTTACATTTCTATATAAATTGTGTCAAAGGGTATGCTAGCGATACTCCTGGTTGCCAAATCTTGCATTTCAAAGCCCTATAAAACCCTTTAACGCTCCCTTCCCCACGTGGGTAGACTGAAGACACGGCAAACAGCCCAGAGGACCAAGCCACTACCTCTCGTTGGTTTTGGCAGCTGCACAAGATGCAAAAACATGTCCGCCAGGGATGATGAATCCACCGTGAGCCCTCGGATATTTGGCTCCGAGCTCTGTTGAATAAGACGCCTCGCATAAGGCCAACGATGTGCAAATTCACGAAAAGTGAATATGAGAAGCTGTTTTCCTTGGTGTAATTATAGTTAAGGGTGAGTTAGAGAAACAGCTTATTATTAATGAGTTTCCACTTGACTTAAAGATGCGGTGCTGTCACACGTCGCCCGGCTTCGTTCGGTCCCGACGTTCGACAAATGAACCGAGAGGAAGTAAACATGGAGTAATACAAACTGACAGGTAATTCCTTTTATTGGACAGTTTGGCATCCCGACACCACGTGGGGAAATCAAATTCCTACAGCTGACAGAACTTTATGCAGACTTGCCAAAAAGTGCATAAAAAGAAAACATCCATGAGAGCTGCACTAGTCTTTAAACACACGCCACGTGGCTGCCATGTTGTTACCCACAGGAATGTGTTTAATACCCCACCCAACAAACTGGGAAAAAACTGTTTCTGTATAGCACATTTTATGTTAGTTGTTCCCCGCAGTAAAATATAGAGAGGAAAAGTCCTGCATCAACTGAGAACACACTTTCTTTTTTTCAAAATGTGTTTATTTTATTTTATTTTTCGTTCAAGGAAGAACAAGTTACAAATACATTAAACATTGGAAAAATGCTACAAGACAATAATACAATTAAAATTAAGATAATGATACAAAATAAAATAAATTATATAAAATGACACTCAATACTGGATGGCACACTAATTGGTACATTTGCACGGGGTATTTAGACATTTGTCCAGGGGTCATGACTGTCAGGTCACTTTAGAGCCCTAAGACATTGAGGGCCCTTTACAAAGTCCAAGAAGGAAGTCCACATCTCTTCAAACTGGGCATATTTTCCTTTCAGTGAGTACGTTATTTGAGAACACAGTTATCGGAGAGCAGTAATGGCGTTATCTCTGAATGTTGGCCTCCAAATACAGATCCAGAAGTTAATGAGACGTTTTCAATTTCTCAAAGAAATTCAAATGAAACCGCTGAAAGCCCATAATAAGATAAGATAAGATAATATATTCATTTATTAGTCCCACAGTCGGGACATTTCAGGATCACAGCAGTGGGTGTACATTAGAGCATTGATACAAATAAAAGATACAAATAAAAACATAAAACACAATACTAAAATACAAAATACAAAATACTAATACTAAAATACGAAATACGAAACACGAAATACTAAAATACTAAATATTACAAGAGGAAAAACTAAGTAAAGTGTTGAGTTTGTCAGTATCTCAGCAATGCTATCAGGTATCAACCAATCAGGAAACAGTATCATACTGACCTGTTTTTCTTTACTACCATCTGTTTTTACCTACTGTTCGTAGTTATTATTGTTGTACCCTAGGTCCATCCCGGCTTATATTGTATTTCACATATAATAGAAGCCAATATGTGCTAACAAGCGCTACCTTGTTGTGGCCCAGCCTTGTACTCAGGAAGCGAGTCTGGTTTCCTGACCTCACTTCGTACCCCGCCTTGGATGAAAGCTTTACAGCCTGTGAATGTGTGTTAGTAGAAGAGAAGACTCCCGGAGAGATACACAAATCCCCTGCAGGCAGGTGGCGCACACAAGTGTGTGTGTGTGTGTGTGACAGCCTGCTGTGCGTCACGCTGCTGTGGGGCTATTCCCGGGGAGAGAGGCAGTGAACGCACACAGCGAGCTGGAAGGATGAGTCACGGGGAACCTCCGGTGGGGATTTGACCTGCTAGCGTGGTAGTTGGCGTCTAATAACTTCCACCAGTTGACTTTCCTTTCTTTTTTTCTGCCAAAAACCCACTAATGTCAGTGACGGGAGAAGAATCACACATCCGGTTTGGGTCTTCACTTAACTTGGACCCACCGGGGACCATCAAGGGTACAATAGGAATCATCCAATTTGGCGAATGACGTCATTGCAGCAATTTTTATGAAGATGGCGTTTGAAGAGTAGTCCAACAAGTCATAAAGGTACAATATCTGTAGAAAGTGTTCAAATCCTTTTGTAAAAGATTACCCTTTCTCAACATGAAAAAAAGAGTAATTATTACAAAAATAACCACAAGCCATGCTGTGTGCATTAGCAGCAAGGGAATACACAATATGCGTAGGTATGCATCATATTCAAATACCTGCAGGAAGCGCGACATGGACAGGAAAGGTTTCTACACACCTTGTCAGTGTATTCATCACCCCTAATAAGCTGATGTACTGTCGTAGCTCTTCGCACGTGGCTTAAAAGGTGACGGTCTACTTAAGAATTGCTCTTTATGGTCGTTAGCTATAGAAAACCAGCATCTTCTCCGTTTGGCATAAACCAGGGGTGCTCAATATGTCGATCGTGGGGATCTACCAGTCAATCGCGGCGTAGTATTGGTAGATCACATAACGAAACCCCCCCCCCCCTGAAATCTCCACCCGCCACCCTGTAATTTTCTCTATAGCGCCCCAAATTACAGCAACTACAAACAAAAAAAACTAAAAAGCCTCTGTTATTGATCAAATCTACACAACATCATGTAATTTATGTCTCTACGTGTCACGTTAACTTATTGCGCGCCGCAGAGCTCCGATGCCGGTGTGTCTGCGTGCATCGGGACGGAGCAAAAAAAAATTTAAAAAGTCACTTGCAGTAGCTTGCATGCTAAAAAAAGTGTGAGCACTCCAAGCATAAACTCTCCAGAGGTTTACAGATGTGATGCACATCTAAAACCACATGTTATCAGGTGACTGTACCTTGTTGAAAAAGGAGGTTCACTAGAGTAAATGTAGACATATGATCGGTAAGTGTCATTTGCTCCATACTGTGTTAAATATATAAAGAAATGTGTGATATGTGCAAGAAAAGATGAGATAGGTTTCTCATATTTACTCCAAAAAACACTGTCTTTTGTGGCTGCAACTGTCGTTGATGCATAGTCTGAAGTTTCTGCAAAAAGAGACCACAGGCGCACCTTCCCAGACCGTCTGTACATGTGCAGCGGGAAAAGTCCCAAATCCAGTTTTCCCTGCAGAGATATGGCGTTGCGTTAACGAGGTTACCGACATCTTAGGAGTTCTGTGCAAACACAATAAAAGCGTGGCGTACCGCCATTGATATGCAGCGGGGTCTGCCGTTGCGTTTGTTTGCATTCTCCGCGGCAAACCCCGTAAATCCTTGTGAGGTTGCATCGGACCGCCCATCAGCAAAGTGGCCATCAAAAAGAAAGTGCTTTGCATGCTCTCCAACCTAATGGAAACAAATGACACAAATAGCATCTTGGTCCTGGAGATTAGAGTCAGCAGGAAGGTTGATAACAATGCAGAGACTTCAGGGGTTTGACACGGAGAAATTAAGGCAAACCTTTTAGTTGATGATTTAGTAAATCAGCCATGCTCAGAACAAGTCGCCTTTTCCACAATACACGTGGTTATGCCTCGTTAGAGCGTCAACTATACCGGTGTTTTTGCGCAGTTCTTTATTTAGTTTTAAATACAGTATCCTGCAGTGCTCACAGTGCATTAAGGAGGGAAGGAAGCCAGGAGCTATTGCTTTGAGGGCCGACGGTTGCAATTGTTGCTAGGCTACTGAAAAATGTAACTGTGTAATATGAGCGGCGCTTCCATTAGGGCCATGTTTGTTCACGCCAAGGTCAAACCGGTCAGTCTGAATGAAAACCAATGTGTGTGTGTGTGTGTGTGGGGGGGGGGAGACAAACACCACCATCCCAAGAGCCTCATGTGGCAACACAACAACAGCAACATTGCTGCTTACAATTCCTGCTAATTTAAGACTATGCAAGTCTTTTATATATGACAATGATATGTGACAATTACAAATGACCTAATTGTATCAGATAAAGGACTCATCTCTGTACTGGTCTTGTAAGACCTTAGTGTAGATAAAGGACTCATCTCTGTACTGGTCTTGTAAGACCTTAGTGTAGATAAAGGACTCATCTCTGTACTGGTCTTGTAAGACCTTAGTGTAGATAAAGGACTCATCTCTGTACTGGTCTTGTAAGACCTTAGTGCTGCGTTCAACACCATTGACCATGACATCATATTACAAAGACTAGAAGAGTCGATTGGCATTTCAGGTATCGCACTAGTTGGTTTAAATCCTATTTACCAGATATTTATTTTTGTATCTATTTGTAAACGATGAAGCTTCGATGACCACCAACGTTAAACACGGAGCTCCACAAGGTTCTGTGCTTGGACCAATTGTGTTTACCCTTTTGTTATATGCTCCCTTTGGGCAATATTATCAGGTAAGCTGGAGCAAATCAGCCATTAAACATAAACATTTAAAGTATTTTGCATATTACGCCTGTACTAGCGTCCTTGCCACATCCCCCCGTTCAGTATCAAATTCCAGAAAAGATTCTTCTGTTTTTGTTTATAGTCTTGCAAGGTCTTACCTCAGGCTAATATTACCAAAATACTATCCTCAAACAGTACAGCTTGTCCCTACAGATATAAAGATCAAGGCCTGGTAACCATCCCTCGAAACACATTTGGACACGGGGCCTTTGCATGCTGCACCGAGACTCTGTAAGGGTCTCCCTGGGAATATGAGAACCACTTTTAATCCAAGGTAAAACCATTGTGGACATGATTTGCATTCTGCATTTATATTTGTTGTCCAAGTTCTAAAGTCTTGTGAAAATATATTTTCTTGCTCAATTATACTTTTTCACCCTCTCTGCCCTTTGTTTTTGTCAGTCCACCTGTCAGAAATACAATGCACCCCAAGGCATTACCTGTGGGGCGTCCTTCTTTAAGTTTAAAGGTGCTTTCAATTCTGAAGAAAAAGTTGTGTCCTGTTATTCTGAAAGAAAGTAAAAAGATAGTTTATATTGTATTTTGCTGGTATTTATCAACATAACTGAAGGTGACCCAAACTGACATTGTGGGTACAAATATATATATATATATATATATATATATATATATATATATATATATATATATATATAAATAATTGGAATAAAGCAAAACATACATTAAAAAAGTATACTTAAATGCAAAACTACTGGTTTTACCATCATTTATCCAATTTTACAATCTAAACTGCATCTGACTTGTCTCTCAATCTCTCCCTTAATATTTCCTGTTATTGTATTTCACGATAATGCATGTTCTGAAATGAGTGTTGGCCGGATCACTAGACAAATGTTTCCTATGGCCTTTTGTCTGTCGTCCCTCCTTCACCTTTAATCTCTCCTCTTATTCTCTCTCCTAACTGCTTTCTTTTTTATCCAAGCACCACTTTCTTACAGTATCCATAGCAACGTGCAATACCTTCACAGAACGGCAGCATCATCCTCATCCTCAACAACTCATCGTTCTGTACCACTGGCTCGGTTGTGTATGGCCACTGTTACCATCCGTGTTTTCACTGCCTTTGGTTATGAATGTTTGCTTTAGAGCCAAATAAAACCACGCTAATGCATTACTTTACGTAATATTGTATGTTTCGGGTTAAAGTTGAATAATTGGGAGAGGCTCAAATGAGCCGCAAAGCCAACCGTTGTGCTGTTGCGACAAGGGTTCCGGAACAATCATATTCATTCCAGAAATTTTAGAACAAAGACTTGAACAACGGAGTCTTTTTGGAGTGATAAAAAATGTCCACACCAAGTATCATTGCAATCGATCCAAAAATTGTCAACACTAATAAAGACAAATAATAAATGAAAACTTATGTTGAAGATAATACTAATAGCAGATAAGTAAGGGGGTCGTGAAGAACTTGGGGATTCATCCTTTGAGGACCATAAATGTCGGGACACCCTTTTACGGCGATCCATCCGATAGTTGTGCGTTTGTTTGACCAATGGAGTGACGCATACCGACATCAAGAGCCATGCTGGCAAAACAAGTATTTAATCAGTACATAGATTTAAAGACAGAAAAGGGAACAGTGGTATGTCATCCAATGACTTCTGTTGTGATGGTAATTGTACTCGAGAAAATGCCTCGTCCTCGGGTGTTGACTTCAGGTGCGCTGGCTTCCTGGGAGTGAGAATAGCTTGACAGTAGCTGTGTGTGGGCGGAGGATACGAGCTGGCGTTCTTCCGTGTCGGGGACCACATGCTGTGTGTATGTATGCAACATTGTTATCCCTGCCTGAAAGACCTCTGATTGAAAATAGACTACCCCACCCCCCCCACACACACACACGGCCAAGATGAGATATACTATCTATCTCACATCACCATGTTCTGTTTGAGAGGGGGTCTGTCTGTGTGTGTGTGGGGGGGGGGCTGTGTGTGTGAGATATTGTGGCATTAGAGCAATGTACAAAAGTAGTTTTACTAAATCCCTCAAGGTTTCAATAGCTGTTGTCGTACCTTAGATCACCTGAGCTGAGCAGGTGGGTGGGGGTTGGGAGGATAACAACAGAGGAGAGAGGAGCGACGGAGGCATCAGGAAGGAGGGGGGGAGGGGGAGATAAAAAAGCAGATGGGAAAGGAGATGGCAGACGGCCATAGGGCATGAGGAGAGACAACAACAACAAAGCAGAACAAAACAACTGAGTAAAGTTAACAAAAAAAAGGCAACACTAAATAAAGTTAGCCAAAAAGGCCTCAATCTAAATTCTCTCCGTACACTCTCGAAATCTCAAATCTATGTTGACTCTTGAGAGTGCAGGTAGGCATATAGACGGTAGAGGACATGTTGACCAATAGGTTAACAAAAGAAAAGGTATCTAGGAATAGACTAGCGGGTAAGTGGGCGTCTGGTGTGAGCGCCCCGGGGTCTTCGTGGAGCCGTGGGTGGGGGCACCACCATATCAGCAGACAGAGGGGCAGGGCAGTAATGTAACGCACAATGTACAGAAAACTGGTCTTTGGTCTTCCCGTCTCCTCCCTCCTTCTTCCTGGAGGAAATAATTGTGTTGACTCAGCAAAGATGACATTAAATGGAAAAAGGAAATCGTTTTTTTTGGAAAAAGGTACAGTCGAACAAATACTCGAAAGCAGTACGGAGTGCCTGAGAGCGTTACTGCGTAATCTTCCGTTAAATTATTATTCCCACCTGCCTGTCAGAGTGTGGTGTCCCTCTACATTTCTATGATAAATTGGAGAAACCAAAATTTAAAAACGATTCGAAACCGAGAACCCGGCCCGACTCATCTCCTTTTCTGTCTCGTCTGCGGGACGAGCGTCAAGTCACTCAGGCCTTCAAACAGCTGAATCTTTATCAATTATTTATCCTCAATCCTTGTACGTTCCACCAGAGATTGCAGGCTTACCGCAGAGCCCCGTAATCACATCTCCCCCGAGCCAGCGAGGGCTGAAATAGTAATGGGGGGGGATGCCGCCTGCGTTGCCGGGGCCCATCAGCACCGACTGTGGGGGGGGGGGGGGGGGCGGGGGTCACCTCGTTAGTCCCTCATTACCTTCACCTGGTCTTCATGCCCATCTCACCTGTTACCCATTCCCTAATTAGTCCTTGTCTACTTAGGTTCCCTCACTTGTCCTCTGCCAGATTGTCTTCTGTTTCTCAGGCCACGTTTACACATAAATGAATATTTCTACCCCTCCGTTTTCAAAAATAACGTTGTACACACAAGGTCGTTTTCAAAAAAGTTTCTGTTTATATGAACCCGCATAAATACGCCGTCCGCATACGTCCCATAGGACGCTCACGTGACGTAAAGCATTTTTAGTCTTTTAGAGTTTTCAGAAATCTCCACTTTGGCCGGAGTTTTTAGAAATGATCATTTTCCGTGATAAAACCTCAGTTTTTGTGTAAATGAAAGGCCAAAACGCATGGAAATATATGCGTTTTCCTATTGTGTAGATGGGGTCTCACTCGCAGTGGCTTCTCCTTTTTAAAAGAGCTCGTCGTGGCCCCCCCGCAGAATGACCCGTTTAACAATATCAAACGCAATCTCGCACATCCAGCAGGTGTACAGAAGCCGGGCGGATCCGTTTTTTCGGCAGCGCTTCGGCCCCGCGGGGAAAAGCCCGGTGAGAGAGAGAGTGGAGGTGTGAACCAGCGGCTTTGAAAGGGGACGCAGCAAACTCTGCTTCTGATGAATGAAGCCCAAAAAAACTAAAAATGTTTCTCTAATCTTTACTATCCATCGGCGGGCAGATTCCTCCGGTTGTATAGAAGTTTGAGAAAATGTCTCCTCGTTGGCTATGGCTGACTGACTGATTAATGCTGTGTTCATTAATCAGTCAGGACCTGGCACAAGCTTTCACACACATGTGCACTTGTCTACACACACTGCTCGTGTTACAACAAGTGAGGGGTGCATCAACTAACCAGCAAGAAAGTGTGTGTGCATGTGTGTGTGTGTGTGTGTTTGAAGGATATTGTCAGTGCAGGGATACAGAGAGATGGTGGATGTACTTTAAACACACAATACACAATGTGTGTGTGTCTGTGCGCACACACGTTTGCTTTACTGCACCATCCCCATGTCTCTAAATGTTATTTAAATGAAGTTGCTGTAGAACAAATTGCATTCTGAAGTAATAAAACTCACAACAGATTTGTCATCCTAACGGAGGCTCCGTCTCCGCCGTGTAACTCCTATTATTTTAGAGGTGGAGCTTCCTCTTATTCTCAAATTGCTTTTCGACAAATCTCCACAGCATCTGAGAGGGACTCAGACAAACTTCAAAAAAGCGGAGTGAAGGAGAAACGGGGGAACGTTAATCTGGGTTGAAGTCGTTGTCCTTCCCCCGCCTGTATTTAAATCTCCAATGAAAAGGAAGCACTTCATTTTCTAAGCGTGACGATTATTGAAGCGTTTAAGAGGGACTGCAGTGTACAATAAACCGACTAAAAGCGTCTTCCGCAATGCACTTGGTGTTAAGAATGATGCAATGGTTAGAAGAGGAAAGCCTCAAATGCACATCATACATTAATAACCAGGCTTTTTTAATGAAGTTCACTTTACAATGTGCCATGTACTTGTGGTTATGAACCTGCGTCCGATTCCTGTTTCCTCAATGAGAACGTGGCCTCTGGGGAACGGATTATCAAATAATTAATGTTAAACCACGACCGGACCTTGGGGGAAATTCCAAACACCAAATGCTCCGAAAAGAGTTTATGTTTTTATTTTTGATGTGAAGCCATGTCAGTGTTCCCATGATTGAGGAAACGTCCGTTCTCCAGAAAGAAAAGATCTCGATTTCATTTCTTCAGGTTTCTATAAAAGGTCACGACGAGTCTGGCCGGAAGCGTTCACGATGTGAAACACGTTTCCTCACCAAAATGAATTGCCAGGCGGCCACAGAAAGTCAAGGAAACCCTCCCAAGTGTGTGTGTGTGTGTGTGTATGTGTGTGTGTGTGTGTGTAGGGGTGTGTGTGTGTGTGTTCCCGCGGTGGCGTCAGGTAACCGGGCTGGGACATTCTAGAAAGTTCACAGGCCTCCTAATGAGATTGAGGTCTCATTAAGAGGGAATAGGTTACACACACACACACACACACACACACACACACACACACACACACACACACACACACACACACACACACACGCACACACACACACACACGGTGGAGAGAGGTGTGGCTACAAAGACACAAGAAGACACCTGAGAAAGCCAATTACTTACCCTCCGTATGGTTCAGTGTGATACAACACCTCACACATGCATTCTAACACAACACAACACACACAACACACACACACACACACACTTAAAAACCTGATGCCAACGGAAGAAGAACAGGTGATCTGCTCGGTTCCTTTTTTGGAATCCACTTACACTTACACAGGATATCGAGTAAACAGTGGTCAGATCAAATGCTGTTGGTGTGTGTGTGTGTGCGTGTGTGTGTGTGCTCACGCGAGCGTGGGTGTGAATGGGCGGCCTCCTGGTTGCGGTCTTGCAAAACAAGCTCATGACAATTTAATGGATTAATCAAAGCTTATGGGTTTCTGAGTGGATTGAATGGAAGAGAGTAGGCAGGCGAGACTGTGTGTGTGTGTGTGTGTGTGTGTGTGTGTGTGTGTGTGTGTGTGTGTGTGTGTGTGTGTCGAGGCTGTCCATGTTCCAGAAGCTGAGCCTGAAATAGTTCTATTGCATACTCCTGTGTGTTACTACAACGTTGTTGTAAAAGACTTATATACAGTCTGTTGGGAAAATATCGGTAAAGATCACCAACCCATGAAATCGGAGCATATGCACTATAACACTAGTTTTATATATTTAAACAAGCCCCCATTCACAACTCAGTCAAATCATAACAGACAAAAATACAGTTTATACATACATTTCAAATACAGTGTAACTTAGGACATTAACATTATCACCAGTATATTAAAAAAAGAGAAAGAATGCTAATTGCTAATTCTGCAATCTTCAAAAACTTCAACAAATGTATTGTACAAATCATCCTTCAAACTAGTATGGGAACTGCAGTGTTAAACAAATCCCAAATATGCCCATAAAACAACTTGATATATGTATATATACAGTGCACATAATTTTTTGTCCATTTATTCAGACCGACAACACGCGGTTAATGAAATCATTCAAACTCCACTTACGCCTTGACCATAAACAGGAATAATACGTTAGGTCAGCCGATGTGGAATCCGTTCAACGATAACGGGCTTTTCAAGGGGACATAGGAGCAGAGAAACCACAGATGTGCCGGTTCCTCTCTACATCTGGTTCATCATTTATTTATGCCCACATTGATATGCATGCCGATGCTCCACAACACTGGGAGAGAGAGAGAGAGAGAGAGAGAGAGAGAGAGAGAGAGAGAGAGAGAGAGAGAGAGAGAGAGAGAATCAGGAGTTCAGATGCTGGAGCTTTTATCTCAGTTAACCAGCAGATCCCAGAGATTGGCTGGCGACTCGCTCACTATGTAAAACTATTTTGCTCGAGTATACCACGGTTTGAATACTAAATGACCCCCGACGTGAGATCAGTGTGAGATCGCCCTGAAACGGATGTTTAGAGACACTGAAGATGTTCCCTCTGAAATACTGCCCACCAATGTACCGCGCGATACTCAAAGAGGATCTTATCGTGTGTGTAGTAAACATTTAGTCTTTTTTACTTTCTTTCTTTCTCCCGATAGTCATCTTGAAAGTGACTGTGGCCGCGGGGTGTGGTTAAGCGCAGCTGCAGGGGGCGTTCAGGGAACGGTGCAGGGACAGGTCTTGTCGCCATCAGCTGGTGATGATGGTTAATCAGCCCCAGCTGGGGTTAATCTGACTGTGCGTGTGTGTGTTTGTGGTGTGTATCTCTTCCCAATAAAGAGCAGTAGGAACCGAGACAGCTCTCATTCGGCCTCCAGTTCACGACATGTCCAATGAAAGGTTTTGTTGAATATAACAATCTGTGTTGTGCCTCTACATTCAGTCTCCCGTTCTGATTGGGTAACAGATGTTTCCTAGCAATTGGGACTTGGGGTATAACAGAAGGAACTAGAATGGGCACTCGGTAGAGCGCATACCTTCGCAATTTACGTTTTTCACCTTTTCGTGACCTTGACCTTGACCTTTGACCCAATCAAAGGTCACGCCCAAAAACTAATCGATTGTTCCTTGGGTCATGACCAATCATTCCTCCAAGTTTCATAAGAATCGGCTCAGTTTTTCACCTTTTCGTGACCTTGGCCTTGACCTTTGACCCAATCACTCCCAAAAACTAATCGATTGTTCCTTGGGTCATGACCAGTCATCCTACCAAGTTCCATAAGAATCGGCTCAGTTTTGTCTGAGTTAGACGAATAACTGACGGACGGACATATTCACAAATAAATAAATACACGCCGGCGAAAACATTACCTTCTGCCTTCTTCTAGGTAATAATTAAATAATAAATAAAATAATAAATAAATAAAGAATAAAATAAGGTAATAATTACTGCATTATAAACTTCCCGCAAACGACGAGTGGGTTCTGAAAAAGGTCATCTTGACCCGACCGGAGTGAAACGCGTGTCGGGTTCTTTTCGGTGAGCTCTGTCCCGAGGGACGACCCCAAAAAGAACACAACATGTTCGGGAAGCAGGACGGCCTCAGGTTACTGAATCCAATACCTGATTTGATTGGTGATAGGTCCGATGGGACGGCTGAATCCCCACGACGAATACATGCTAAAATATTCTCGAAACGCTGGATTTGTTGAACTTGTTGAATGTTTTCTCGAGCTCATTAAAGACACTTCCCGCTGGGTCGCTTCCCCAAATCAACGTCTCTCTGCTCGTCATTTTGCCACAACATCAAAAGGTAATCATCACAGGTCTCTGCAGTTTCCCCTCCAGAATACAGCCTTTCAGTACTTTTTAATTGGATTAGGGAGTTGGGGTAGATATACAGTAGGAGCTTGAAAAGTTAGATAGATAGATAGATAGATAGATAGATAGATAGATAGATAGATAGATAGATAGATAGATAGATAGATAGATAGATAGATAGATAGATAGATAGACATATACATTATTAATCCCCGAGGGGAAAATTTGTCGTCACAGTAGCAGCACCAATAAACTACACACACGAGAATAAAATATAAAATAAAATATAAAAAACAGGGATGAAAGATAAAGAGTATACAAGTAAAATGTAAAATACAAAATTGAGCATATATGTATGTAAAATTAAACATGTGTATATATATATATATATATATATATATATATATATATATATATATATATATATATATATATATATATATATACACAAACACATATAATACAATGACTGTGCAAATAAAATACAAAATAAATTATATATATGTGAATATATATATATATATATATATATATATTCACATATATATATATATATATATATATATATATATATATATATATATATACACATACATGCATACACAAATACAATACTAATGACTAATGACTGCAGTGTAAAATAAAATAAAATGTGTTGATCATATGTGGAATTTAGAGTGATGTAGAGATGCGATACATCTCTGGGAGCGACCTCTCAGAAACCCGTCAATCACAGAACGCCCGCAGTATTTCAAAGGACTTTCAGAAATGCGGAGAAGACCTTTTGTGTCTTAGAACATCCGTTGCAAGGTCATTGGCAGGAGGAGAGATTGAGTGCAACGCCACACACACACACACACACACACACACACACACAAAGAGATCGTGTGAGATTGAAGATGGTCGGTGTGGACAGGACAAGGCGGTTCAGTACAGAACGTCTGTCTGTTAGCACCTTGGCGTTCACATTCCGCTCAGAGCACTGATGTGACTAAGCGAGAGAGCTGTTCGGACTCGTTCGCTCTAACAAGGTCACCACTTCACTTTCGATAAAACTTTTTATTCCTCATTTTGCTTTTCTAAATAACACTCGGGTTGAACGCGAGTGTTTCGACATCCATTGGTGCTAATTTTAAATTTACATTTTTTAAATATTAAATCCCCCCTGGAGTGTCTAGTGTTATCTACATTTTACATTTGATATGGTTCAGTAATACGGCCTTTGTGTTGGCGCCCAGAGGGGACCGGTGGAGCAGCCGGGCCACAACTCAGCTCCTGGAGGAGGAGGAGGAGGAGGAGGAGGAGGAGGAGGAGGAGACGCTGGTGTCGAGCTGCCGAGTGCTCTTCCTCCCGCAAGAGCATAATTAAGATGAGCTATATACAAATAGCCAATCTTATCGCTGATGATCTTGTTAACCTATGAAGGTCAGAGAGAGGCGTCAGTATTAAACTGAGACTCTTTCATCAGCAGCTAGAAGTTCTTCACAGCAACTTCAGCCGCGCAGTACGAGGAGCCGTTGCAATAATCGCGTGCACCGATTTAGGAAATGTTACAATTCTGTTATATTCAACAAAAAAATTTAAATAAAGTGGAAAAATTAAAACAATACAACAACAAAGAGCATATAGAAGCAACTAAATAACATCAGTATATCATTGACAACCGGCCAAGGTACAGTAATCATTTTCTAGGGATCACTCACCCTTTTTTTTTTTAACATACAAGCTGTTATTTATTAGTTATTGGGAGTGCACTTCAATAAACTGGTTATGAACCCACATTTATATGCAATAATCAGATGTATCCACGAAGGGAAGAGTTGAGGCTGCTGTTGTGCGTGTGTGTTGTGTTTTATTTTTCTGTTAGCGTGAGCAAGAAATATACTCAGATTAGGATAAATCCTCCGTGGTGATTGTCTGTTACTTTAGAGCAAAGGTCATGGATGAGGTCAAGGAGAAGGGTGAGCAGCATACATATGGTACAAGGCTGAATTTTCCTGTGTGTCTATTTTTATTCACTAGATCATTGACATTGTTTGTGTATTTATTTGGGTATTTTATTCAGTCAATCAAATCAAATACAATACAATATTATCCTATATAATGTATAAAAGAGAAAGACTGAAAAGCTATAGGTTGAAGCAAAAAATGCTTATAAATTCCTATCCTAAATTGAAATCAAAATAAATCAGAAAATTAATATAAAATAAAGAAATGGAAAAAAAAACAACAAACAAAATAAAAAACAAAATATATTTATACATACTACCACATACATCTTCCATATTTATACGTTTTTAATCACATGTATAACTCTCAATAATTGTTTTATAAGTAATTCCCTTGCCCTGCATGGCAACACACACATACACACATACACACACAGACACACACACACACACACACACACACACACACACACACACACACACACACACACACACATATGATGTTTTATCCAGTCACATTCTGGTCATCTGCTGTTCACTGTTTGCTTTACCATTTAAAACTGTCAATTTAGTTCATGATCAAATGCCATGTTTTCTTTCATTACATTGTTTTTATCCGGTAGTGACGGGTGCACATTAATGAAACATGCCTGTAAATATACCAGCGTTAGACAATAGGCTGTTTTATCATCCGTAGTCCCTGGACAGCTAAACAACTGAATATAAGATTAAAACGACAAAGTTATGCATCGTTTAGCCTTTACAAAGCATGCAAGGAAAATAAAAGAAGAGAGGATTTTATTACGAGGAGCGGAAACATCAGTCAGTACGCCTTTATACTACATCGTCCCGTACTATTAGGACAGAGGCTTGTAAAACAAAAACGCTGCAAAGGAAATAAATGAGGCATGCTTATGTGGAATAGAAACGTGCTAGAGACGGGATTATGCTGCAGTAACAGACACTCGTGCAGGCAGATGAGGGTCGACTGGCAAGAGAGAGACAGGTGACAGCAGACGGGCTGAGGGACGCTCAGCACGGACAGAATGAGGACAGTGTCATGTCTCGTCGGTTATGTTAAGTTGTAGGTTTAAGTCCTGTTTTACGTGTCTGCTTTTATTTTGTAGTAACTGTCCTCTCTCATTTCAGAAACTTTATTTCGTGACCCGGTGTTTCCTCGTTAGTGTGATTGTCTCCACCCCTGATGGTGTCCACCTGTTCCCCATTTCCTCATGTATCTTAAGCCTGTCTATCTGTGTCTTGTGTCAGATCGTCTTGTCTCGTCCTGATCGTTCTTCATAGTGTAGATAGTGTTTTTTCCTGGTTTACTTTTCCATTATAGATGTGATTTTGTTTTGTACTTTGTTCAAGTCTTTTTCCAGCATAGTTGTGATTTTGTTTTGTACTTGTGTTCAAGTCTTTTTCCAGCATAGTTGTGATTTTGTTTTGTACTTTGTTCAAGTCTTTTTCCAGCATAGCTGTGATTTTCTGTTTTTTATAAACCCTTTTGATTGCCCTGAACTTTGGAGTTGTGCTTTTAGGTCCTGTCTTTTGAGTCGTTACAGACATTTGAATGCCGTGACTGTTGAGCGCTGAGCTCGCTATTAATGAACCTTTTCTTTAAATGAGCTGTTAGTGTTGTTTTTCCTCGAGGTTTTCTTTAGGGCAGTGTTTCTTAACCGCAATGAAGGTAACGAACAACGCAAGCTGCATCGGTGCGTTAGCCGAACCCATCGGAACTGGAAAAATTCAATGCGATTTCTTCAAATAGGTATATATTTTAGTAGTGCCCAAAATGAATGCATCTGTGTTCAGAGAACGGAAGCAACAAAAACATAAAATTCACATAAAAACATAACTTAAATAGAACAGGCACTCGGAAGAAGATGTTGACATTTTCATGACCTTGACCTTTGAACCCATCAATCCCAAAATCTAATCAAATATTCCCCGGATAATAACCAAATTGCATGCGATTCGGTTTAACACTTTTTGACTTATGCGAATAACACGCACGATCAAAACACGCACGATCAAAACATTACCTTCTGCATTTTCAATGCGAAGGTAATGAACATTTACTGCAAATCAATGTGACTTTAGTGTGTCTGGATGACGGCAGCTTCCAGGGCCTGCTCTACAGCCCCTGAGCCACAGTATTCAAGTGGCAGTGGTTAATTCAATAACAGTGAGTAAGAGCAGTCTAAATAAGACTCAAATTGCCCTATTATTACTATATTAGTAACCATCACCTTCTTTGTTGGTCGTTAATTAATTTCCAGCAAGTGACTCCACATGAAATCCCCCCCGAGCCTCACCTCGTTCTGCTGGAAATGGTGTGTGTGTGTGTGTTTGGTAATTAAGGGACTGAAGCGCTGATGAGTCGCCTGACTCCAGATTTGGTTCCAAAGTCGCTTCATACGAGTGAGTTGATTTATTTGATTGATTCATGCTGGTGATTTACAACCGAAATCCAAAGTATTGATTGATATTTAGTCCCGTCTGATGACTGCCCTTGTTTTCTATTTCACTGCTGAGAGAAAACAAAAGTTGAGAAACTGCTATTACTCTATTTTCCCTAATATTTAAAATGAAATCCATTGATTTATCTGCAGCAGAAAAGCAACATCACAAGGCCATCGTTTAAAAACCAAAAACATGCCTTCATCAAAAGATGCTCCGGTCATTTATCAGGGAGGCGGGTCCGTCTCCGAGCTACAGGCGAACAGAACCGCCTCAGGCTCGGAAACAACACGGTTGAAAAGCAACGGTTGCGATCCGTAAACGCCGCATCGCATACAGCGGTCAGCAGGAGGGGGACGGATCGTAAAACTCGGATCGTGTCACGCGTCCAGCCGAGGTCTCTTTGCTCCCGGCTCTACAGATTACTCCATGTGCTACAAGTCGCAAATCCTCATCCCTCACGACAGACGGTCAGGCTGCAGGTAATAAAACGGACGCAAACGTGACGGGCCTGAGGATTCCTTCCCCTGGATGTGTTCAGCAGTGTCAAGGTTTCAGAGCCCAAGGAGAATGTTCTGGAATATGTTTTGAAAATTGTTCTGTTCATGAAATTAGCAACAAGATTCTGGACCTCGAAAATAGTTGAACTAAAAATAACGTTGACAGTGATGGGAGATGACCCCCATGTTAACCAAGAAGCTTCTAGAAATCTGGTAGAGGACCGATGGAACTGGAGACGCAGTTTGCAGGTTAAATTCACACAAACTGATAAGAACCAGTTGTAAAACAAAGGGGTTGATTTACTTCCACATTTAATATGAATACAAATAATAACAGGACAATTCAAGTATGAATATGTGAGCAATTAATAATAATAACAATAACTTTATTCATATAGCACCTTTAAAAAAATATTTTGCAAAGTGCTCCACAGAGTCAAAGCAAAACAAGTGGAATAGCAAGAAATCAATATTACATTTAAAAGTATATATTACAATTAAAATTTAAAATGAAAAACTAAATAAATTAGAAATGAATTAAAAACAGACAAACTAAAATAGGGCAACCAACGTTCTGCATAAAAAGACTCGATCACTTAAAAGCGGTTCCATAAAAATGTTTTTTAAGAAGTGATTTTAAAGAAGTTAACGATTCTGCAAGCCGTATCCGTCTTATAATTAACCATGAACTAAAAACACCAACGTAATATACTTTGGTATACTGAAGTATATGACATGTAATGTCATATACTTCAAAGAAAATGTAAAAAAAAAAGAAAACTACAAATCCCCATCCCTCCACCTTGCCACCTCCTGTATTTAAGAGCTCTAGCCAGAGAAAATAAAACATAAACCTAAAGATTGTGGTTGTGGGTTCAATAAAGTACCGCACCAGTTGGTGTAGCATGTCCCTGAGGAAGATAACACCCATCATTCGAAACCCTCATTATTTTTTATGATTTCTATTGGTAGCATGTTTTTTTTTCCCTCTTTCCTCTCTTTTCCATTCCTGCTCCTCATGTCTATCCTAACTCCGACTGGCATCTTGACATGTGATTGTATTAAATCTCATACGCGCACTCGTTGTTTTCTCACCTTCAGGCTTTCTTTCAATCCGTGTACGTGGCGACACGTGGACTTCCCATTGCCACGCTCCAAGACCCAATCCTAAAGGATTACACACACACCGAATGTTCTCCCGCTCCTGACATTTCAGTGAATACATATTAGAACATTAGTCACTGGTCTCAAACTGCCATCACCTTGGGCCGCCGTGTGTCTGTGAGTGTGAGAAGAAGCATCAGTCTCCGCTCACACAGGGATCTGGAGAGGGATGTCCATCACACACAGAGAGAGCTCGGAATTGACACCGATTTTTCTTCTCGTTGCCCCCCCCCTCCACGACTGTCGTCAAAACATTCGACAGCCATAAACGCTGTGAAATATCTTCGCGGCTCTCCCATCTCCATCACCATCTGTCACCGGGGCAACGGAGTCAGTTTTGTTTCGTTCACTTGAAGCATTGAGACATGTAACGCGTTTTTTTCACTTTGCTCAGTCCACTTTTTACAGTTTCTTTTTCTTCTCGTTTCTCCACCCAGCCGTCGACTATCTTTTTAGCACCTGTATGAGAAGCAACAGGTCTTTTTTTATGAACTAAAAGTTAGACAGCGAGAGAATAATGCTCCGGCGGGGTGATGACCCACATGGGTTGAGAGGTCAAACACACACAGGACTTTCAACCAGGAAATCAATGTTCTAGTCATGTTATTTTGAAGTTGCATAAGTGATGTTTGTGAGATTTTCTTTGTTAAAGTTACTTATTTTAAGAACAAATGTGTTTCTTTTTTTCTAAACCCCTTGAGCCTCAAACTCAGGTACAGAAAAGCGTGCTTCATCGGGTTTGACTGCCGCATCGCGCGTCATCCATCAGCCTCTCTCTTTTTTTCCACATGCTTGATTACGACCAACCTCCACTGACTTGGAACTGGAGATTTTAAAAGTGATGGGGGGGGGATTCACTGGAGCTGCTACCTGGATGGAAAAAACTTAGAAAGTCATCATTCATCTTCCTCGGTGTCGCCGCATTCTCGTACTGCGGCAACTCATTTGGCTGAGAACAGTGTGATTACAATCAGCCTGTGGAAAAAAGACCCATGTTCAAATGTATATTACATTAAAAACATTTACATTACATTACATGTCATTTAGCAGACGCTTTTATCCAAAGCAACTTACAAAAAATGTATTTCAACCTAGAGTATAAACTAAGAACAACAAGAAAACAGAAAGTAACATTTCTTCAACATAGTCAAACTACAAAAGTACCATAATAATTGATATTTAAGTGCCACTGAAGTGCAAATCTGTGTTTTAATCCAGATATAGTCGGAAAAGGTGCGTTTTCCGACTATATCAGATATTTTATAGCCCGTCTGTCTTTTCAGTTTGCAACAGTATCTCACTGGTCCACCGTTAGCCGGTGTTTTTGGCGTTCACTGCAGTACGACTTCCAACGAAGGAAGGGCGGCCTTTGTTTCTCTGACGTTGCGTTCGAGGCAGTCGGTGATTTATCAGTAGCGACGCGAGGAAGAGGTCGGATGACGGACCGAGAAGGATACGGCGTTGTGATGAAGGGAAAAGGCTCTTGATGTAGAGCGGCCCGTCGATGCACGACGGCACAGAAGGATAGGCGGAGCGGAGACGGGGCAATGAGGCAGCCGGGGAATAAATCAAAGGAGGTACCACGCCAGGTGCTTACAAAAGAGATGCGACCCCCCCCCCCCCCCCCTCTCTCTCTCCCTCCTCCTTAACAACAAATAAATCTGGTTCGGAATAGAGTCGTAATCTCCAAACTACATCCAGCTCCTTGTTTGATGCTCTCACTATCGCATCCCCCCCCCTCGTCCTCTCTGAAGCCTCCACCCAGAGTTCTGTCTATCTCTCTCTCTCTCTCTCTCTCTCTCCCATCTTTGTAGCTCATCCCCCGTCTTCTCGTCCGGCCCTCCGTGTGCCTCTCTCTCACAGTCTTACTCCTAATACCCCTTCCAGACAGAGGTTGCTATAAATCCTCCGAGGATGAATAATTGCACAGTCGGGTTTCCGCTGTCTGATACCCAGAGGACGACCTCTGCTTGTCTCGATTTCATCGCACACTTATCCGACAAGAGGGGCTCCTCAGAGAATCAGTCATAATTGCAAAAAAGTAGTAAGTAGGATCTTACTCCGAAGACGTCAACGGATTTCTTTATTGTTGTTTTGTTAATTTGCAGACTTTCCCAACCTTAGTGATGTAACAAACAGTAATTTTCCAAAACTATGTACTTTTTCTTGCTGAAATAAGATGTAACCAATATTGGAAGTTTTTTGGGGGGACATATGAAGCTAAGTTCCGTCGGAAGATGGTACTCTTGAAAGCCTGTCATTTATTCCTCCTACATCTGCCAATCACTTCTCACATACGCTCGCTCATTATTTACTCATTGTTCGCGGCTGTCGATCATGACACCAGCTGGTCTCCTGTATCCAATCTGGTCAGCCTATCATCTCGCTGCTGTCTCATTTAAATATGTCTGTCTCTCTACCTTCACAGCAACATGATTATCCATCAACTCATCATCCTATCAGCCTCTACGCATCAACACCACCAGGTCTGGACAGGGGGGGGGGGGGGGGGGGGGGGTTATAGTGTTCCTGATTGGGGCAGACCCTCTCTTTATCTCACTGGTGTCTCCTCGTTGAAGTAGCGTCATAGTTTGACAAGTTGGGTGTAGCAATCTGTTGCTTTGGTCTAGAAAACCTTAAGTCTTTGCAATACATCCATTAAAATAACAATATACCCATTAATTTTATTTTAAACAAGCGGCTTCATCTATGTTCCACAAGCGCTCCGTCTCTTCCCGCTCTGCTGCTGTTGACTGTTGATTCCGCTTGTTGTTGTTGTCTTATCTCCCAGATCCCACATTTGTTCATTATGTGTCACATAAGCTGTTGCTTGTGGTGCCTTCAGCTGTCTCTGAGGACAAATCAATGCAAATGAATCATTATAATTGAATGAATAGACTCCAAAATTCATCCTCTCCATCAGCCGGCACTACAGGTAGATTATGTAATACTTTGCTATATGACCAAACTCAGCCATAAAAACAATTATCACAAGTCTTGGTTGAATTATTTAGATTATTGATCTTTCGACATTTCTAAACGTTAGCATGCTTGCTGAACCAAGACGCTAGTGAACATCAGCATGTTAACTGTGAGGATGTTAACATATATAGCCTCCGATTAGCTCATAGCGTTGGTGTAGATCCTTGATCTGATGATAAACATAACCGGTTAAATCAAACGCACCCCAATGCGTGAATTATTTGTCCTTCATGATTAAATCAAGACGTCAAAATATGAACAAAAGTCATCCTCAGAGCTTTTATTTTGAGTGAGCATAAAGGACAACCTGGAATGATGATTCCCGTCACTTAAACGAGGAGGTTATCTCATCTGTCCACGTCTCATTCACACCTCCCCGGTGCACTGCTGCCTGCTTGTTTACTCTCACCTCCACCAGTGTTGGGTTATCCGTCAATATCTACCATATGTTTCTGTAGCCTTGTCTCTGGGAATGATGTATTTTTCATATCTCGGTCATTAATGACTTCTGTGCGTCCCGAGAGGTTTGACGGCTCCTAAACTGCTACATCTTTGGTGTGCTGAAAGCATTGTGAATGAAGAAACTGTCACTAAAACAACAACTGTGTGACAAATGGAACAGCAACTGTTGTTCTGTGTTTTTTACTTGGCAAGAGAGTTTCTGACCAGAAGTATACATTGGATATGCTGCCAGCTGCATACCACATTTGTACAAGCACATGGGAAGCTGACAACTAATGCATGGTGTTGTTTTTTACACATACATATATACACCTATATATACACATATATATATATATATATATATATATGTACATATATATGTGTATGTGTGTGTATATATATATATATATATATATATATATATATATATATATATATATATACACACACATATATGTGTATATACATACATATATATATATATATATGTATATATATATATATATATATATATATATATATATATGTATGTATATGCAAAAGACAACACTGTGCATTCATGCATCGGCTATTGGTGTTATTGTATAGAAAATGAAGGAGGAAGTGATTGGGTGAGGCAACCGATAGATCAACAAGCCAATTATCAATAATGTCAACTATAATGATTCTGGGTCTGTGTCCTGGCTGTATGAGCCCGGGTCTGTGTCCTGGTTAACAGAGGCCAGCACATGAACCATGTAATGACCCTCAAACCACATCATGAATCGAGCAGACTATAAATTCTGCATGTGACTTTGTGTCAATACATTTCCTTAAAACCCAGAAAGGTCAATATCACATTAGATGGAGGAAAAAAATCAGGGGATCATGAAGTCAAGTCAATAGGTTGTGTAGAAAACCAAATGATGTGTTAAGCCATTAAATGAATGCTGAGATTTCACAGGGTCAACCACCGTTGGCACTGCATCAAAGTGAAACCGTAAAGCAATCAAAGATATGACAACATTGTTGAGACTTTACACACAAGTGAAATTGCTGGACTTTCCAAGAGCTAAGGAGTTGCCAGCGGTCAAGTTTGTTGATTATAGCAGGTATCCCCTCTACAGCTGTCCACAAATGAATATAAAATGCACGTCTGACTGTTTGTACGGTCAGCAGAAAATGTAGTCGAGGGACGCTTCAGCTCTCCTCTCTCATGCCCCTCGGACACCCGACGGCAACATATCTAAAATAAAATCTTTTCGAATTTGAGACTTGACATCGTGGTCGAATTTGACCCCACCTCATCCCGACGTTCTCCCATCCCTGGAGAATCCTCCGGAGCCCGAAGCTGAGCTATCTCCCCCGAGGCAGCAGGAGTGGCCGCAGTAATCCAGTTAGAGGAAAGTCGCTCACTCTAAATAGCAGCCAGAGAGATTATTCCTTTGAGTAAAACGGCACTGCATGCATGCGTGTGTGTGTGTGTGTGTGTGTGTGTGTGTGTGTGTGTGTGTGTGTGTGTGTGTGTGTGTGTCGGGGGAACATGCTATGTAATCACAGGAGGTGATTACCTGGTAGCAGTCAGGTGTGTGTTGGTGTGTAAAGTCCTGGGAGGCCGACACAATGTAATCACAGGAGTGTGTGTGTGTGTGTGCGTGTGTGTGTGTGTGTGTGTGTGTGTGGTAAAAGCTAGACACTGGGTTGGGCGTACGCCTGTGATGACGCCGCCGGTTGGAACGATGTTACTCAAAGTTACGTTCCTTATCTAATTGTTTGAACTGAATCATCTGAATTTCATGCAGAAGAAGTTTAAAACATGTAAGTTTAAAATGCGTGTTCTATTTTATTATTTATTTCCTTTTTCTCTTGAAGTGCATCGAACCACACACAAACACACACACACACACACACACACACACACATATAAGAGGAAGCAGATTGTCTGAGTCGTTAAGAGTCTTAGAAATAAAACATAAAGATAAAACCATGTAACGCCAGTCCGAGTATCGTTTTTTATTCCTCTAATTCTCAATCTGTTTTTACCCACACCTCAACTTCTCACCATCACATTTGCTTTTCACACCATTCTTACTTCACACCTGATGCGGTTGTGTGTGAACAATCCAAAGATGGCAGATGAAACCTTAACTGATGCAAGAAATGCTGGTCTATCTGGTAAATGTGTGTTTCTTTCCCTCAGGATTAAATAACTATTCTACTGCTAGAAAGATCAAATCACTGTTCATAATTCAGTCAGAAGGGACTTGAATGTAAAGTGACAATAATTACGTATGAATAACATTTTAATTGTGCAAAGTCTTTGGCGATTGGACCCCATCCGGAACTAGTAAAATAAGTCAACATTGACTTGATTTCACGTGAGGAATGAGTATCTGTCTAGTGCAGTGGTTCTTAACCTGGGTTCAATCGAGCCCCAGGGAGAGTCACTCTCAGGGGTCCGGCAGGGGAAAAAAACACACACACACACAGTTGTTTGTGTCAGTCGTCAAAAAATTGCCTGCCGACGATTTGGCAACACAATATTTTAGACATGAAAACTATGAAAAATAACAGAGATTTTGGGCGAATTTCTAAACTTGTATCTGAAATGCAACAGCAAGTCACATTGATTTACACTAGTTAGTTAGAGTTATGCTTTTGCTAGTTTTGTTTTTTGAACCCAGTGATTTTTTGTAGAACTGATACACGGTTCATTTTGTGCACTAATAGAATCCATACCTGTTTTGAAGAATTCATATTTTATTTTTCCATTTTACGATGGTTAATCCAGTGAAGCTTGCCGAGTTAAGCATCTCCAATAAGGTTAAGAACCAGAGGTCTGGTGTTTCTTTAAGCGCCTTTTACCTTCCTGTCTAATAATGTCACAGGTGTTAAAGTTCAAAGCCCGGTGCAGACACTAAAGCGTCGAAGGACGCTGACCAAGTGGGAGGATTCTTTTTATTTTTTGGCATTTTCAGTGTTTTTTTTTTTTTTTTGAAGCCACCTCTTCCCCAATGACGGGAAGAAAGAATGATTTCACGGTAGAAAAATATATAGACAATCAGACACTGGAGGACCAAAATAGAGAATACTCCAAAGTGAAAGGATTCCACTTGACCGGTGTCTCTCGGCCCATGTGACGAAATTCAGCGAACCAAGATGGGTTGATGCGGAAAATACATCGGGGTTTATTTCAAAGCAATTCGCTGCCAATTCACAGGTGTCCGGAGAAAGAGTCGCACCGACCGCCGGATACAAGCTGAGAAATCCCCATCGGAGCGAGAAATCCACACACACACATTTTGACTTTTTGATTTCCCCCAGTCGTCCAAGCGAGAGCAAACTACACACATATTGCTCTTGTTCATCCCATTGCACTAAAGCTACCCTCTGGAAACACACACACACACACACACACACACACACACAAACACACACTCTGCCTTCCTACGCTCCAGACTGTGGGGGAGGCTGTCTGACAAGCTGCCACGAGTTCGCTTGTTTCACGTCTGATTGGGCGTCGGGGCGGCGAGGCCTCTTGTGGGCGTCGTCCACTCGTCTAAGATGCTGATAATCTCAGTGGAATTTAAAGAAGTCGGGTTGTATGTCTGGTTTGAACCCACTGAAACCAGATGTTTGCATCCATCAAGTAAAAGTGCACAGTTCTTTTATTTTGTCAAACAAAAGTATGTTAGTCATGAAAAACCTGTTATAAATAAATAAATACAAACTATAAAAAACACTATATACTTCCCTGTATGGTCCGTCCCTTGTTCCACTCGAGGGGATGAGCAGGAACAAATGCTAATTTATTCATAATTTAAACAGATGATGTCATTCCCATGCTCACATATGTTGTTGTAGCAATTTTGTGATGAATATCATTAATTCCACAGATTTGAAACTGAATGTAAAACATCTCATACCACCAAAATAACCAAGTAATGTGGACCAATAAAGAAATAGAAGTAACAATGACAAAATGTATTTTAACTCTGTTCTCACTTTAAATTACTTCATGTTTAGAGAAATGTCACCTGCCTGTCTTTGCATTTTACATTATTAATTATTGCTTTGTGTTGATTGTTAATGTTTACGGTAACTTAGTTAACATACATGTAACATGGGATGAGGTCTTTTACAGGATGATTTTGTTTTAATTCTATCCCGTTTTTTCCAAATGATTTGTGGGCATTCTATTATAAAATAGCTGCATAAGCTACTGTATAAAGAGGACACAGACCCCCCCCCCTTTGGACTAAACCCTGTTTACATCGTCTGTCTCCGCCACTGACAGCCAGCGCTGTACTCTCCTCTTCCCAGTCGCCCCCCGCGGTGATAACGGCGCCCCCTGTTGGGCCGGGTTGGTCCACCATCGATCTCGCCGCCGCTGCTTGTTGGTCCAGCTGTGGAAAGAATCCATGGCGTCAGGTCGGAGCTCGTTACGCAGCGCCGCCACTCTGTGGGATGATCACGCGCCAGTGGAGCCACCGTTGATGTACTAATGCATCAATCCTATTTAAAGAAAGGGACAACATTGTGGGTTATAATGGACATTTCTTTTATTTTTGGCTTGATTATTTAATTATTCTAATTAATTAATGATGTCATTCCCATGCTCAAATACGGTGTATAAGGTGTTGTAGCAATGTTGGGATGAATACCATTTATTTCTTATATAGATTTGGAACTAAAAGTAAAACATTTCATACCACCAAAATAAAAGTAAAACATCTCATACCATCAAATTAAATATAAAACAACTTATTCCACCACAATAAAAATAAAACATCTTATACCACCAAATAAAATGTAAAATATCTCATACCATCAAAATTAAAATAAAACATTTCATACTACCAAAATAAAAATAAAACATCTTATACCACCAAATAAAATGTAAAATATCTCATACTAGAAAAATAAAAGTAAAACATCTTATACCACCAAATACAATTTAAAATATATCATACCACCAAAATAAAAGTAAAACATTTCATACTACCAAAATAAAAGTAAAACATATTATACCACCAAATAAAATGTAAAATATCTCATACCACCAAAATAAAAGCATGCCATGATCTTTACCAAGTCATTTGGTTGTTTTGGTTTCATATGGGCCACCAGTACCGTCCCACTAGCTTTAAAACAGAGCCCTCTACAGCCTCGAAGCCCACATGTCAGCCTGCATGTTTACATTCTCCTTGACTACATTTGTTGAGTAAAACATAAGACTATCCGAAAAAATTCTTGCACAGAGATTTGACCTGTGAAGGATAAGCACATCAACGTTCTGACACCGACGATATCGCCCTCATCTTTGCGTCAGTGTTGGCACGTCCTGTAATCCCTTTTCCTCGTGGATCATCTTCCTCCCTGCCTAATCTGCTTGAATGAACCTCCCACTGTTTCGCTTTTGAGCGTGGGCCTTTTACAAAAACTCATTGCCAATTACCTCAGATACCATCGGAGAAGAACCAAGAGTCGTTTGCTTTGAGGAAGATGAGCAGGGACGGTTCTCACTCATATGTGAGGGGGGGGGGGATTGATGGGGAGGACAATATGGCAGGGAAAGTGCTGGGATGGCATTTATAAGAGATTAGGTACAGTAAATATTCTTTCTTGACATGTACAGTAATTACTTTGGACAGGACGGAGGGATGGATGGAGGAGGAGCTCTTGGTGGGGGTGAGTGATGGGGCAAAGTCATCAAGTCACGCAGACGGTGGGGAATGAATAAAAAGAGATCCGTGGAATAATGGAAATGTTTTTTGTGGAATAATACATTTTGTACATATTAAAAGGGACGGTAAAGTATGAGTTTGTGGCTGCTAGTGTTGTGGTTGTAGATCGGTGTCGTTGTGGGCCTCATCCACACAGCGGCCATTACTGACCCACCCTCGGATACTTTTCTTTTTTTACCATTAAGAATGCAATAAATTAAAGTTTAAACTCTACGTGTCTCCCTTTTTTATCACCGACTCTAAAGTACTTTGAGGCATAACTTCAACTGCAAAGACGGAGGGGTTATATATATATAAACCCCGATTTAGACGTCAGCAACGTTTTTAAAAGATAGTTTACGATTCAAGACCCAACGCCCTTTAAAAATGATTTAATTTGAAAAATGAAGAAAAAAATGACTTACAGTCAAATTCGGCAATGATTCAAATACGTTTTCTTCTACAACTTTTTTTCCAAAATATAATCAGACACTTTTTCACAGCTAATGTCGAGCATGATTGGCATCCTCAAAGCCAACGGTGCCTTGCTCCGTGTCCTCGCTCCCAGCTCAAATTATTCTGCAACAAACCGCCAACGCCGCCGCCGTCGCCGCCGCCGGTCTTGCGGTTGCTAAGACACTGCGATGCAACAGCGGAGCCTCAACGAACAACTCTCGGAGTGGGTGTCCGGTCGTGCCAGACGTCCACTGTGCTGCGTCATGTCTTCGCTGCGGCTGGTTGGAGAGAAACAGCGCCAACCGGCACATCCGGCGTTGGGGGTTTGTGTGTGTGTGTTGTGTGTGATTGAGACGCCCGGGTCAGGACTGTGTGATCCAGCCTTCAACCAACAGATGCGGTGCTGCCCACTGAGTCATGCACGTGCATCCATTTCTTGCACAGATGAATATTTGATGATAAAAAATACCATACAACGGGGTGTAACCCCAACCCACAGTTTGACTTTAATTGGGACGTCGTACTGCCTGCTACCCAACTATTCGATTTTAAAAAAAGTGCAGAAAAAAAACTACAAATCTGAATCCCATTCATCCCCCCGTGTGTTTCAGAGACGCCGCAGTTCCTTTTTTTCTCATTAGAGGATCCACTTTTGGCTTTGTGGAAGCACATTGGAGTCTAACGCGGGGTGTTTATCTTCTTTCACCTCTGAGACTCACAGCAGGGCAGTGCGGCTTCAATCAACCAATTAATTCATCAGTTAGAAACATGATACACTTTAATTGGATTCTAGAAGTTTCATATTTATTTGTTTCTCCCTTTCCGACGCTCTGCCTTTTATTTGCTGATAGCGTTTGTAATCCAGCGAAGACGAAACTAACAAGCGAATAAAGAGATAAGAACATGAAACCAAATATATTACAATGCAGCTTCCTGCTCTTATCTATTTGGTCCCGATCCATCACATTCATTTGTTTGGGTTCATGCTCTTGAAAGTCCGGTTATAAAACACTGTGTTTAAATGCAGCTCATATTCGAAACAATTTGCACCCCAGAGTCATTCCAGCTATTAATTTTGGGCTGTTGGGAACAAGTGGCGCCCTCTGTGAACAAATAATCGAAGAAGATAAGTCAAAGCCTCGGCTCATCTAGTCCAGCAGCCCAATGCATCCACATTAAGTACTATCAAGTGGGCAGTTACAGGGTAAGAGAGGAGCATTTAGATTGTTGTTCAAGGACACCATGCTGTTTTTGTTGTCGTAAAAAGATTCACGGATCATTATTAATCGTTATGCAACGCAGGGTTGTGTAACAATATGCAGCCGTGGCCAATTAAAGTAAAATAGTAAAATAGTAGTGCATTCCTCTGGGACAGTGTTGCATTGTGTGGCTGCAGTCGGACAGAAACTGTGGCAAACGCTATTCACGGAAGTCTGATGGCCGTCGGGGGTGCCCCCCCCCCCCCCCCCTGCAGCTTGTTTGAGAACTTGCAGCACCCTCTGGGCTTTTTGCATTCACTTCCAAATGAGAAAGCCGTTTTTCAATATGTGTTCTTGTCTCTACTCGTTTTCTCGTGGGTTAAAATTCATAACTTGATATTTTAATTAAACGTCAACATTGAACTATAGCGGTTTGCAATTACATGTGTAAAATAAATATATATATATTTATAATATATATATATATATATACACATGTATATAAATATATATATATATATATATATATATATATATATATATATTTATATATAATCTATATATTTATAATATATATATATATATATGTTTTTACTTTTTACAAAATATGTATACATTTATAGACACTTAATTTAAAATAAAATAATGATATTTAAAGGATGATGAAAGGAACAGGGTTGTCATATTTTGTTTGACTGTAAAAAATAGATTAGATAGCGCATTTATGTACATTTGTCGAAGACCAAGAGGCCACCTGCATGACACCTGAGGTTTCTTTCTGATTATCGACTGTTGGGAACCATTGACGGTGAAACCGATTGATTTATGTTTTTATTCAGAATATGGATTCAGGGGCATGCATATTAAAAGATGATATCCGGATCTGACCAACGTGTACACATAACAAAAGCGTTTATTGTAAGACTGATTGCTCACTGAGATGCGTGGAGCAACGAGTCATGGCTTTGCTTGGACTCTGTAAGACTCAGAAAACAATAAGTACAGTAATTGATGCGTGTGCCAGAAACACCTGAAAGTTCAGTGCACACCATCGGTCTGTGAAATCAAATCAAATGGTTGAGAATCACATCGTTCTTGCTTTTTATTTAGTTAAAGATGATATTCATTGGACTAAAAGAACGCGATTCGTCTGATGTATGTGATGCATTAATAATCACACTCACACACTCACTGTGCCCCAATTACTAAATAATATACAATCCTCTCCAGTCTGGGATCGATACACTATCATGTCTCCAACAAGAAAGCATTGGAGCCTGTGCGGCGCTCCATCGTGGCCCACTTGTATATGGATTACAGGCGCTCGCGTGGACGTACGGGCTCCTGAATGTTACATGGACATTGGTGTCATGTTCTAAATGTGAAGGTTAATAATTGAGTGTTTTTTTAAACGAACATGATGATTATCTTGGGAATGAATTCTAAGGCAGGAAAGCGTAGTAAAATATTGATTTGTTTCTATTATTTAGCGGGAACATGGCACACATGCATATAATATTGAGACACACATGTATACACACACACTCTACCTAACGACCATGCAGACTTATTTTAGCCCGTCTTCAGAAATTGTAAATATCCATCTTACATGAACATGCTGTACATTGTTTGTCCAAATATATATATATATATATATATATATATATATATATATATATATATATATATATATATATATATATATATATATACACAAAATGAGTAAAGCATAGTTTTAATTATCTTTAATTATATTTTATTAAAATGTATACCTCTCTACACATATGGGTGACATATATATTGATAAGATTGTATCAAATAACAAATAATCTAAATGTATATTAACCCTCTGCACTTTAATAATCTAAATTATTCATATCAACCCTCTGCACTAACAGTACACACTTTACTTTTAATATACACCAAGGAGTCAATTTCTTATGGCAGTTTATTTTAACGACTGATATCCGTTCCCGTCCAGCTGTTAACGCATTCCTAATCAACAGGAGCATGTAGCGCCCCCCACCTTGTAAACACTCTGTTAGCGCTGTTGTTGTTGCTTGCCCTGTTAGCACTGTGGCCAATGCTAGCCCTGTTAGCACCGTTGCTAGCCTTGTTAGCACGGTTTATGTTGCTTGTCCTGTTAGCACTGTTGCTTCCCCTGTTAGCACTGTTGCTATTACTAGCCCTGTTAGCACTGTTTATGTTACTTGGCCTGTTAGCACTGTTGCTATTACTAGCCTTGTTAGCACTGTTTATGTTACTTGGCCTGTTAGCACTGTTGCTATTGCTTGCCATGTTGCTGTTACTTGGCCTGTTAGCACTTTTACTATTGCTAGACCTGTTAGCACTGTTTATGTTACTTGCCCTGTTAGCACTGTTACTATTGCTAGCCCTGTTAGCACTGTTTATGTTACTTGCCCTGTTAGCACTGTTGCTATTGCTTGCCCTGTTGCCGTTGCTTCCATTGGCAGCGGGCTCAGCTATTGCCATGTTGAGTTGTTGTAATACAATAGCACATAACCTCATATTTATTTTTATGGGAAAAGCATATGTATTGGCTTTGGTATTCGCCAAGAAGGACACTCTCTTTAAAGTGGGCGCACACTTTGTCAAAAATAACTGCAATGCAACAAATAGATAATGCGCTGTGAATTCAGTCAGAAGATTTTCCTCTTTAACAAATAAATATGAAAAGAGAACAGATCACAATAAAAAAGGGTTATAATGGACTTTGGTAATTTGTAAAAATAAAAAGGTTGTCACAAACCACAGTGTAGTCAGCTAACATATACACAACATTAGCAAGTTATTATCAGTATTCAGCTGAACCTGCAGAAAGGCTTATATAATTCCATTAGTAGAAACATTATGCACGGTGCAGCCAAGCTAAAAGTAAACACAGTAATGGCTTGCATCAGCACAGGTTACAGTCTGTGAACTATAGATTATTACCATCAAGGTTAATCATTTGGCGCTCAAATCACCGAAACGGACTGAGCTGACTATGTATGGCCATGCATTAGTGCTTCCTAAAAGACCAACTGATTATCCTAAAGACAGCAGATGAACGTAAATGTTATGCATTTCCTGTTTTCAAATCTGATACGCAAATGAATGGTTAGAATACCGCGGACCACATGAATTTGATATGAAACGCACATTTGCTTCAGAAACATATCCATGGTTTATAGAAACATGCAATGCCAACAATGTCTTAGAAACAATCTTAAAGTATTCTACAAGTTTTTATTTTGGCCACATACAACAATATATAGCCGGGTAAGTACTTAGCTAAACATTGGAAACCTTGGAAGAGGAGATAATAGTTTGACTGCTTACATAAGATAAGATCTTTGCAATTAATTGGTAAGTTTAATATCAATATAACTGATACGAACAATAGACAGTTTTAATGAACCATGATTGGCATCTTACACATGATGTTTGAATGCGTTCCCACCTTTTTCTGATGGTGGATTGTAAAGTATATTGAAATGTGTGAGGGCCACAATACTGTATCAACCCAAAAGGAGGTGAAGAAACTAAATGACAGGGATATGAGAGGCTCACACACAAGCAAGCAAAGAAAGATAATAGAAAGGTTCAAAGCAGGAAGAAAACATTTCTCGGTGCCCAAAGAGATTTCCTTATAACCTTTCATCCCTTTCCTCTCTCTTTGTTCCTCCTCTGTATTTTTTCCAATACGCTCCATTTATTTTATTCCTGAGAAAGTTCCCCATCACTTTCCTTGTTTTGCTTCAGACACATTAACTTCCAGTGAATCATGAGCTCATCTCATACCAGCGATTAACAACGTACAAATGGGGATGGCCCGTTTTTTCTGAAGGCCCTTTATTCCGAGAGTCGTGTCGACAGTGTAGTCCGTAAAAATTTCCCATTGACTATTTGCCCGTTGGTTTGACAGCCCCGTAATCCCGAAATCACGCTCCCATTGTTCCCGGACAATCCCCACGTTCCCCCTTCTCCAATGAGACAATACCACGAGAAACAGAATTTGAGTGATTTTTTGTAATGCTCCAGCGTAGGTAAAACTTCCATAAGTCAGTTCAGTTTGTTATCATTCTACGCCGACATGTGTTTGTCATTTGCTTTGCAGATTAGGGTTGATTTCGAACTGTGGCTGAGTGGTCGTAAGACCACCGGGTCAACATATCCAAGTCGCGAACCGGCTCCATCTTATAAGGACCACTTCGGGCTACTTCCTTCTAGAAGGAGGTATTTAGTTCCACGGTGTAAAACAAAGTGGTATAAAAACACAGTTGTTCCAGCAGCCGTCAATTCAGGTGAACAACTTCTAATACAAGTGCACTGATTTGTAGCTTTGTGTACTCTTATCATCATGTGTTACCTTGTTGTGTGAGAGATGAATGCCTCAATTTCTATTGCTAAAAACAAGATTAGTTGATTCTTCTCTACATATAAAAGCACACCTGCACTCTCAATGAATGAAAATTCTCCGAAGTTGTCTTAAAAAAAAGGGAGAAACTGGACGTCTTTGCACACACACACACACACAGAGTATGCTACCATGTAGCACTCGTAAGAGTATTATTTTAGGTGTGGATATATAGCACTAAAAGCAGAAAACAGGTTCGGTGAAAACTTTTTGTCGCAGCACATATGCTCCGGTAATTGTTGTATACGAGCTATGATATAGCGATAAAACCAACGGGATTGAAGTCGGTAATGCAATTACGGCAGCTTCAGATCCCCCACTTGCTGATACCAGTGGATGAGGCAGTGCCATCGTTAATCAACCAGCAATGCTCAGGCGGAAAGTCCATAAGATAATAAAAGGATATTCCATTAGCCATCAACATCACAGCAACATATGGCGGAGCTCCATAGCGCCATTCACATCATTCATTCAGCCCATAAGGGCCATAAGAGCCTAATGGTAATTATTGCAATTGGAAGTGTCAGCATGCACAGCTACAGTCACATGCATCGTCTCTGCTTTGGCACCAAGGATAATTAGATGATCAGGCCGAACCCTCTGAGGGTTCCCCGGCAAATATCATATCGCTGTCTTCATGAGGCTCCATGTTGAAGCTAGGGAGAGGATATTGGTATCATATTAAACTAGCCACCCTAAGGGTCTTACTTATGGAAGGCATTGGAAATAATGTATGGATATGGCCACCCTATACTTCCAAGTTCTAGGTAAATGTAACTTTGGTTGATTCATTTTTTTTTTCGCGGATTCATGAATTGAAAGTGCTTTGAGATGATGTATACCACTTCTACGTAATATATATTTTCAACACTTTATCATGCAAGTAACCATATATGATAATTTGGTTGAATACATTTGAAAACAATTGACTTGATACACTAAAGTTTCTATAATATAGTACACATTACTAGGTTGTTTTTCCTCTTTTTCTATCATTGCCGTTCCTCTCCTGAAATCTCTTCAGCCAGAAGCAATATTGTAGATAATCCCCAAATCGCGTCTTAAAACTATCACAGGTTCACACGGGTAAGCTCAGGTGCAGAAGAACTGTCCGACTCCAGGTTTGAGAAACAAATGTTTTTACTTCAAAGCAGACCAGTCATGAGTGAATCGACACGAGGGACAAAACACACAACAACTGTCAGAATATATAAGGGGGGAAACACAGGTGTGGGACATCGGGGATCACAGAGACGGGAGTGGCTGGGGCAGGTGCAGGGAATGAAACAGTCAGGAGAGGCTGAGGGCAGGTAACAGGAATGAAACAATCAGGAGAGGCTGAGGGCAGGTGGCAGGAATGAAACAATCAGGAGAGGCTGAGGGCAGGTGGCAGGGAATGAAACAATCAGGAGAGGCTGAGAGCACGTGACAGGAATGAAACAATCAGGAGAGGCCGAGGGCAGGGGCAGGGAATGAAACAATCAGGAGAGGCTGAGGGCAGGTGACAGGAATGAAACAATCAGGAAAGGCTGAGGGTATGGGCAGGGAATGAAACAATCAGGAAAGGCTGAGGGCATGGGCAGGGAATGAAACAATCAGGATAGGCTGAGGGCAGGTGACGGGAATGATCAATCACTGGGGAGACAGACACAAAATTAACAGGGTGTTACAAAAACAAGATTCAACACATCTGATAGTGTCCAAATAATTTGTGATTGTTGGTGGAAGTTACTTGCTATAACAGTTCATTCATCCTTCTAGTAGTTTCACACAGCAGGTATAGGTATGTATGTTTTACTACACAGGTCTGGGTGTGCGTCTATGTGCGGCAATATGAAATCCCCAGAAACCACAAAGAGTCGAGGAGATGTTATTTGAACATTTGGACGTAGGCCTGCTGTTTTTCTCTGATTCCAGTCTTTCAATAATTCTGCAGAATGAATACAGCTCAGATGGATCGATGTATCTAAACCATCACAAAAGGTTTCACAAAGTATATACAAGCACTTTATTTCACATTATTTCATTATGGCGCCAAGGCCAAGGAGCCTTGGCTGCCGTCTCCACGGAAGAGGGTTAAGTGGTGAGATCAGAACGACTCCAAGATACATTTTATTCTCATGCACACAATTTTCAGGGTTAAGCGGAGCATGTTATGTCGAAAAAAATAACATTGTGACTGAGCCGCCTCTGTTTCACATGGTCGAAATAAACCTCATTTCAGTTGGCAATGCTAATGTGGCCTGTTGCCTCGAGAGATTGAGGGAGGGGAGATGGATTATTTGAGCGGACAAGGCTTTTAATGTTGAATATTTTTTTAATGGAGGGAAAGATCGTCTACACCACCACCCCCTTTATCCACAAACACACACACACATACACACACACACACACACACACACACACACACAGACACTCAATGGTCATATTGCCTAAGTCCCTATGCTTTAGGTCTCCAACCAACCTCAATCTCCATGTAAATCTACATAAGCCCTTGGTAATGAAAGAACAACATGGATATGGCATGACTCTGGGGAGCCCTGTGATATGATGGGACGCGAACACAGGGTAGAGAGAGAGAGAGAGAGAGAGAGAGAGAGAGAGAGAGAGAGAGAGGGAAATAAATAGGCTCCTTTTTGAAAAGTTAATGACTACATTATCTCGTGTGTGTGTGTGTGTGTGTGTGTGTGTGTGTGTGTGTGTGTGTGTGCACGTCCAAATCGAGAGCCAGCTGTCTTTACATAAGGTCCCGAAGCGTTGGCGTTAACCCACACAGGATGATTCCATTTCTTTTCATAATAACTTTCGTATTCAGCTGTGCTCCGGGTTGGATTTGCATCCCCGCCGACGGCTGCTTCTCAAGTCGGGAGTAGAATTCCGGGGGGGCTTTGTCGATTCAAGTGGGGCGAACAGGTGGGTGGTCCGGACGAGGCGTTTGATTATCTTTTCCATTTGCAGAACAGGGAGGGGAGTCAGGGTTACCCACCAGGCTGGAATACATCTTTATGAATGAAGTGTACGGGAATAACGAAACTCTTTGCGATATCTAGGAATTGTGATTCAGGGATCGCCGGATTTTATTACGTCTGCGTTTGTTTGCTTCCTGTTGGTCAGAGAGGGAAGGTCACGGCTCAGCCGTAGTTTTATTAACCACCAGAGTCCCCCGGCTCATTAAATGAGACTCACGAGAATGTCAAATCGTCTTTCTTTCTTTGCCAAAACTTTCCCAAAGTATTCATTGCTGTGGTATTTATGTAGCGTGAACTTCTTTATCCCTACGAGTTATTACAATCCCGTCCCCCGCAAAAGGACATTCCAATAATTTAACAGCATCATTTTGAAAATGCTGGTTGTTTACCAAAACTACTTGCTGAGCCTTTAAACATCATGACATTGACTTTTTATATTTGCATTTAACACATCCTAGTATCAGGAAAAGTGGTCAGCTGCAGACCCTTAAGGTTTGGTCTCCAGTCACTTTGTCCACATGGGGACTGAACATGTGACCCTCCGGTTCCAGAAGCCAAGTCAGCGTCCGGACTGAGGCCACATTTACACATAGCCGGGTATTTACAGAAACAAATATTTCTGCCCCTCTGTTTTAGAACAACAAGGTTGTTTTAGAAAAAATTGTTCTGTTTACATGAACCTGCATAAATACGGCGTCCGCATACGTCCGCATAGGACGCTCACATGACGTGAAGCATTTTTAGTCGCTGACTGTGACGTTTGACAACCTAAAACTCTGGTTGACCTCGCTCACACACAAACACAAAAACTGAATTTTCAGAAATCTCCACTTTGGCCGGAGTTTTTAGAAATGATGGTTTTCCGTGATAAAACCTCAGTTTTTGTGTAAATGAAAGGCCAAAACGCATGAAAATATATGCGTTTTCCCATCGTTTAAATGGGGTCTGAGTCACATGGAAAACACATCCGGCGCTCCACATTCAAGCTAACGAGGTTCAAAGTTGTTGCGTTAGCTAGCCTCCCATTTTTCATTGGCTAACATCAATCATCTAAACCTAGTAAAGAAAGAAGAAAACGTGGAGGAGTCTCACATTAAGAGGCTAAAAATACGCCGACCTCCATCTCACTTATGTTACGGACCGACACGGCTGACATTAATTTCTCTGAAAAGGTCGGCGATTATTAACTCCAGCACAAGCCATGATTACGCCTCAGAATGACACGCTGTACAGATCCGCCTCAATCACCAAGCATACATGAATATATATATATATATATGTATATATTTAAATGGCGCATCAAGCCGAGTCACTGTCTGAATGGAAATTATTCATTTAGTGTGAACGAGTGAGATAAGGGGTCCTTGATATTATATTGTTAGTCTGTGTTTATGTTGTGATTTCTAGTGTTTGGCTGCTGTCGGACCTCAATCTGTCTCCCTACGCCACCTGAGAGTGATCTGATTGCGTACTCTCTGATTAGGTCCAGTTCAGGTCCGATCAACACAACATGTGTTCCCTGAGCAAACATCGTAGTCGGCAGTTTGTCTGAAAACATCATCGTCATCGACACTTGAGTCAGATTATGTGTGTGTGTGTGGGGGGGGGGGGGATAATTATCGCTGCGTTTTTCTTCCTTTCTTTAAATCATTTAATTTTAAGTTTTTACAAGTTACACATTACCAAACGACCAAAAACAACAAGAAATATTTTAAAAAATTGAGACAAAGAGTTAAAAAAACAGGGACATAAATCAAACATAAATCATCTTCCTCCATATTGACTCTAGTATGAAAATTAAATTTGTATCATTCTTAAAACCATTTTATTTATATATAGTATTATGAATAACATGCTGAACCCATGTGCTTTTTCTAATATGGAGCTCTGCGGTCGTGTTTTTGTACATGACCGCCAAGAATACTGGACACGTGTGCGCCATCGCTGCTTATCGAATGTGTGTCTCCGTGTTTGCATCGACACATACTGAACCGCCGATGTGCCGTCCCCCCACCCCCCCCCCCACACACACACACACACACACACATACACCTCACTCACATGCCGAGGTGTGTACCCATGTTATCATATCATATTGTCATCCAGAACGGAAACACGGCATCTCCATATTTTGTCCTTTTAGATTAAAAAAAATTATGAATCAGTGAATCATTAAACACTCTAATAGCCCTAATAAAGTGCTATTAGTATATACAGCCCTTGTGGCCCTGGCTTTCCCCCCTAAGATGGCACCCTGGGGAGCACTTTATCATGTTTTCTCGGCTCTAAGGTCACCCAAGAGGGCATTTTCGCACTTTTCCAGCACTTTTCCCCCCCATGCTTCTCAGAGAATAACCTCCACACCATTTAGCGTCAGTGCTGTCATTAGCGGGTAAGCTGATCAGTGTGCGGCCGACCAGCCCATCAGCTCACTGACGTTAGCTGTGCACTTTCGGCCCTGGAGGATGAGGGTGTGCGGAGTAACGCGTTCGGCAAAGTGTTTGGCTCTCGCGTGGTCTCTCTGGCCGCATCGGGCTGAGCGGAGGCGACGCAGCTTTTTAAAACCGTTGGGACAAAATAAAATGATTCACCAAAAAGGCGGTTGCCGCTTGCAATACGAACCTTTTATGAACCGATATTTTCTTAAAAAGGAGAGCGTCTAATCTCGGGAAAACATAAAATTCAATGCATTTTAAGAGGATCTCGATGAAGCTTTGCATGTACTTCGATAAAAGCATTGGAGATGATGGGATGTGCAGTCGATCATGAGCCAATTGAGAAATTTGAAGTGTCACCTTGCCCCCCCCCTCCTCCCCCTGCCCCTTTCGCTATTACCCATTACAAGCCCACGAGGTACGCTGTATGTGTTAACGTATGCGATGCAGGCAAAAGGTGACATCGGCCTCAGGATTGGCTGCGTATCCCCAGAACACCAGCTGCATGGGATGAGCCCTCGTGTCTGTTTGTGTGTGATTAAAAGGGCTCTTCAGTCTAAAACTCATTATATCCTCAGAAAAATCCGAGCCACCGGGTTTCAGATTAGCGGTGCTGATTCTGTCGCACTCATTATTTTCACGTGTTTGCTTGAGTGCCTGCGTGTCATTGCAGATGTGTGTGTGTGTGTGTGTGTGTGTGTGTGTGAGAGTGTGTGTGTGTTCCGAGTGATTGAGACGGGGAGAAGAGAAAAAAAAAAGAAAGAAAAAGAGACGGATCACTGTGGACTTTATTACTCTGATAAACTCTGAGTATTTGAAGGTTCTTCATTATGCTTTCTTCTTTGCCAACAACCGTAAAGCTCTTTCACCTGAAGTGAATTCAATACACACACACACCTACACACACACACCTACACACACACATGTTGTTTAACCATCATTGAGTGTGTTAGATTTCTAACAGCTATCTAAGGACACATGGTAGATCTTTGTGTTTGAACATGGACGCGTGTGTATGTGTGTGTGAGTGTGCATGTGTGTAGGCGTGCGTATGTAGGTGAGTGTGTGTGCGTGCGTGTGTGTAAGTGTGCATGTGTGTAGGTGTGTGTAAGTGTGCATGTGTGTAGGTGTGCGTATGTAGGTGAGTGTGTGTGCGTGTGTGTAAGTGTGCATGTGTGTAGGTGTGTGGAAGTGTGCATGTGTGTGAGTGTGTCTGTGTGTAAGTGTGCATGTGCATGTGTTTAGATGTGTGTGTGTGTGTGTAAGTGTACATGTGTGTAGGTGTGTGTAAGTGTGCATGTGTGTGTGTGTAAGTGTGCATGTGTGAAGGTGTGTGGAAGTGTGCATGTGTGTGTAGGTGAGTGTGTGTGTGTGCATGTGTGTGTGTGTAAGTGTAAGTGTGTTTAGATGTGTGTGTGTGTGTGTAAGTGTACATGTGTGTAGGTGTGCGTATGTAGGTGAGTGTGTGTGCGTGTGTGTAAGTGTGCATGTGTGTAGGTGTGTGGAAGTGTGCATGTGTGTGTAGGTGAGTGTGTGTGTGTGCATGTGTGTGTGTGTGTAAGTGTGCACGTGTGTAGGTGTGCGTATGTAGGTTTGTGTGTGAGTGAGTGTGCATGCATGTAGGTGAGTGTGTCTGTGTGTGTAAGTGTGCATGTGTTTAGATGTGTGTGTGTGTGTGTAAGTGTACATGTGTGTAGGTGTGTGTAAGTGTGCATGTGTGTGTGCGTGCGTGTGTGTAAGTGTGCATGTGTGCATGTGTGTAGGTGTGTGGAAGTGTGCATGTGTGTGTAGCTGAGTGTGTGCGTGTGCATGTGTGTGTGTGTGTAAGTGTGCACGTGTGTAGGTGTGCGTATGTAGGTTTGTGTGTGTCTGAGTGTGCATGCATGTAGGTGAGTGTGTCTGTGTGTGTAAGTGTGCATGTGTGTAGGTGTGTGTAAGTGTGCATGTGTGTAGGTGTGCGTGTGTGTAAGTGTGCATCTGTGTAGATGTATAGGTGTGTATGCGTGTGTGTAGGTGTGTATGTGTGCGTATGTAGGTGTGTCATTGCGTGTGTGTGTGCATTCACATTTCCGAGCGCTCGCCCTGCAGTTTATTCGTCAGCATTTCCTGCAGAGCGGTTTGTCCGGAGCCCAAAGAGAACCGAGCGGGGGAGCAGATGTGCAGGAGACTCCTCCGTTTCCATAATTACAGAAGAAAAGAACGAGAGGAAAACATCCACAGCAAAAAAAAACTATTCTCCCCGCTAACAAAAGCGCTCGTAAAAGCTGCAAAGACGAAACACAGCGAGCGGCAGAGAGCCTCACCCCGGTCAGAACGGGGGAATGTTCCGGTGCAAACGACCGTTTATGAGCCCGCAGCGTCGTTTCTCTCCAAGCGGTCGTTCTTGGTATTTTGAGATGATGATGTCGTCACGATGAAGATGTCGGGCAGACATTTAATATCTGGACTATGGACCTGCTTTTTTATTTATTCCCTGGCTTCTGCTGTCGAGCTACGAGGGTGACACTGTTGGTGGTGGGTCGGCTGAAAGTTGAGTGAAGATATCCGTGGTGCACATAAGATGGGGGGGCTATGGAGCACATTAAAGGGCAGTCCCATGAAAATTTTCCACATATTGCATTTAAACTGATAATGATTTGATTTTGGTCGCTTACATATTCTTTTCGGTTGTCCATCGAACTCATGGTGGGAAGGCAAGATTTCGATACGGTCCTTGAACACAACCTTTAAAAAAATATATAATAATGTATTAGCGGTTTATATAATCTCATTGGTTCCAATCCTCCTGTTTTTTTAAGAGTGTATTCGTTAAAAGAATATCAGCTCAGCTTTAAAAATAATAATTTAAAAACATGAAGCACATTAAAGGGCAGCCTGATGAAAATATTACACATATTCCTTTTTGGTGGCTGATAAATAATTTTTAGTCGTCCATCTAAACCCGGGTAAGAAGGAAACATTTCGATACGGTCCTTGAACACAACCTTTAAAAAAAAAATATATATATATATATATATATATTAGCGGTTTAACCATATTTTTCTTTTTATATGTGCTTCATCCACGTTGAACAATTAAAATTATTAAAAGTATATTCGTTCAAAGAATATCATCTCAGCTTTAAAAATAATAATCTTAAAATATCTTTATGTGACATTTATTTTGACATGTAAACTCGACATGACCGAAGACATTTCAACAACAACTCATGTTCAAACACAAGATTTAAAAATCTTTTTCTGAAGTCCTTACGGGAAGGAAGGATCTGAAGTTCCCCGTTCCATTAAAAAAATTGTCGAGCACCTATTCAACATGAAATGCTTTCTGGTAGAAAACCTTGACCGAGAACATGTTGCATGTGGTTTACAAAATAATAGTTTTTTTCCCCCTATTCTTGAATGTCTTTATGAATAAGTATATATATATATATATATATATATATATATATATATATATATATATATATATATATATATATATATATATAAAGTGTGTGTATATATATACATATATATGTATCTGTGTATGTATATGTATACATGTGTGTGTTTGTATAAAGTATATATATATATATATATATATATATATATATATATATATATACATAACAGGTTACTTAAATGAGAGACAGGTGGGTTGCATTCCTCAGGTTACCTGTTGTATAATGTACTACTTGATACATTTGATCAGCCGTATTGATTTAGAACATTTTTTGATTCATTGTGTCCTTAATGTGTTACGGATTTTGCGAGACAAAAGAAGGCGAAGTATGGCGGCACAACTCCATCCAAGTGCGTCTGGAAGTCAAACCCCCGAGTGAGCACCACCACAGAGGTAATTCTGCCGTTTTCCCCTTTTCATCCATTTAAACATTAAAAGCCCCTCCAAGCTTTTCACCTCAGGTGAATCGGAACACATAACTCCAGACGCAAAAGAAAAGCAATTATTAAACACCGCATGAACTTAATAAGGAACTGAGGTCCTCCACGCGCCCTGTGGCTGCGTATACGGGTCCTGCCCCGTGTTCCACTCCTCCCACCTACTGTATATAATGAATGTACGGTAATAATAATCCAGCAATTTATCCTTGGAATAATGTATTCACATTATCTTTATGTCCTCATCTTTATTAGCGCTGTAAGGAACGGCACCCTATTGTTAAATGGATGTGTGAATTGATGATGTAGTGAAGGGCAATAAGGTATTATTGCTACAGCCAATACAATTCTAATGGTACTTAGTACTCTGCAATATATATTTTAAATGAATATCCTCCAATCGGAATCCTTCTACACTACGTGGAGGCAACATGACATGATCGGGCACACGGAGGTTTGCATATTCATCCTCCCGAAACTGAAGCGTTCACAGTGGGAGCCTGAAAGTCACCTTTGCCGCCGCCGCCTCGTTTATGGGTCGCCCCGTTTACGGACACTAAGAACTTTGAACTGTGATTCGATTCCAGCGACGTATTCGATTCACTCGGTGCTCACACTCCGTCCCTGAAGCCCTTTTACGGCCTTCACTTTGGAACAACCCAACGTCCCCAGCTCTTCTCACGCCCACAGCTCCCACTATTCACTTTACTTACAACTTCTTTCACTGGCGACACCTCAGTTGACACCATCTCTCGGTTTTATATACGTGAATAGTTTTGAATTCGTGCATTTGTCGAAAAACATTTCAAAAGACTCATTCGACTCCTTCCATCACCTACGATCCTTTCAGTGTAGCTCAGCTCAATCCTTGCTTTGAAGGGCTGTTCTGTTATACTGCTCGTATGTAGACCTACAACAAGTAAAGCACGGTCATTCATATGTAGATATTCTTTTTTTCCGCAGGTGCAAGGCAAAGCATAATTTAAATTGAAAGAAAGTTCAGGTTTTCTTGTGTGTCTTCCTATTTTGGTTCAAATAAAGGAGATAAAGTATTCGAGCTGTACTTGTGAACCTGGTGCTCAACTACGGTGTGATTGGATGAAACTCGTATGAATGCACACCTCTGAACCATAAACTCTCAGAAGAATGTTGCTAATCCAGAGATTACTTTAAAGTTTGCCAACATAATGACCATTAAGAACCAGCATTTGGGGAAATGAAGTAAGGAATCTTAAAAATCCCCCTCCGTGTGCTCTTTCCAGCCATCCATCTTTTATTTCACGCTTTGTTATTGTCTCGCCTCAGTTTCTTTTGTCTCAGAGAAAATTGGGCTAATCTTCCGACTCTGTAGGCCAGGGCGCTTGGCCACTAGCCCCATGCTCAACCAAGGCCGCTGTATATGACACGTTTGTGTTGGGGGGTTCTCGGGATTGCCCTACACAGTGTGTTGGTCTACAACCAGTCCACGATTACTGTGGCTCAGTTAGGGTGACCAGATTCGAGTTTGAGAAAAAGAGGACAATTTGTCTCGGGGGAGGGGGGGTAGTGTACAGCTTGCCGCAAACACCAATGCAGATTGGAAATGGTGAAGTATCGTACCAAAGGCTCAAAATGGTCGTATTTGGAGGATAATCATTGTGTATCTGCCAACCCTGAGATCGGTCGACAAATGACTGTTCTCTATACCGTCAGAGCTTGTGCAAGAAGGTGGAACGTAAGGGAGATACCATTTCCAAAACGTTTAAGGGGTAATAATTAGTTTGTGAAAGACCCAGAGAAACAAAAATATCCGTTATTGGAATCCCTGCCGGACGAATTTTTTAGGTCTCAAAAAGAGGACATGTGGTTAGCCTAGCTCAGTAGAGGTTCGCTATGCGTCCTTGGCAAGACACTTAACCACAGAGTGCTCCCAAATGTTTGAGTTTGAATGGTTAGTCAGTGTCAGTGGGTGAAGGGGGACGTGTGGTGTTAAAGTGCTTTGAGCGCTCAGGAGACTAAACAAAGCCAAAGAAGAACATTAATCATTACTCCAAATATAATATGTCAGTCAGGTTTAGCAGATATGTGATGGGAACATGTTTGTGCACCAAAGACTCTTGTGATGGCGAACCGTTGTATCTTCAATTGTTGATGCATTCTGGATCTGCAAATAAAATACACAACAATACACAACATGTAAGAATTCCACGACATTTTAATCGAAATAGATAATAAACAGATTACACGTGACACGGAACTTTGACCAGTTTCTGATGTTCCTGTATAAAGCCAACATGGGACGTGAGACGAGTAACAAAGTGTGTTGCCAGGTTGTGTCCACGTCACAGCTGTTTACTTTCAGCAACCGTCCATTGGTCATATCTCTGCATTTACACGTCGTTGAGGAAATGCTTGACCTGGCATCCTGTGATGAGCGATCACTTCAACCCCGATTTGAATCCGATTGAATAACGCTGTATGTATGAACCCTGTTGCGTTGAACAAGTCGTCTGCATTACTGCAACCTGCCTGGACATCAATCAACTCAAGATATGGAGGTCAGTAGCTCTGGCACTTGAGTTATTCTATAGGAAAAACACATATTCTCAGGCTTTCCCCACAAATCCTCATCATGGACTTCTTCCAGGCCAAATTAGCTTTGCTCGTTCCCCAGAGATCATTAAAAACCACATGTTGAAAAAGACTAAGTGGCTAATTATTATCCAGAATGATGTCCTCAGACCTGCATGGTTTATTTTTCTTTCCGGGGGAGGCGCGGCGTCCTAATGGAGTGTTACTGTCATTAGTTGTGGTGAAAAACTGATGATTAAATCATCACCCCTGACACTGTCTATTTAGTTTTTCTGAGTTAAGTGCATTGTTTGTGCCACATTTGAAAAGGAAAGAAGGACCTCACAAGCCAAAAGATTTTGGTTGCGTCTTGGACAATAACCATAAAAAAGCATATGCCGTGATAGTGTTGCAGTATAATAGGGGTAAGAAATGGTCCACCATTAAACCTCCGATAAATGCAGAGTATCAAATAGCAGCGTGTTTCTTACGATCACAAGAGAAATGTCAAATGTGATTCTATCTGCTTATGGTCGATACACCGTGCTAGAGAGCCAGCCTTCGCCTAAAATGAATGCATGTTTTTTTGCTATGCATGGGATGACCTTCATAATCCAAAGAACTAAAAAGCGATTTGGTGGGTTGTATGAGCCGTAATAAAGACAAGCTTTTAAATATCGGCATAAATCAGGCTGTGGAAAAGGCCGTTTTGGCTTAATTTACCATTGTGAATGAACACCAAATAAGCAGATTGGAGTTGTAGTACCAAAAGAGTAAATAAAGACATTCACTGTTACCTTTCAGTCTGCCAATCATCTTTTTTTAAATGTTACATACAGTTATTGAGTATAAACCCATTGCATATACAAATACACACTGGTCTATTTCCAGACTATGGGGCTATTTTGCTTCCATAACATTTGTGGAGTGGAAAGGAAACATCCAATTATTGAGGTGTTTTATTTTCTATTTGCGCCTTCGGATTTCTCCTAAATTCACTGAATGTTGGCATTAGCCAATGCAGCATGTAAACGGTGTTAATTAGAATGACACAATGAGGATATGGCTTGTGTCAGATCCATCCACCACACACACACACACACACACACACACACACACTCATTTCCTCGGGTGTATCTTGAAGTTTTGTTTCCAAAAGATGTGACCGAGCTGAAACGTCGTTTAATGAGGTACCGAGGAGAGTATTCTAACATTTTCCATATTGTTGACGACTCAATCAACAAGCCACACTGCGTTGCCTGCCTACACTCAATGCCAAGTCCCCGGTATTACGAAATTGCCACTCAGCGGTTATGGGTCTGAATTTTCTTTTACAATTCAGCGCTTTGATTAAAGGCATATAAGTGCAGTACCTCTGAGTCTGAGAATCTTGATAAAAATAGAATGGAACACGGAGAGCTGGAACAAAGAAATGCTTTCATCAGTGCACCTTGAGCTGTTTAATCATCTCCAGAAAGCTGAGTTCTGTACCGCGAGCCGCTCGGCCTCGATGGTGCCGTTGTTCTTACCACACTTTGCCACGTGATGGACTTTTACTTCAGATTCTCCATTTATAAAGTCGGATTCATCAGCGTCTTCTTCATCGCTCACTGTCCTAATACCTGCGAAGAAGAAGCCGTAGAAGAAGACGTACACCGTATGTTAAATTAATAGAGGCTAGGTTAATTTATGGACACGTTATGACCGAGTCAATATGGTTGTAAAAGGAGTTCAAAGCAATGCTCTCACTGAGCTGAATCACTGACTCTGTTGAATGTAATGCTGCAGGTTCCACAATTTATTTGACCATAAAAGCATGTAAGTACACTGTATATCTGCATTGGCTCTGGAAAATGCACAATAAGCTTTATATTCAACTATAAACTTACACGTCAAATGAAATCTAAGTATTTGCGGGACAAAAAAATACGTCACATGTCCTCAAAATCATCGGATGCCGAGCCGACATATGGCAGATTGAGTTTTAAATGTTGAGTAAACCTTTTAATGGGCTGTCGTTGGTTCCTCTAGCCTTTATGCTTCAATCATTTTCTAATAAGAAACTAGTAAAACATACATGAGACATTTATGCTTTTCCATTTGAACGCTTTTTCCACACATGCTGACATACAAACATGGCTACCAGATGATCTTGGCTTAAAAATATACGATAAATATATAGATTGGGTGCTTTCTTGACAGTTAAGGATGAGTAGCTCAGGATCCAAAAGGACCCGACGGATTACTTTAATTGGTCTTCCATGGACACGTCTTTCATTCAGTTGAAGGCAAGAAAATTATCATGAGCGTTGTATGTTCGTACAGATGCATTTGATTTTCGTCCAACATGATAAAAAGATCGTAATCGTCCTTCAGTTTCAATTCAGTTTATTTGATACAGCCCAATTAGCACAAATTACGAATTTGCCTCACTGGGCTTTACAATATGTACATCCCTGTACCAGGACCTCAAATCAGATCAGGAACAACTCCAAAGAAATGTATTTTTTTAACTCACGGGGGAAAAATCAGCAGGGCCATGACAGGAGGCCGGCTCAACAGGCAGGAGGCATCAGAAACAGCCAGGTCCAATGGACCCTACGAGACGTGGAGTCACAAAGACTCAGGGGAGGAAGCAGTTAGTAATGTGTGATGGAGAGATGAAAATGCATCCATAAAGAGAGAGAGAGAAGAGGAGATAGGTGCTCAGTGTATCCTAAAACATCCCCCAGCAGCCTATAAGCCTTTAGCAGCATCTCTAGGGGGTTGGACCAGGTGAACCTGATTCAGCCCTAACTATAAAGGATTATTAAAGAGATTTCCATCATTTCCATGATGCAGACACATTGTTTTCAGTCTGACTAGTGTCACAGAAAACCCCACAGCATGAAGGTGTGTGTATGTATGTGTGTGTATTTATCTCTACTCAAATGTGACGTGGAGGTCTTAAAGCTCGAAAGGCTAAATTTAGCAAGGATACAAACAAAAAAAGTTCCCGGGAGGATTATTTCAAAAGCTGAGACGTTTCAATTCAGCGGGTTTGACTCTTGTTATATTTTTAAGAAAACTAAGTCTGCAGATATACAGAGATTTTCGTACCCTGAAAATCCACTGAGAAAGCCTGTGGTGCTTTTTCGTCTTTGCTGGCAAAGAAAGGCGACTTAGATGGTTGCAAGAAAAGCACGGGCCTGCTTCGGGCCTCCATCTGGGGGCGCTTCAGAAACTTACATGGTGAGCCACTGAGTAAGACCTTCAAAGCATCAGACAGGGGTAATAATGGAACATTCAGATGCAGATCATGGAGGCAAAGAAAGCGCACATGGACCTATCGAAGTATCGTCATCAGGCTGAGACGATAATGGAAACTCTACATGTAGAGGAACCATTTGCACACTGTGTGTGTTGGATAATGCTGTCGCACAGCATGCCGTAGAACTCGTTACACTGCATATTCAATGCTTTCCGCAACCATTTCTCTCAAATGAGACCGAATAAATGTGGACACCAGCAGGGAGACGAGTGCATAAAACTTTCATTAAAAAGTACAGAGTCACTGCTGAAGTTCTGGTGGAAAGATAAAGTACGGATTTGTTGAATCCCCTTTTAAAAAAGGGATGCTGTGTTGTGAATGTCAAACACTCACCTTGTGTAGGTGTGGCGTGTGTGTCTGTGTGTGGTTGTTTGTTATCCAACTTTGCATTAATCTACCTATCCAGATACAGCGTACTTCTCCAGCATAAGGGTGATCTCCAATGGACGACTATTTGAAGATTTGATCCACGAAGCCAGATTAAAACCAACCAACAACTCAATCTGATTATATTGTACATTAATTTTTGTACGTTTTACTTATTTATTATGCCTTCATTAGTTTGATTATTTATTGTTCTGGTTGTCTACAGATGGCTCTTGTTGCACTTTCCACTTTGCTGCTGTAATCCTGAAGCCGTGAGATTAATAAAAAGATAATTTTTTATTTGATCTTTTTTTCGAGCATGAATCCTAAACATTGCAGTGATGGGAACATAACACAAAGGATCATTCCATTCAGGCTGTAGGGGGGGGGATGTCAGATCTTACTGGTTTCCCCAAATAAATGACGACTTAAAACCTATTTCTGTATAAATAGCAGCCTGTTTATAATACAGTTAATACAAATTTAAATTTGAATAAAAATAATTTTCAATTAACTTTGTCATGTTAGACTTCTTTTCAATATCCACGCACAAAAAAAGCAAGTAGACTAAAAAGCAGTGATGTGTTCTGTCCATATGTATGAAGTGGACATGACCTGTCCATCAATAAGCATTCCCTACTTTATGGTCTGTTTGACTCTAAATGGACCGTACTTTACTAATTGACATCATGCTGTATTGAAGAAGACTTGAAACTATAGATTTAGACCATGAACTCATTTTCTCATAGACTTCTATACAATTTCTCTGCACACAGAACACACACACACAATTTTTTTTGTTTTGCAAGACAGCTTTCAGTTGTGGTCAACGTGGTGAAACTGGGTCGCCGTGAAATCAACGTTTGCGTCCGCACTTTCAAAAATTTGTATTCACTTAAAAATCAAATAAAAAGGAAAAAAAGGAAGTCTCTTGTTTCTAGTTGGAACGCTTTCATTTTCTGTAACAAAAAAAGCCAACTTCCCATCAGAGGAGCGCAGTTACGCATGTTTCTCCACGAGCGTCCCGTGTCGGCTCGGCTCACTTCTCCCGCTAACGGCCGGTGACAACCAGAACCGGGCGCCGTTTAAGGTTAATTGACGTCTTCACGCGGAGGCTCGCTGAAGTGTGCGGGGCGATAATTGGCGGGCTGCATGCGGTGCACTGAGGGGTGTTTGTTACTAAATGATACCGTGGTATGGAGTCTGCCCAGTGTGTGTGTGTGTGTGTGTGGGGGGGGGGGGGGGTGATGACTTGCTAAGGCAACTCTTAAGAAGGTTTGAGTGCTTCAGTGGCACTCAGAGGGATATTAATGAGATTGGTAGTGACAATGTGCAGTACATACACGCACACACACACACACACACACACACACACACACACACACACACCTCATTGCTCAGTTGTGTGTAAAAGCATGAACAGGCTGTCGCTTCCGGATATAAGCTGCTAATTAGATCAAGAAAAGTAAAATAAATAAAAGAACGTTTTAATTAGAGTAATGTTTGGAAAAGTAAATCAATATTTTCCATTACCAGTGTGCAACTAATTTAAAAGCACTAAGAAGGGCTCTAATGAGATATAAATATCGCAGCACTGACTGTTTTCAGATGACACTTTACTGCTTTCAAATGATTCTGTTCATGTATTTGCAAAGAAAAGTGTTTATTTAGTAGCAGATCTCTGCAGCGCCCGGGTTGACTACTGAGACCTCCAAGTAATTAAGTGCTAATAAACATGTTCCATTGATCATGTTTATGACAATCAACTGAAAAAAGGGTTTCCAGTCTTCCTCTTTCAGTCTTTTTTTCATGGATTTAAGCGTGAACCTGAAATCTATTTAGAATCCACCTATTGACGCGTTTATTTCAGCTCTATAGGGAACGGGAACGGTATTATTCATTGTGCTCTTATCAATGCAGGAGCACGGAACAGTGAAGATTAAGAAAATAAATGCAATTAATACACGCCCTTTTTTTTAAATTACCAACATACGACAATCTATGGACAATTAGGGGGGGGTGCAGCATTCGGCGGGATCCCAATATGCATGATGGCCACTTTTATTTAATGTAAATGTAAATTGTATTGCAGTATACAAGCAAGCTTGGGCTTCCATTGAAATGTGGCCAACATTTACACTTTGGTAACGTCCTCACGTTCTTATTGCCGTCAGACGAAATGCAATCGTAGAATTTAATCGCGAAAAAAAACACACAACGTTAACTCTTGCTCAAAGCGACATAGTTGCTTTGCAACGAGGGGATATTGTTCCTTTTAAACTTCCACTTTATGTGGCAAGTCAGCGGCAAACGGCAACAGAGGGAAAATACGACCACAGAGTCCAATTACACGTTCTCCCTGTGAGGAACATCGCCATAACTAAACCTCCCTGTTCAAAGTTTTCGAGTGATTTTTTAGTAAAATAGCTCCTTCAATTTGAGAACATTTTACTCATTCCTTTTGTGTGTGTGTGTGTGTGTGTGTGTGTGTGTTGATTCGTTGTATTTTGTCTCACCCTGGAGTGGATGGAGCATCTGTTGCACCGCGTAGACGTAAACGGGACATTTCAGATGCAAGGCCTTGAATCCTTTAAAACAATGGCTTCCTGCCATCGCTACCAGATGGACCGACGACCCGTCTCCGCTCGTGAGGTAAAGTTCTCCCCGCGGCCGACTGGGGACCGCACGACTGGCGTTTGTGTTTTTTGTGTTTTTTTACACTCTACAAAGCTCCTCGACGAGACCGTATTATTGTACTGGGCGATAGCTAAACATCTGCCGGGCCCGATGGTAGGATACGCAGTCTCTCTCACACACACACACACACACACACACACACACGCACACACACATTAAAATATAGGCAAAGGCAAAAAAAAGAAAGCAAAGTCTCTCAATCACACACTCGTTTGAGTCCCAGCATGATCTTTTGAAACAGAAAGTTGCAGAAGACCGTAGCGCAAAGCCACAGTACGCCCTCGTGAAAGTGTTTGATTGTGACAATGTAATATTACAATTACTGTCCTTGGGTTTGTTAAATCATAAAACATAAATAGCTAATATATTTTCTACTTAATTAAGATTAAACTGACTACTTGTGAAACTGTCCGGTACACGGGATCTCTCGACTGTAAACGGGATCTGCACTAGTTTCTATGTAACCATAAGGGGATGTAATAGTTAGATTATACACACACACACACACACACACACACACACACACACACACACACACACACACACAACACAGAGTTACTAGTATCTCAAATCGGATCAAATAAATTGCAAGACGGTACAAAAAAGGTTTTCTGTCAGAGGGAAATTGAATGAAACCGTAAAGGTAAGTTCACTTATTTAAGTAAGCAATTAAACCATCAATCACCTCCAAAGGTACACCTTCAGGTCAGTGTTGAGCATCGTATAAAGACACCTGGTTTGCACTCGTGTCCACACGATGCAGGCAAAGCCATTGCATTTTCTTTTCCGAACTTGCTGACGATATGCTAAAGAGATTAGTGGCGGTGTGGAGTAACGGATCAATAAAAACACTTTGCCAACAGAAACAGAGGGATTTCACACGGCATTGTTTCCTCTTCTAATCTTGTTCTTTCTGCTTCACATTCACTCCTCTCTGTGAGATGGGGGATGAGGGGGGGGGTAGAAGAGAGGGAAATAGAAACAAAAAGGAACAATGGCGTGCAATATATTATCCAAATGTCTTTCTAATATTTTGTAACTTCTGATACATAAAACATCAACAGGTCTGGGCCTGAAGCCACCGTGAGGAGCAGTAACAATCACCTTTAATTCACATGATTTTAACATTGATTACCATTTTGTGAGGAATACAGCAAAGGGGTCCTTTTTGGTTCATGATGTCAATTCAAGAATCAAGTTCATGATAAAGTAATTGGTGATGCGCAAGAAAAACACGACAAACAAAAAACAGTGGCAAACAAACTATTCTCGGGCAGATAAAATGACCGACATCAAAAATTCCAATTCCGAAAAAACGTTGTCGATTTAGCTTCGTTCGTGATTGCGCAACCAGGCGAATAGAGCCCGCCTCCTGTCGTCCCACCGGATGGCGGTGACCGCTTCAACATGCTTCCTACTCCGATGTTTATGAGTGTATGCGGAAAATATTATGAGTGTATGAGGAAAATATGGCAAAGATTAAAGGTGCGTTACGGGCTGCAGCCTGTAGGTGCACCGCCGTGGAAATATGCCTACTACCAACTATGTCATGGCCCTGCTGAGACTCCGCCCACTCCTCTCTACCTCCATCTGCCTGATGGATCATCGAGGTCTGGATCGTGGAATGTGCCTATTACCAACTGCCTACTACGAACTATTCATACTCTCTGTCATATTAATTGAATGCATTTTAACTCTAAATCTGTCCTTCTGGTCACATGACATCTATTGTTCTGTCCATCCTGGAGAGGGATCCTCCTCTGTTCTCTCCTGAAGGTTTCTTCCCTTTTTCCCCCTGAAGGGTTATTTGGGAGTTTTTCCTGATCCGATGTGATGTTTTGGGACCGGGATGTCTATGTGTACAGATTGTAAAGTAGAGAAAACATTATAATTTGTGAAAATGGGCTAAACAAATAGACCATTGAATTGGAACTGAATTGAAACACGGTCCCATCTTACAATCATTAAAGTCTGAATATATTTTCCCAAAGACAATTTGTAAAAAAGAATAATATCTCTTTGATTCTGAAAGAAAAAAATGTTAATATAAATATATAAAGAGTTTTTCCTGCAGAATCAAAGACACATTATTCATTTTTTTTATTATGTCCCTTTAACTATTCATACAATTGCTTGCAAATAAAGGGATTCATCAAAGATGTTGAAGCAGAGGCAATGTTGAAAGAGCGAATCCACTGCATGAAACAGAAGTGTTATTTTTACGTTTCTTTTTGTAACATCGCCAACCTTCATGCCGCTCGGCATTCATTAAGAGTTCATTTTGAGAAGTGAGAAAAAACAAACTGCACTTGGAACTTTTTCGTGAGCCGGAATGTCCTTTGACTTGTCAAAATAGTGGTATTTCTATTCAATTACGGCTTCGGAATATTTTGTTTTGAAAGAAAAGTATTTGATCCTTTTTCTATCACGCTTCATACAAATAAAACCTTGCTGTAAAGACTTACTTTGACTTTTCTTCGCCACTGCTGGCTTTTAAGCCACTGCATTGATTTGAAACATAAAAATCAAACTGTTGTTTGAACTGTTCCGATGTTACGGAGGAGCTCACGACCCTAAACTATGTTTAATTGGTTACCCTCACAAATAGAATCAAGATCAGAATGCGATAGATTAAGTTTAGCAATATTTAATAGCAAGAAGTTCAACAAAAAATATAAGCTACGATCGCAGGGCTGGACTGAATATTACGCCACAGACTAAAAGCATTTATTTTGGTTATTTCAGCTAATGAAACACAAATCTACAGCCCAGTTTATTTCTTATTGAGTAATATCTCCACCAAGAGATAGAGATCAGTCGTGAGTGCATCTCCGTGTCCATCCCATTCCTTTTCACACACAATTTTGTTATTTGCAATTCTGTAGGAAGTATGTCATTCAACCGATTGCTGATGTAAGTTAAAAGCAATTTATTTTCTTTAGATAAAACTCCTCAATACCCAGAAGTCCTCTGGGTCTTACTTCCTGGTTGCTGGGCAGAAGTGAAGTGAGAGTCTGTGTCATTACAAGCAGGTGTCTGGACGAGGCCTATAGGATGGCACATTTACATACACATTTATGATGTGGCTTTTTATTAGCCGTCTTGTCGCGCAGACATCTGGAGGTTTAACGAGAGTGTGCCTCTCTGCCGAGTGCACCTTTTCTAGCTAGTCGTTATCGTTTATTTCTCGTTTATTGAGGAAAATGGCTCCTCTGACATCTCAGAAGTGGGCTTCAGGTTACTAAATGGGAACTCTGGAAGGAGGCCATGAAAACCGAGGGCGGAATAAAAAGAATCGGCCAATCACCACGACTCTGCGAGAGCTGGTTGTGTGTTTTAATATTGGTTTGACATCTGCAATTCACAATATTCATCACCCTATGTCACTGGAGTGTTGACTTGCAGAGGAATGAGAATGAAATGTATAAACCACTTAACCACTACTTATTTATTTTCTTGAATTAAGGGCAACGACCTTTATCGATCTCTCGGGTTGAAACAAAGCTAAAAAACCCTATGATTGTAAATACTGAGGGTAATTCATTCTGAAGGAGATTTTACTCTCAGCACCAAGACGAATGACAGTTAATAATGTTAAAATGTTTAACCCAAAGCCACAAATTCCATCAGTCATGCTTCTGGAAGAAATCCGTGAATCCCCAAAAGGATATATTTGGGGAGCCGTGAAGCTCTGTACTAGATGTAATTGTAATCCCTCCAACAGATTTTTAGATATTTTAAGTATTGACCAAAGTGGGTAACTGAACCAGTAACACATACTCTGCCGGTTTAGTAATGAAGCATTCGTGGTTTGTGGAAATGATCTTAGGACAGGCAAATGATAAAAAAAGTAGACCACGACTCAGCATTCACCATAATAATGGTACAACCATATTATAGAGTAGAATACTGCATTATAGATGAATAAAAACTATAATAGAAAACAAAATTATACACTAAGCCAAGTATATGGTTAAATAACGTTTTTTTTGGGGGTGGGGTGTGTTTGTTTTAAAGTGTTTTATTGTAAGACAAAAGACAATACATGGTTATAACACTTAGACTGACAACAGTGGTCAAAACATCATACAATCAGGCTACTGAAGAATTGTGTGAGTGTGTGTGTGTGTGTGTGTGTGTGTGTCAGCTTATTTTTAATTAAAGAAGTAAATTACATAGATGAGGGCAGATGTACATGTATGTGCATATGCATGTATATGGAATTTAATTGGTTTTCAGGCAAGGAAAAAGAAAAGTAAGATAAATTCATTAATTAATAAGATGGGTGGTGTTATGTTTGTAAAAACATAGTGAATGACGACCAGATGTGGTGATGTTCTGTTGTATTGTAAATTATAAAATATATTTCAATGGAAAAAAATAACCTCACCTGTCATAACATGTCTCCAGTGTATGATGTGTGTGTTATTCCTTCAATGTTTGAAATGCATTGCAAAGCTCAGCAGAGGAATGCACCTGGGCTCCTGCACTGATCGATAATTTAATTGACCAATAGAGTTTGAAGTTTTGAATGCTTGAAATATGTATGCTATGGGTAGTTGCAGTGGGGAGCTCCCCGACATAACAACCAGGAGGAGACGCTCTTGTGAAAAAGCTCAAATCGATAGCGCTACCAAGGACACCGCAACTAATGCATTTATTCTGTACTCCCAATAACACTGCAAAAAATACATAACCCCTCCCCCACTCGCTGTGATTTGATCGCAGAAACACCACCACATCCATCTCTGTCGCACACTGACTGCCATGTTTATAGCCAAAACACACACACACACACACACTACGAAACATGCACATGTAGACAGAAACACACAAGCACTATGAAACACGCACATGTAGACAGAAACACACACGCACTATGAAACATGCACCTGCACATGTAACATGCACATAGAGACAGAAACACACACACTATGAAACATGCACATGCAGACAGAAACACACACACTATGAAACATGCACAAGTACAGAAACACACACACTATGAAACATGCACATGTAGACAGAAACACACACACTATGAAACATGCACATGTAACATGCACATAGAGACAGAAAAACACACACTATGAAACATGCACAAGTACCGAAACACACACACTATGAAATATGCACATGTAACATGCACATAGAGACAGAAACACACACACTATGAAACATGCACATGTAGACAGAAACACATACACTATGAAACATGCACATGTAACATGCACATATAGACAGAAACACACACACACTATGAAACATGCACATGCAGACAGAAACACACATAGTATGAAACATGCACATGTACACAGAAACACACACACTATGAAACGTGCACATACACACCATGAAACATGCACCTGTAGAAACAAAACACACATTTTCTGCACTACTTTGCATCCCGCTGTCTTGCCATACTGAGAGTGAAGATCAGTATCGTAACAACTTTAAATTACTGCTGTTTCTCAAAGGGCACATTTGATGCATGTGTGTGTGTGTGTGTGTGTGTGTGTGTGTGTGGGGCTATGGATAAAAGACAAAGAATTACACTTGGAGGGCACGATGCCACTTGGCTCAGGGAACAGGTGGCGGGTAGAGGCCTAATTGGCCTCAGCTGCAGGGGATGAGATGATGTGTGTGTTCCCCACATGAGGTGCAGTAGAGATGGAGAGCAGAGGCTATAAGGATACTCTGAGTGGGCTCATTGCTTGTATGGTGCAGGGGGGGGGGGGGGGGGGGGGCGTGTTACAGTTCTGTTATCCAACACATTGTCCTAACCTCTTTTCATCACTTGTTGTCTTTTGTATGTTTTTGGTTTCGCCATTGTCTTTTTCTGGTATCTGCATATGTACGTCATTATTTAAAAGAACGAAAACGACCCTGTTTGGAATTATGTCAGTGAGGCTGAGGAAGACGTTAACTTCCGAGAGCTTCAGTTTGAAGAGCTTTCAATCACGGGTCACATTTGATCGGACAGCTAAAAAACGGGCAGGCCTCAATATAGAAGATAAGTTTGGCTCCACCCACCCCACCCGACCCCACACAGGCCTCACTACAGAAGCCATTTAAAGGTTCAGATGTCCTTCAAGCTAAATCTGTTTGGGATGCCGTGGAGCCAAATGTTTACCGTGTAACTTACTTTAATCCTGTGCTTTTTACACCAATAGCCGACGAAGATACATCAATGCAGGATGTATTTTATGGATTTTTACCACTTTTGTTGACACTTGACTAACAAATGAGACAAAAGCCTCTATTTTTATGTTTGTTCCATCTGCCATCTCCGAGCAGGTAAACACAAACACTATAAAACACAATCAACAGGCGCAGTCGGCTATTACCCTGGCCTTGTGCTTTTTACTCTGGTGATGATGTAATTGTCCATCTGTTCGCCGACTGATGCGGCTTGTTCTTCTCCTGCAGGTGTGCTGACAGCAGCCGTCAACCGTGGCTGAGACAAGATTATTTAGTTTGAGTCCATTTTTGTTGATCTTATTATTTTGAACTTCGGGATGAATGCATGCCGACGCAGCTTCTATAAAGCATTGGGCCGGGTCCTGTTCAAAGAAGCTTGGATATTTGATACATCCAGCTGCTCCTAAGTACACTTCTAGAAACATTAAAAGAAGTCTTGATATCCACTCCAGGTCTGAAAAGGGAATCTAATGGGGAGGTGCCTTACACTTGCATTCTTTCTAATGGCCACTAGGCGGCGACTCTATGAGAAGGAAGTCTATGAGAAAATTAGTTTTTGGTGTCAATCTCGAATTTAAAGTCTTCTTCAATACAGTACATGAATTATCGTTTACTAAATGAACATCATAGAGTCAAACAGACAATAAAGCAAGATATGCCTTTTGATTGACAGGTTGCCGCTACCAGAGACATACTTATCTCTTGATTCCTTCCCTCAGTAAACATTGCAAATATGTTTAATGTCTAAATCTTTAGGTTTAAGTCTTCTTCAATACAGCATCATGCTTGTTTAGTAAATCATGGTGCATTTAGAAAGACGCAGGGTCTGCTTTAGGGCGGGGCTACCAGAATGAAGCAGGGTCTGCTTTAGGGCGGGGCTACCAGGATGAAGCAGGGTCTGCTTTAGGGCGGGGCTACCAGAATGTAGCAGGGAAGGCTTTAGGGTGGGTGGGGCTACCAGAATGAAGCAGGGTATGCTTTAGGGTGGGCGGGGCTACCAGAATGAAGCAGGGTATGCTTTAGGGTGGGCGGGGCTACCAGAATGAAGCAGGGTCTGCTTTAGGGCGGGGCTACCAGAATGAAGCAGGGTCTGCTTTAGGGCGGGGCTACCAGAATGAAGCAGGGTATGCTTTATGAAGTGTAAGACATTTGGGTTACAGCACAGTGTGACACATCGCTCATTGGTTCAGCCTAAGCTCATCATTGAATTAGCTCCATTGTCTGGTCATTTACCTCCAACTTTCTTCAAGGAGTTACTTGGATACTTCCATGTAACACAAAAGGAACACATACTTTTATTCCGCATTCAGGAAATTGTGTTTTATGCTTTTGAAAGGAACCCCTTAAAAGTAAGTTGTCAAAAATGTTACATCACAGGCTCATAAGTATGTTTTACCTCCAAGGTTGGCAATATTCATTAGAACTCTGAATAGCTGATTTCAAGGTGTTTCAGTATCTCTTATTCAGTTTTAATTCCCTCCAAGAAACTTCTCTGGGCTCATGGAATCCCAGTAATTGGTGCCCTGTTTGGTTGCTGTAGGAGGAATTCAAAGGAGGACTTTTTTTATCCAAAAACCACAGGCCTTGAGTTTAGTTTGATGGAGCTTTAATCCTTTTGCTGATTTCCTTTGATGTGCTTTTAATGATGGAACACACATACACATGTATGCAGCAGTCTTCTTTTTAAATGCTCCTTCATCCCAAAATAAGTTATGTACTCCCTTCCAAGACGACAATAGAAAAAGCATTTCCGTAACATTCTATAACATTCAGTACCTATCGGAACATGTCTCAGAACATTATACCTCAAATTCAAAAAACAAATATCACATCATTAAAATGTATTACAATGAACGGAGCGCACACACACACACACACACACACACCTCTGCACTAATCAAACCCTTACCCTCTATTACCGTCACAGTTTTGGTCCAGCCTCAGCAAAACATCCAAAAGTAATTCTGCAGCCATCTGCCCATGTGCATTTCTTGTGTACTCCTATATATTCCTATATTTATCAGTATATAGTTCTCAACATGGTAACTTGGACTCTCTTCAAATGCATTTTAGAAATATATAAAAACAATTTCAAGACATATTCTGTCTAATTTCTTCTGGGGAACAACAAAAAGCTTATCAATATTGTTTATTTTGTTATATTATTTGTTTGTTTTTTACATTAATTTATGACTGGGAGTAGAAATGAGGCTAGTGCACAAATGCACACACAGATTATTTCTTCAACGATTAATGTAGCTATGTATTTGTAATAATTTAATTATTTTACATTCATTCTTTTATTTACATCAAGTAATAACAACGCTAAAGGGTAATGTCAGCACATAGTTTTCCTGATTATGTTCAGTGGCATGTTCAGTGGCATTACTTTAAAAAATGAAACACCGATGTTAGCATTCATGACTTTTGTAAATGTACAGTATCTGTAAAAATGCAAAGGCATTTTGTTTGGTCCTACGCAACTGTGAGTCTTACCAGTAGTTGATTATCCTACAGTCATTAATATTCAGAACATCCTCATGTTATTATTGTAGCAAAGCAATGCCACACTGGCTGCTAGTCAACACATATTACGTAATGTTACAGAACATCGATGGCAGATTGGGAGCGGGAAGTAATAAGAAAGGAACTAATTAAGAAGAAAAGGATTTGGATGGATGGAGTTAAGCATGGAAGGCATCCATTTGAAAATACATATAAAAAGATTTCGAAAAACCATTTTCTAATTACACACAGCTAATTATATTCCATTTTATTGTTGGTTTTATGGGCAATATTAAAAGTAAGTGTTCCTCTGTACGTTATAGCCTCGAACCATATGGACGCGTCTGCATTGCTGCTGATGAAGCGAACTCCATCTTCCACGTGTGACACATTGCCCCGTCACACCCACCCACAGACCTCGGCTCTATTGTACGGAGAGGAATTAACAAGACACACACACACGCGTACCAGCACAACATGTACACACACACACAAACACACACACACATAGCTACATCAGTGCACACAGGTGGGCAAAGCCACCTGTCACTATGGCAGCTTATATTTCATGCTGCCATATAGATATATATATATATATATATATATATATACCTATCAGCTGGGCTTCAGAGCAGATACGAAGCCCTTCCTGGTGAATACACACACACACACACACACACACACACACACACACACACGCAGGTATAAGGGAGTATTTACTGGAGAGCATCCTGCCAGTGTAATTCAAGTGGGACGTCCATTAGAGCGGAGAACGGCTCTTTTCACAGCAGAAGTCATGGTAATGAACTCCGGCAGAATTCCCCCGCAGTCCCATACATCAACGAGCCACGAGCAGCGTTTCTATCTATCGGGGAGAGATAGTGGTGCTGTAAAGAAAAAAATCTCAGAAAAAAGGGAATGTTTCAGTAGATTTTAAGTGGCATCAGAGATGTAAATTAATTGCGGTACGAACATCTGTTTGTGGTGTATTTCACAGTCGCAACAGTTCTACTCTCGTATCCGGGAGCGTCGGCAGCGTTTTACCGTCACGATTAATAACCGCGATGCTTTGATTGCATCGTCCTGCATGGCTCTCGGTGATTTGTTGTTCTGTCCGCCTCTTATAAAGGGCCACCTTCTAGACCGCGGTGTAAATATTGTGTCCGCGTCAGCACTTTAGTGTTGCATCATCGAAACCACTTGCAGTCAATAAAAAGGCAATAACACCTTTTCTATGACCTTGCTTCGGTTTTAGAAGCATACCCTGCTATATCATCTATTTTACTTTAAATGGGACCTTAATGTACTAAATAAGCATCATGTTGTATAAGACTTGTAACCAGTGAATAGGACCATTAACTCATCTCCCTTGAAGTAATGAATCAAGTGGGAAGTGAAGTCATTTTCTCATAAGACTTTCATGCAATCTTCTTTTTTTTCTTCTAACCAGAGGCGTCGCCCCCTGATGGCCAGTATAAGTAATGCAAGTTTAAAGGTACTACCACATTGGCTTCACTTTCAGCCGCTCTGATTCCAGACCTCTGAATCACTGCCCATTGCTCCAATTAAATAGATCTACTGTTACTGATGAGGATGTCTGTCTACCGCCGTTTGGAGAGACAATCCATCAATTCGAAATTTTAGGAGCGGTCAGCAAATAAACGCGCATTCTTTCGTATATCTAAGAACTTACCTTGGGACGCATCTAAGAATGCATTTAAGAATAGTTCTTAGATGCATTCTTAGATGCATTCTTAGATGCGTTCTTAGATGTGTTCTTAAATGAGTTCCTAGATGTGGTCTCAAATCCATTCTTAGATGTGGTCTTAGATGATGTAACAGCTTCCGGGTATCACCTGTGGGTTTCCCCAAAAAACACCAAGGATCAGTCACAATCACCGAGGTTCTGTTCGGGAACATTCTTTATTTTCCAGCAGACCGCACAACGGCACCTTTGCTCATTCCTACACTCCAATGATGTTTACCAATCAGCCAGCAGCTGAGGCCTAATTGGACACTCCACCCCCACAGGTGCCACAGATGAGTTCTTAGATGCGGTTTTAGATCGTTCTTAGATGCAGTCTTGGATGAATCCTGAGATGAGTTCTTAGATACGGTCTTGGATGCGGTCTTGGATGCGGTCTAGGATGCGGTCTTGGATGCGGTCTTGGATGCGGTCTTGGATGCGGTCTTGGATGCGGTCTTGGATGCGGTCTTGGATGCGGTCTTAGTTGCGGTCTTAGTTGCGTTCTCCGATAGTTTTTCCTTCCGCTCTCTTGCCAAACACAGCTGGCTGTACAGTAGTGTCTACATGTACGGCCCCTGACATCCTCATTGCATCATCGTAATCATCATTTTGGCAATATGCAAACATGATCAACAGCATTTCATTATGATCAGAATAACTTGATCTATGGCCAGTTGCATGATTATAATTTACCCACATGGATGCAATATGGTATCGATAAACACAAATGAGTATATTGGCTTGATTTTGAGTATTGATGGCTACACATTTATAAAAAAGGATAATCTTCATAGGGTGTATTTAATGCATTCATGTTGCGACAGTTTGGTGTTTTCAATGTGGAGATGCACTTACTGTACTCATGTTTCCAGTCTTTACACCTCATCACTCAAATCATGAAAGATTGAACTTTCCAGAAGTGAAACTTTAACTCCTTTTATCGAGCAACAACCTCCATATAAAAAGGTAACTGTAAGGTTGAACTTCAGCCCCCTTGGTTGCATCTAATAAACACAACGAAGGACAATGAGCAAAAGAATGCCTTTTATATGAGAGAAAAAGAAGGAAAAAATCTATCACAATAGGGTAATAGCACTATTAAAGTTGACATAATTACACTGGTAGTTTAAATATACTCACTGCCATCTGTCTATTGGAATATTTAATGATGCACATTAAAATACCAGACAACCCTTGGCGGAGTTTCTCATTTTTATTCCTCCACTCTCTTTAAAGAAATTACGGCCTATAAATAATCAGATCGCCAGGTCCAGACCGAGAACGCCTCTGCAGTTTGGCTGATAATTATGTACAATATTCCTATTCATGTTTTCAAACATTAAAATGCAGCTTGTTTTCATGCCCTCCACAAATTGGGTAACCAAAGCTTTCAAATAACTCCAAAGTGCAAGTTTTTGTTTTAAAGAAACAATGCATGTGGTGAACTAAATTGTTAAAGGCGTAAATTGATTGTAATAAGGGAAACATTTTTTTTTTTTTTGGGGGGGGGGAATAGGAATTCCGAGTTTTCAGTCGTCTACCATCACAACATATTGAGCATATTTCAAGCAACACTAAATGCAAAAAGGAGAAATATGCATAGGTTCCGAAATGGATCAGTCCATTATAGTCCTATTAATTATTAAGACAAAAGGCATATCTTATTGGATAACAATTAGAAAGAGCCACACATGTTTTGGTGGGAACTCTTTTTCTGCCCGCAGACCTGACCGAACGGAAAGATGCTTATGATGGATCATAAATAAACCTGACAGAGGCAACAGAACTAAACTCTGATGGCAAGAGTTGCAATGCAAACATTGCTATGTTCAGCTTTCAGAGAATGTACCTTATTTCATATTTTCCTCGCTAATGACGTGTTATTCTGTTCACCCGCAACCGATTCCGCAATGTTGATTGTTATGACCCAACCAGCCACCCCCCCCCCCCCCCTGTGGATCGGGACTGCAACCCGTGGAGTTGTATTTTGTATTTTTCCATATGACTAATAAATCAATTGATTTATTGACGACAATGTTTGCATGAGGAATATGCAATTGCTATTATCTGTCTGCTTTGAATGGCCTCGTGGAAATGATGTTCGACAGCTGTTGAATGTATAAGCAAACATACTTTATTCAACAATTAGTTAGGCTGGTACGGATTCTACACTCACTTCAGAGGCTGGTAATGCTCACGGCTGTCAGGCAGCAGAAGAATATACCTAGTTATTATATTCCCTGAAAATGGGAAAAATATTGTTGTATTATTTATTAATTCCCCCCCTCCCCTGTATATTTAGTATTATTATTTAGTTTTTAGTATTTTGTGTTTTATATTTAATTTCATTGATGCTCTGATGTGCACCGATGCTGTGATTTTTTATTTCCCCACTGTGGGACGAATAAAGGAATATCATATCATATGAAAATATATATGTATATATATATATATATATATATATATATATATATATATATATAAATGAATAGAACGTCGTAATTAATGCAATGTTGTGGTTGAATGTGTATTTTTTGACACACAGGCATTCGATAAGAAATCCAGAAGGATGACACAGAGAAACAGAACAAGCTTCTTCTTTTTTCTTCTTCTTCTTCTTTTGGGGGCTTTAACAGAACTGAGCAGAGGGAGGGATTGTCTCTTTTACTAATCCTATCCCATACCAGTTCCATCTTGAATATTCTGGAAATTTACTAAAAGCGCCAAAGGAAAGAAGGGAGGGACGGGAAGATGGATAAAGAAAGAAGGTAAAAAAAAAAGAAGAAGAAAAGTGGGAGGCATGTCGGGTCAGAAATGGAAATTCGACCTCGATTGAAAGTCTGCAGCGGCGGTCCATCAAAGCCCGGCTTGGACATGGTCCGCTCAGCCTCACTTCTGTATTTCCCTATGGGAGCGAGACAATAAGTTTAAGCCTCTCTTACACTTCACATTGCTCCCCGATGCCTCGGCCGCTCTCCAGTCGACGTCTCACACTCTTAATCTTCGCCACATTTGATCGGGAGGTTCTAACGATGGGTTTATCCCGGCATTAGGATGGAGGAGGCGGCCCGTGGCAGGGTGGCCCGAAAGAAGACGGGGGCTGTGCATTGCCCCACACTTGAACACGTACAGTTAAAAAAAACAAGTGTTTTCTGTGAAATACTTTGATATTTATTCGGCGATAAAGGGTTTATTTGGGCTTTTTACAAAGTAAAGACTCTTGTTAATTTTCTGTAAGGAGGAGGATGTGAAGTGACTCATGTAAGAGCACTCCCAAAACGTGGAAACAGCCTAAGAAACCATTTTTTTCGCGCGACCGATTCCCATGAAAAGTCGACGTACAAACGCGTGTGGCTGCGATAGACAAAATATTTTTGGGGCGACGCGATTTGGGCGGCGCGTTTTCAGCGGCACAATTTTCGCCCCCAGTTGAAATATTTAAACTTTGAGGCGGTCATCTCGCAAGTCGGGCCAATCAGCTCTCGAGTTCCGCTCTCGTAGCGCTGGAAGCGGAAGTCTTTCAGACGTGACGGTAACTTCACCGGTGAAAGCGACCGAGCTGGGTGAGCCTACGGGTGATGTCATCAACCCAAACACCAGGGCGTTAGTGTGTGGGACGTCCACAACAAGTATAAAGCAGAACTAGTGGTTAGTTATCCCGTGGTGGATGAAGGAGATGATAACGGTCTCTACGGAGACGAGACACGGAGATAAGCCCCGCCCCTCCCGGAGCGTCTCGACGCACCTTTAGGTCGGCTGTCTCCAGAAGTACATTTTGGGAAGAAACACACCATCAAGTAACTTCATGCTCTGCTACGTGATGAGCCAGAGCTATATATTACAGAAGAAGAAAACACATATGATACAATGTGCAACGTACATGGATTCACTTGTGGTCCATTCTGGGTGGATATAGCAAACTATGGTGCTGTGTTTTATTATCTTACTTTACAACTAAAAAGGCCCTCTTGCGGGTACCTTTTTAATGGCCGCTCGCTCCTTCCTCGGCCCTCCTAACGAGTCGCCGCTTGGGGTTGCAAGTGACGTCACAGCTGAGGTTATTACGGCCGGAGACACAGGCGGGGTTGGACGTTGCATATTAATGTGCTGAGTTTCCCCACAAGGGTTTGTGAGACTCTGGTGGGTTGACCTCTGACCCTCTACGGAAGCCCGGGAGGATACTCCAATGGGAAGGAAATTATGTACATTTTAAACTTCTGCATAATGATGATTTACTTTTTGGTTCTTTAATTATGTCTAATTTAATTAGATTCGAAGACTTTTTGCAAGTACCATATTTTTTTTATAACACTTTTTTTTTTTTTTACTTGAATTGATTATATCACGAAACACATTGTAACGAATATATGAACGGAGATGACGCCGCCTGAAAGTTCTACTCTGAGGCAGTTTTTTAAGTCGTTAATTTAGAAAAAAATACTTTGTCGTCTTAAACTTCGTAAAAATAGAGACAAAAGAGAAAAAAGGGGAACAACTCCTAAATGACAAAGAACTTCCACTCCATCCATCCCAGAACCCAGACGTGTGTACCGAGCCCCTTTATCAGCCCTCCCCCCTTCATCCAGCCACACACACACACACACACACACACACACACACAGAGACCTCATTAAGATAAGATAAGATAAGTTAAGATAGTCCTTTATTAGTCCCTCAGTGGGGAAATTGCAGGATTACAGTGGCATTGCTCACAAGAGAATACAAAATGAATAATAATAGAAAGTAATATAAATAACCATTAAAAAAACAGTAGAATATTAATGTACAGAAAGGTATATATGAACAAAAAGTACTTAACGTATTGCACATGGTGTTGCACATGATATTGCACGAGGTATTTGTGTTAAAGTTAAAGTGCTGAAGTGACCAAGTTCAAATCAGTTGTAATGTCAAGTTGTAATGTCAAAAGTCAAGTGGCCTCCTGGGAGCTCAGGACTTGCGGTTCCTCTCCCTCAGACACCAGGGATGGATCAGCCGGTGGCTGAAGGAGCTGTGCTTTATCAGCTTGTCCAGTCTCCTCCGGTCAGCTGTACTGATGCCGCTGCACCAGAAGACCACTCCATAGAAGATGGCTGATGCCACCACAGAGTCGAAGAAGGTCTCCAGGAGAGCTCCCTGCACCCTGAAAGACCTCAGTCTCCTCAGCAGAAAGAGTCTGTCCTTTTTTATAAAGTGCATGAGTGTGGTCAGACCAGTCCAGTTTGTTGTTTAAGTGAACACCCAGGTACTTGTAAGATCTGACGATCTCAATGTCCAGTCCCTGGATGCTCGCCGGTTAATCTGGAGGCAGTTCCGCTGGCACCATCCTAAGAAGTCCTGGTTCAGTTCTCTGTGTTCCCTGTCATCATCGGCGGAAATGAACCCGACGATTGCAGAGCGGTCGGAGAACTTTTGCAGGTGGCAGTTAGCAGAGTTGTAGTTGAAGTCCGATGTGTAGATGGAGAAGAGGAATGGAGCCAACATCTTCTCTCTGGCGTCCTGATGCCGACCTGCAGATGTTATTTTCATCTATGCGTAAAAGACTCCTCCGTGATTACACGCACACACACACACACACACACACACACACACACACACACGCGCGCACAGGGAACGTTACACCAATCAGTTCAGGTGTTTATCGCACACATATTTTGACAGGTTTGAAATTGGGGCTTCACTCCCGGACACAAATGTAAGCATAAACATACAATCACACAGAAAGACGCGGGGTTGCAGCGTTGAATCATTCGGTGCCAAACAGCCCACGAATATGTTAAATGGATCGTCTGATTCTCGTCTGTGGGGATCTTTGATGTTTCCCCATCTTTATAACCTGGTTTCTCAAAGTATCGAGGTCAGCAACATACATATTTTCATCTGCACTGTTTCAGACACGTGGTGGTGATGGTGGGTAGAAGAGTTCCTGTAATAACCCGGCTCTGGAAACACAACCTAATGAGGAGCGGCTTTAGAATAGAAGTGGAAAATGGACTTCTTACACCGCAAGAGTACTTTTCCTAATTAAGGCCGATGGACCGCTCATGTTAACGGGCCGGACTGTCAGGACAGCAGGATGTAACTCACCGGCGATGAGGCGGCTTGTTAGCTCGGCCAATCGAGTCGCACGTCCCGGTGTGAAACACAATGTCGGTACTGACCAGCGCTAAGTTCCCTTCCTCACTCAAGATACATAACGGCAGGTGACGTGTTTAACTACCAGACGTAGACACAAGAGAGCTTTATTTTGAAAGGACAGTACGTGCAATAAAATGAGAAGGAATTGACAAGCGATGCTCGAGTTCCTCGTGAGACAGTCTGATGGAAGCCAACTTCACAAACAGATACAGACGTGAAACATTCATAGTTGATGAGCTGAATTACTTTTTTTTTTTACGTACTAAATATGGTCTAATTTGCATTATATCCGAGACAGAAATCTGAGCATTGGGTGAAGCCAGTTAGAAAATACTGCAAACAGCTATAAAAAGAATATTTTCAACATAAATGTTTTCGGAATATAAAATCTTCTCTAATTGAGGCTATGAATGATGTGTTTTCCCTCTGATTATAGATAGTAAGTGCTACTGAAGTGCAGATTCCTTGTAAAAGAGCAGCTTTTAACAACATTTATTGTAAAAATGACATACGTCTTGACACTGCAGGTGAAGTTAGTGTTATCGCCGTGATACTTTCAGTTGATTACTCGCAATGATATATTCTGGGAGGTTTTACAAGTTTTCTGAACTATTTTGTTGAACTAAAAACAAACCTATTTCTTAGGCATATACTAAAGAGCTATTTGAATAATTGTTGTGTTAAAATAACAATATTAATTGTGAGCTTGAAAATACCAGTCTATATTACTGGTTATTATTAGTTAGTTAACTTATAATGTGATAAGTCTCTCTGTGAAGGTTGACTGAAATTTAAAGTGAAGTAGAAAATAAATTACAGAGTATTTAATAATGAAAATTCAGATATTATGACAATTTCTCGTCCTTCCCTCTAATCTTTTCTTGATTATTAGAGTTGTGTTCAGAGCATGTACAAGTGGATAATATATTATACAATTCTCGATTATTCTGTAAAAAAATACTCATTGTCTTATTATATTTTTTTAATAGGTGAACCTTAGGGTCAGGAAGTTGTCAACTTGCAAATGAGGCGTTAAAAAAAAACAGAGATATGTATTGTTGGTGTTTTTTTAAATGTTTCAACCAGTCTGAAAATAACAGTTGTTACTTTTTCTAAAATACTCTAAAATGCAACTTCACATTTTTCATTTTTTTCAATTGATGGTGGAAAACCCCCCCGCTCAAACGTCTTCCGTGCTGCCGAGCGTGAAGATCTGGTTAACGGCGTGAGAGAGAAATCGTCCTGTCAACACTCTCCTCACAGGCCTCCATTGTGTTACACACACACACACACACACACACACACACACACACACACACACAAAGAGGATTGTATCCACAAACACACACGTGCGCCCTTGTGATTCCAACATGGGTTCTTGCCTCTGCAGTATCTCAGCCGTTGTTATCTCTGCATCCACATGTTCCAGAGAGACCATTGGCTGTCGGTCAAAATGATACCAAATCCAGGAGTAACACGCACACACACGGAAAGAGGGTTAGAGATTGTTGGGAGTTGTTAATCTGGAACGTGTCCGCTTGGTCTGGTGGTCCTGTTTGCAGACTCAACAAACTCATTTAATACACAAATAGAAACGTGTGGTAAATTATAATTAAAAAAAATAGTAATAATAATAATAATAATAATAATTTAAACAAATTATATAAAATATATATACAATTATTTTTATATATATATATATATATATATATATATATATTTATTTATTTATATTTATCATCATGAGAGATGATAAGAGAAGATCCTGACAGAGAAATACTTGCTCGGTTGAAGGTAAGATCAAGGTTTGTGTTACATGTTGACCCTTTATGACATCTCCCATTTACAAAATGATTTAAAAAGCCACTAAGAAGGTCCGATATCATTCTGCAAAAAAAATAAGAGTCACATGCTTCTGTTTGTTGTATCTGCAGAGCCTTTGGATTAGAATACTGAGCACATGCGGCTGTCAGCGGAGCAGGAGCTGGTAGGGCCGCTGAGCGGCGATCCGTATTTGTTCAGCCGATGAAGAAGAAGAAGAAGAAGAAGAAGAAGAGGCGTCCGTCCGGTCCGTGCGTGGACGCAGGAACACGTGGCACCGTGCAGCCGAGGCTGGACGGTGCACCGTCGGCTGCACAGCGGGGGAGGGGAGGGCCGAGCCAGCGAGCCGGATCGGGGAAACCAGAAATAGGGTAGATCAGGAAACGGCTTTGATAAGATGATCTCATGGCACACACGGGACGACATGCAGCGCAAACACACACACACACACACACACACACACACACACCACCAGAATCTAGGCCAAAATGGCCTCTCAAGTCAACTTTGCCAGTGTTTCTTTTGGTTCGTTCCGTGAATGCTCTCTCCGCAAACCACTGATCCTAGATCCAACTTGAAAATAAAACTCTCGTTTTTATTGGCACAACATATGTTTTGAATATATATATGTGAATTTCTGTATTCTGTATTTATGATCTTGATTGTATTGATTATTCATCTTTCGTGTCCTTCTAAATGTCTTTAAAGGCTCTTTTCTATCATTTAAAACGATAGTCATACTCTCGTATTCACTTCGGATCAAACTGGTCAGTGTGATTCCTTTCTGTATTCCGAAGGTAGTTTAGTGAGGCGGTAGTTTATGAATTATTTATAGCCTGATTTATCCAACATTTTATTGTGAAATTTTCTTTTTTTTTAAAACATGGCGTGTGGCTGTTGATTTCTCGATTGATAAAAAAAAAAGATCTTTAAAAATTCCCTCTGAACCTCGGATAAGTCAACCTAACAAAAACAAGAATTCCTCAACCAATGTTCGGATTGATATGAAACCACAGAATAACGTGCGTACGTATTTAAACACACCAGTTCAGCAAACATGTAATAACACTGTTATACTTTCACACTCTGGTGCCTTAATGGCATCAAGCATGCACGGGGGTCAGCGTAACCTTGGGAAAATCTCGGAATAGAGAGAGAGAGACAGAGAGAGAGAATAAAGTCAAAAGGTTTTTAGATGGAGAGCGCAAATAGTAAAGACGCGTGTGTGGTTCAGGAGGGATGAGAGCTTCTCCTTTGAAAGATGAGAGCGATATCAGTTTCTTGAAATATTGGTGGGAAAAAAATTGACTTGCATAAATTGAGAAAGGAGGAGGAGTGGGCAGACGGTCGTCCTTTGCTCTTTTGAGTCTCCGTGTCTAAGCGAGACACAAAATGAGATGCAAATAGGGAGGCAGAGCGTCGGATGAGGGACTGAGAGAAGAGAAAGAAGAAACGGGTAAAAAAATAAACTGACTTTATTTCAGTCGCCGAAGACGAGAGGGGGTCAGGGTGACGAGAGCAAGGGCGCCGTGCGAGCCGAGCGCGAAAACTTTATCGGCTAAAAACTTCCGCCTTCCTCGGTGAAGAGGCGGAGGAAAAGAAGACGACAACAACAACAACAACTTTGGGCAAACTGCCTCGGCGGTCCACGCGTCTGTCGTCTCATGTCTTTGACTCCACTCCAATCACCTCCCTCCATCTTCCTCTCCCACAACTTCCTGTCGTCTGGCGTTTTGCTTCTCTGGGTCAGCCTCTTCCTAAAGTCTCTCTCTCTCTCTCTCTGATGCTTATTAATTTCTCTCTCTCTCTCTCTCTCCCTCAGACGCCTATTCATTTTACCATTCCTCACTTCTTTCCATCCACTAAGAAATGATGATGTTAAATCGCGGCCGCACGCCGTTGATCGTAGGCCGATCGGAGCTCCTGCCCCCGTCGCCGTGGATACGGCACAACAGAAGTAGGACGAGTCGTTGGATGAGGGGATGATGGACCGAAAGAGTGCCAGATAAAAAAGAGAAAGACGCCCTCTCTCTCTCTCTCTCTCTCTCTCTCTCTCACACACACTCACACAGATGCAGACGATGGGATGAAGATGATAACATGTCAGTGTCGTTCGCGGCTCTTCGGGGAGGCGCCGTAATGTTTTTTTTTTCTTCACTGCTTATCTTTTCATCTCCCGTCTCCCTCCAGTAGAGTCCCGCTGCGGTTCCCAGAGTGGATATGAAACCGTCAACAACTTGTCACGGACCTGCACACCTTTTGTTCAGCTGTCAGAGCATGCACACACACACACACACACACACACACACACACACACACACACACACACACACACAGAATACCTCCACGTTCATCTCCCACTTTCTGCCACATGAATGCGATCGACTCAACCGGAACAAAAGACCATTTCTTTGTTAAATTAGATTAGGAAAAAAAGAGAACATATGCCCACACACACACACACACACACACACACACACACACACACAAGTATGACGCAACACACACACACACGGTGTATTCCATCAAGTTTTTGCTGGAATTGGTTTTCTTTTCGCAACTAATTATCTTTTTATTCTCCCCATCCAAAGCAATCACTGCATCTCCAGGTTCTGCTCTGAACACGGAACGTTCCGCTCCAGTTGCACGTTGTCCCGCCGCCGTCGCCTCGTTCCGTCTCTTTGTGCTCCGACCGACAATCTTCCCGACGAACACCTGGCAACCTGAACGTTTCTTTTCTAAACGCACCGCCTCTGAGCGGGCGTCTTCCTGTCGACTCCTCACGACTCTGTGGGAGAAGAACAAAGCGTAGCTGTAAAAATATTATTATTATACTGATAGCCAGTTGGTTCTCCGGTCCAAGTGCTGCTGAAGATTCCTTTCCCATCGTTGTGCGGGAAAACTTTGAACGGGGCTTTAAACGACAAACCGTGGTTGACTCCACACAGTTCTCATCCGCGCTAGAGGGGAACCTAGAGCGCTCTGGTTTAACCGTATGGAACCACTGACCGAGCACTGGTAATGGACCAGTTGGGAGGGAGACGTGGCAGACGTGCACACACGGACAACGTCATCATCTGGTACAAAGAAGACAGCCATAGAAAGCACCCTCTGTCGCTCTCTATTTCCTCTTCCAACTTTATTTGGGTTTTGAATTTCAAATTCAAACACAATATCAGCTTCGGTCAATCAAATGCTCCCGTCTCTCTATCCCCCCCACACACACACACACACACACACACGCACACACATACACACACACACACACTCACTAGGCCTCCCACAACCCTTCACAGTATAGAAATCCCAGAAATCCAAGCGGATGGAAGTTCCTTGTGGTTAATGATGTCACAGGTTGATCCATTCCTGTGTCCTCTATGTGGGATTATTTATCGAAATTGTGTAGAAGTTAGGAGACATCTCGATTTAAACGAGTCTCGTGATCTCATCCATCCATCCATCCATCGTCGACCTTCAGACCCGCCTTCAAGGTCAAATACAATTAGACAAAATACGGTGGTTCAATGTCTCGACGTGACAGAAACAGTTAACCCTAACTTGTTTTAACTCATTTTAACTTAATAATTGGTACAATAATGAGACACTTAACATTTCTGCTGACCCTCTTCGGCCCACATCGGACAGTTCCAAACTAAATGTGGGATTATTTATCGAGATTGTGTAGAAGTTCGCAGACATCTCGATTAAAACAAGTCTCGTCATCTCATCCATCCATCCATTGTCTACCTTTAGACCCGCCCTCGAGATTAGACGAAATTAGACGAAATATGGTGGTTCAATGTCTCGACGTGACAGAAACAGTTAACCCCAACCCTAACTTGTTTTAACTCGTTTTAACTCGTTTTAACTTGTTTTAACTTGATAGTTGGTACAATTCTGAGACACTTAAAATGACAGGCTTGTGTGAATAACGACGTCTTTCATTCTCAGACACAAAGCCAAACAAAGTTAGATTTCATATCATTAAGAATCGCCCGAGGAAGAACGTTCAGGGTGCCGGATCCCCAAACGTCTACCGACCGGTGGTCACTTTGTTTTCTTTCAACCCTCAATCAGGCAATCTATGTGGGTACCTCCCACATGTAGCGTGCCTTTGATGTGTGTCTTCATGGGCCTTTGCTAGGCTGAGGATGAAGTCCTCGACAAAAGGCGGTGAAAGTTGGACGCTACTGCTGACTACTTAGAAAGTGCCGAAGACTCGATTACAACTTTTTGAAACAGTCATATGAGACTTCAGAATGCAATCTCACTCGCTTAAGTGCTCCGATCTCTCTCGACTATCCTCACAATCGTACCTTCTCGCATCATCTCACTTCTGATATTGGGCTCATTTTCGATGCATTTTTTTGTCTTCGTTCACCGTCTGTTCTCTGCACCTCACCTACGCTTCTCAACTCAAGTCCTGTACTCTTGTTCTGACCTCCTCACCTCTTCACCACCATACTCACATGTAGTTCTTTTTGTAAAGTATTGATGCCTATGAAAGGCGTCAAGTTTTAGGGATTGTACCATAAGAGCTCATTTTTAGTTTATAAACCTTTATTAAGAAAATAAGATTTATAGTGTACCATGCTCAAATATTTCAGCTGCTTGTAAATAGTGTGTTCTGGTGGAATATACTTAAAAAGGTCCTCACATTGACTCTTCATCGAGCTTTAAAGGAGTTGCCCTTAATTATTGACCCCAAGACCACCGGTCAGTTAGTTTTCATTTCACATAACGGACCAGTACGTAATTCAATTTCAGTAAAACAGGTAGAACATGTAATCAACAGTCTGCATCAATACTGTGAAAACTAGAACACCTTTTAGAGAAGCAGTGTGTGTCCCATTAAACTTATTTACAAATCACCGGGCCACGGCGAATCCCGTGGTTAGCCTATTTAATGTTGAGGAACTGAAAATAGAAAGTCATTAGGGCCAGTCACACTTAAAGCTGGCGTCCTGCTGCGTTCCGCTCTGGTGGTTAACGAGCCGCGGCTATCGCGGAGCACGCCGGCCCTTTAAGACCACAGAGAGCGCGAGAGAACCGCTGACAGGGTCTGATCCCGCGGATGCCACGAGGGAAGACTTCTGTTGATTTATTACTTAATGTTAAGCCTAAATTACTTCATGCATGTGTGTGAGTGTGTGTTTGTTCCTGTGAAATCGAATTTTAAATGGCATTATGTTTGTATTTCACAACGGATGGAAAAGACAAAATGCATTTTTTGTAAGTATATTTTGTATAGAAATCATCATCAGCTCATTTTATACCAATAAAAAAAACATATGCATCACAAACTGAATCCCCTCCCCCCCCCACACACACACACACGCTATCTGAGGAGAGAAGACTCACAGAATATGTTTTTATTTCTTTTAAATCACTTCATAAGACTCATTTTAACAGACTGGTGTTCGTGTGATGTCGTCTTTTCACTGTTTTTATTTTATTTTATTTGTCTTATTGTTTCTTTTCTTTTTTCTTTATTGCATTTTCTTTTCATTTGTATGGATTTTTTTTCTTTTCTCCCCCCCATCTCATTTTGTCTTTTATTTGTTTTTATTTTATTATATTGCCGTGTATCCCGCTTTTGCTTTGCTCTGTCTGTCAAAATACATCGTACACGCAGGTTTTGAAAAAGTAGCACATAAATAAAGTCATTAGTAGCGGGTACGCAGACGTACAGGAATGCAAACAAGGTGCAATCATTCACTCATTCCCGTTATTATGACTGTCGCTACGTATGAAAATCCTGCCGTTTCCTCAAATAAAAGCAGAAATTGGATGGAGCCAGACGCGTTAGAGTTTATTTATTCCCCCAGTTCCAGTGCAAAGCCGTCCACCACCTTCATAATGTCAGAACTGCTCATCAAGCTGAGCAGAGTGGGATCATTTTCACCTCTCACACAGAAAAACGTTGAATTTTCTCATGAACTCTTTCATTCGGGTTTGTTCTCCACTCTCACAGACAACGCTGCTTATAATCTATTAGAGACAAAACAAACAATAAGAAATTATATTATTATTTCTTACATTTTCCAAACCGAGCGCACACAGAGCAGAGATACTGAAGAGGACGGCAAATATTTAAATGAAATGGGAATATAACAGTTATACAGGGAGGGGAGAGGGGGACTGTTTTTTTATGATAGAAAGCTTTCATTTAATATTTTATATTATTATTATTATTATTTAACTGTTGTTTAAATTAAGTCATTACATTCATTATGTAACAAATGATCATTTATTTGCTGGAACAAGAAATTTGACAATTTTTTATTTTTTTTTCATTGAAACAATATACAGAGATGTCTATAAAAGGACGTTTCATCTTTTCCTTTATGAAGCACTATTTCAAAATCAAATAGAGTACAAGTTCTTCTTGCACTCTTTTTTTTCTGGCCTTCATCAACCAATCCGTCTGTCCGTCCTCCACTCGCCCCCCTTTTTAAACTCTCTCGCTCTCCTTTCGTCTCCCCTCACCTCCTTCAGTGGACGCCCAGCTCGTCTCCTGACCTTATATCTTTTTTTAATATTCTTCTTCCTCACCTTTCGTGTTCACATGCTCGGCGTCCGTCTCAATTATGTCATCTTTTATTCTCTTCTCCTCCTCGCTCTGTTCTGGCTGCAAAGAAAAAATTGAAACAAGTGATTTAGTCTGAGCGTCAGTCGGTTATATTCTCAGCAGACTTCTTGCAACAGGGGAAATGTGGGTGTTGAATGTGGACGAGTAACAGTACTCCACTGTCGACATTCCCTTGAGCAAGGAGCCGACCACAACTCCACCGCTCAGAGGTCGACGACTGAAGACTTTGCAAAACTCTCCGAGGTGAATGTGCATGAATTTGAAGCAGGTCGTTGATAGAACCGCTCCTGGATAAATGAGGGGTTTGAATAAAAATGAGAGTTTGGAATTGATGTGGAGGCACTGCAAAAAGAATGAAAGAATTAGGTGTGAAATGAGAAATAAATGGAGACGGAGGCTTAGAAACGACCAATCGTTTCTCACAGAGGGAGCAGTGGCATCATGGGGTAGTCCAAGTAAGGGGGGGGGGAAGAAATGTAAATCTAATAGTATTAAAGTTCATTGTATGCATGTTTGCAATGCATATCATGACTATTTAAAAAATATATTTCTACCAGAAGTTTTACAGTTTCATGTTGTAGCTTGTGTCACATACCATGTTTAAGGAAATAAATAGTTCCACCTACAGGATAGAATAGAAAGAATAGAAGAATATAAATATACGTTATTAATCCCCAAGGTGAAATTTGTCGACACAGTAGCACCAATAAACTAAACACACGAGAATAAAATATAGATATAAGAAAGAAACAGTGACTGTGCATAAAGTATACAAAGTGAAATATAAAATACAAAATAAAATATATATGTATATATATATACACAACATATATTAAAATACAGCAGTGTAAAATTAAATAAAATATAGACAGTGTGCAAATGTAAAATAAAATAAAATATAGACACTACACTCGTGGTAGCAACTCTATCCTGCTGATTGAAGTCTCTGTCGAAGGAGATGCTTTTGACTTTTACAGGGGAAGAACTTTACTCAATATTTATGTGTATTAAGGGACAAAATCTGAATGTCATGCATCATGTGCTTTATTAAAAGTCCTGGTTATTAAAGTGTGGAACTCTCCGAGTCAAAGCACTCAAACAAAGGGGTTAACATATGTGATCTGGTGGATGTCCAAGCAAAAGTTACACCCTTTTGTTTAGAGCACTGGAAACACTGGAAGACTCTGCAGCATCCTAGATTGATGACGTCATCGTTAGCCGGACCTGGGAGGAGCTTGTCCAACTTGCTGAGGTCTTTCAACGTGTCCACTGATGGTCCGGTCATCAACGCTAACAAGTGTGACATTGCCAAGCCAGAGTACCAGTACCTTGGCTATGTCCTTGGAGGTGGAGTCATCCGTCCTCAGGTTGCACATTTGCTATTTATGTAAATAAACAGCATCAGTTTTCTGGAAAGGTCTACCTTGTGTCGGCCTTCTACAGCTTTCCAAGCCGCTCCGGTCAGGCTTCACCACACAATGTGTTGGCCTCTTGCACAACCTCACAAGGCCTCTGCTGAGCAATGAGGCGGATAGAATAGAAGAGTCCATGAGGGCGAAATCACTATGGAGCAAATCATTTTCTTCTGTCATAATCTGAACTGCTTAAACCACAAGTGGGTTCCACTTGATTAAAGCTTTTATGAGGTTCAAATCCCACTGCTGCCAAACCTTTTGTCCTTGAACTTTACGGTAAAGGTCAGTGCCATGGCTGAGCGAGGGAGACGAGTTTGAACTATTTCTACAAACTTTTGTAAATGGAGCTTTTTATAAGTTGTGTCCCAAGGTGAATATTTGAGTTTTCAGCATTTGGAAATAGTTCTGGTCAAAGCAGAGACACATGGGAAACATGCTGCTTGTCTCACTGAGCTAACAATAGCTCTGGATAGCAGCGCTGACCTTTGTTCGTGTCATTGACTCCTCAATGTGGGACAACGGGGTCATTCTTTAATCAAAGGTATTGAGATTCCAGCCGCTAGTGCATGACGACGTGTCCCTGAGCCAGACACTTAACCCGGATTTGCCCCCGCAGACTGTTCCTGCGTATGAATGTCGTGAAACATGTTAGATAGTCCTGATGGGCAGGTGCTACCTTGCCTGGTAGCTCCTCCCATCAGTGTATGAACGAGTGTGAACGAGTGAATGATGACAAGTCGTGATAAAAGTGGTCAGAAAACTAGAAAAACGCTATACTAGTACAGTCCATTTCACATTTGCTATCATTATCTTGGATGTAGTGAAATGATTAAAGAGGAAAACAGTAAATACCAATAGCGTTTCAATGATTTGTTCTTCTTGATTTGTATATTAAAGGAGTATATGTATAACATGTTTCTGCAATTTGGTTGGATTGTGTGGGCTCATTAAGGAGGACTTTGAGTTGGACACACCTTGTAGTTAAGTGGACATTCCAGTTATTGTCTTATATACCTTAAAGGTGTTTTAATGTCAACGCATATGCAAGAGGCTTATATTGAACTATTATTCATACAAAAAGAAATATGGTATAATGGTAACAATGGAGGCGTGAACCACTATGTTCCCCCGATGGAGAGTTGTTTTGACAATTATTTTGATGTACAACTTTATCAGGACGCGTCTTTTTCTTTTTACAGTTTTTCACCATTTTATTGTCTTTAATGATTTTATTCGATAATGAGCCATAAAGAATCCCCCTGATGTATCTTTAAAACCGTGATATGACCGATACATTCTTGGTTGCATTTGGGAGAGCCTTTGGAACTGGAGTTGTTGTGCTGATGTATACGGCCAAAGAAATATGGACTTTACAGTATCCAGCCCCTCCGGGTTAACTCTCGCAGCACATTGACATCTTTGTATTAGATTGACCCGACCTCACAACTCCCGATGCAGTTCCTGCGGCCCTCTGGAACCACTGTAAATACATTCTATAAATGTTTCATTTTCATGGGACTATGGATGCTTTAGAAAGTTGCAAAGGTAATTTCCAAAATGTCCAAAGCAATCATTCCACCGCGGCACCTCAACCTGATTGCGGAGCCTCCTAGGAGCATGCATCTGTTGTGTGTGTGTGCATGTGTGTGTGTTACGATGCCCGAGTTCTTATCTTTTTTTAATTAATGTGATCTCTCAGCTGCCAACACTACCCAAGCCAGCTGTGTGTGTGTATGTGCTTGTATTCTTTTTGACTTGGCTGAAGTTATCTTTTTGCAAAAATGTGGACCACTATAACCTTATTCAACCTTTTATTGATTTAGTGTCTGCCATGCTTAGCTTAGTATAGCTCACCTGGTGCTGGGCAAAGCGGAGGGAGATAATTGAGGAAAGAAGGATAAAAGTTTGGCCATGAAGGGTACAAGATTTTGGAATCTCTCTAGTACATTCTAGGAAAAAGGGGGGATTGTCCTGGTGTACCTTGGCAAAACCTTTATTGCTTATTGATTGAATCTACTGCAGCTCTAAAGGGCAAAGGTAGATACAGGGGTGGTTTTGGACAAGAAAACTATTTTTAAGGACAATTGGTATTGTTTCCTGATGCATGTGTGGGCGGTTGGCGGGTAACGTGAAGGTTGGATATGTGTACAGAAAGTATGATGACTATTGAGCATTCACCCGTGGACTGTATTACGTGTAGGGAACCAATAGGGATTGGGAATATGTGACAATTGCATGTGGGAAAATGTGTTTACAAGTGACATCAATTCACTCGATTGTCCCCTTTAAACTCAAGTGTTTCTTAATGTAATTTTGCCCAGTTTGTCAAAGGAAAACATGGGGAAGACATTGAGAACTTTAATAAAAGTAAGATAACTAAGGTACTTAAGACTTTTATTTTTATTTTATTGCGCTGCATTCCAAAACGTTGCCTTTTTTCGAAATCTTTGCTGACCTGGCTTTTATATCAGCTCCTATAAATACACAAACCGGAGCACCTCTAGCGAGCCAGTATTGATCGTTGAACCAATCGCTCTAATTGTATTCAACAAGTGTTTCCTATTACACAATGTTATCTGCAACTGATTTGAGACAAGAAGACAAAACAAAATAAATTAGAAAAAGCAGCAGTGTGAGCTGAAAAACTTCAGGCAGCCAATTAGAGGGTAAACAATCAGAAAGTTTAGGCAAAGGTTTCAAACGGGGGGGCGGGGGTAGGGTTTGTGTAGAGTGTGTAGATGTGGATATTTTCTGCTTGTTTTTCATGGGTGTAAATAAAACATCTGGCCCCAATGCCATTTTCCAAATTCCTAATAACAGGTGTTTTAAATAGTGTTAATTATACCCAAATACCCCTAATTGTATAATATATTGAGAGAAACTGCTTAACACTCTCCATGTAGCCAGTATGCATTGGAAAACTGAGTTGTCTTGGCTACCATTGATTGAATTGTGAGATTTGCGGAAACATTAATGCAGATCTTAGATCAAGTTGTTGAACCTCACGGTAGCACTACGGGTAAATTTGGAGGCTCAACAAATGCAGTACGATTCATCATCCGGGAACCATAAATATTTGCACAAACTTGTGCGATTCATGTCGTGGACGTTAAAATATTGTATCGTAAAACTACAATTGGAGTGGGAACTTTGTCTGGCTGGTTAAGTTTGAGAAAAGGGACCAAAATCAGTAGATTCCATCCTCTATGGATCAATAAATCCATCAAAAAAAGGCCATAGCAATTTAACCAATGGCTGTTTAGACATATTAGTCCAGGAACAAAAATGTTGGACCGACCAACTGACAACCTGCTAGCATGGCTAAATACAATGACTAAAGGCTCCTTATCAAATATGACTGACACTTGTTGTTTTGGTGTAGCTTCACCTTGAATTCTCACATGAATACCATCTTACAAAAGTGAAGCGATTGTTGTGTACCAGTGGGAAGTAAATAAACGTTCAATGTACAATTGGCCTGAAGTCGTGCGACAGCAGTTGCATCAATTGAAGCTCAATCTATAAACTATAGGAGATTATAATAATGCGTACAGACATCAGGAGCAGCTTGGGGACTCGGAGGCGTCCCCTCACTCCACTTTAATGCCGGTGATTAAGCTCATCAGCACACAGGAACAACACTAGAATACATCAGGGAGAGATAAGTGTAGGGACACTGCATCAAAACAAGGCTATTGTCTGGGGGGAAACCCACACAGATGGTCCAGGTGCATTTATTCGGGTGTGAAGCTATCCGACGCCATTAACACGTCAGGCTAATCAGTAGCTGTGCAGGAGCGCTCTGCATGGTGTAGAATTCAATATACACTAAGGATGTTTTTAAAGGTGGGAGTGTGCTATGCATATCAATGAACTACAGAGTTTGGCACAGACAAACTACAATTTTTTTTATTGCTAAATGAGAGTGGCAGCATGTATTGTGTTTGTTGAATTTGTGACTTTGCCACACATGTGAGAGGAAGGATGTCTCTTTTCAAGGCATTCAAGGCAATCAGAGTTCAACCTTTCAAGTAGTTTGGAAATGCAAAATTACTTGTTTTGGGAAAAAAATATGTTATGTGGAAGTCCAAATTGCACCAGTTACTTACCAAAACTACAGTAAAATAAGTCAGTGTGGACAATTATTGCACTACCTGCTACTCCCATTTGTCTGTAGTTTAGTTTATTGTATTTTACTATATGTGGATTATATGTTATATGCATATATGCTAGTATTACATGTATAGGTTGGTATATGTTTTAGCATGTTGTATTGTATTTTTATCTTGCATATTTAGTAAGGTTATTATATGTTACTACATGTACTTGTACAGAGTGTATGTCGTGTTGCTGTGTTATGCTAGTTGTTAAGAATTTCAGTGCCCAGTCTGACCCTGTGTCATTCTTGCATCTGACAATAAAAGACTTGTAACTTGTAACTTGCAACATGGAGTTTTACACTGGACTAGAACAGTTGCATCCTGGGTGAAAGTCCTGTGTTTGTTTGACCAGTCCACCCGCCCATCACCCCTTCGTGGGCTTTCTCTCTTGCTCCTACAGCAGTTGCTCGACCATTTCTCACCGATGCAGATGGGTTTAGGTTGGGAGTGACATGAAAGCCTGGTGCGTCTCAAATAGACACAAAAGGTGCCTCGATGCGAGACAAGGCCCAGAACACAGAAGCAGAATAATTCATCCTCTAATCTTCCATCTGTGTTTATTTATCCTGTAATCTTCCATCTGTGTTTAACACGCCGTCCAGCTTTAAGAAACAAATCCGTAATGTGAAACCTAACTCTATAGGTCACGAGGCTTCTGTAACCCTTAAATGTAGACTTATAAAATAATCTTTACACTTTTCACTTGTGTTTTTCACAATGGTAGGTTCTTCAGTGCATATTTGGTTTAGTATCTAAACATAGGTGAGTGGATTAAAACCATTTTTTCCCCTCTAAAAATCTAAATAACTGAACTATATACCGATGTTTTATACTCGAAAAACTAAACCAGGGATTTTTGGCTGGAGTATGTTCTTAGCCCCACATGACGGAGCAAGTAGAGACGATACATTAATCATTCCAGACAGGAAGATGTTGGTCCTTGAACATCTTTCCATATGCCCCCTAAAATATTTTGTGATGACCTAAAAAGGGCCGTAACATACCTTTTGAGCCTGAGGAGTTCACACAACTGGAAAATATCTGGCAGTGAAAATGCCACCGTCACAATACGGAACACAGTGATGTTATTTAAGGGTGTTAAATATGTTCAGACCTCGACCCGGTTATGAGAAATCATCCCACGTGTCATCATCATGCTCATTAAAACCCGTTATTACAGAGATGGTGTGAGGACCCAACAGCAGCACGACCACAACTTAGTTCTGGGTCACTGTGTTTATTAAGCATGTTGTTAATAGCAGCCCCCCCACACAATAAATGCATTTAAGTGACGAGCTGCAGATAGGCACCACCTTATGGAGACATAAGAGCTTCTTTTTTTTTTTTTTACAATTTTCTTTTTATTCAACAATAAGAACACAAATACAACCAGTCATCAACAACATCGACAACCAGAATAAAAAATAAAATATATACGAATCCCCATCATGCACAATATTCTCTCAGTAAATATACAGATACATCAGCTCATGTTTCAAAGAAAATTTGTATCCCAGAATGTGTTGTTTTATCCTATGGACCATTCCCCAAAACTCTGTCATTTTGTGTCAATTCCAGAATATATGTGTGTGGTTAAGAGCTTCTTTTTAATGGTCAACAGGACATACAGTTTGCATTTGTTACAACTACAAGACCAAGAAAAGCTGTGGGGCGTAACATTTCTTGTGACATCTACTTGAAAATCTTCTTTTGGGAAAGTAACACTTTTTATTTAAAGTTTTATTTAATATTTGTTTTTGTATGTCCAACTTTTATAATATCTGAATGGGCCAACGTAATTGCAATTAGTGCATCTCTAACGTCAGGCCTATTTGGCGGTGCAGAATGTGTTAGGCCACATTTACAGAAACAAATATTTCTGCCCGTCCGTTTTCCAAAATAATGCCGTTTTCAAAAAAGTTTCTGTTTATATGAACCCGCATAAATACACCGTCCGCATACGTCCACATAGGACGCTCACGTGACGTGAAGCATTTTTAGTGACATACTGTGACGTTTGACAACCTACTCTGTTTGACCTCGTTCACACGCAGACACAAAAACAGAGTTTTCAGAAATCTCCACTTTGGCCGGAGTTTTTAGAAATGATCGTTTTCCGTGATAAAACCTCAGTTTTTGTGTAAATGAAAGGCCAAAACGCATGAAAATATATGCGTTTTCCCATCGTGTAAACGGGGTATTAGGCTCAATAACTTATTAGCCCTACGTGTCCAGTTTCCACTCCCACGAATGATAGTCATTGGTCATCACATGTATCATGTAAAGTAATTGAGTGAACCCACACTTGTTTTCTTCCCAAAAATGTTAGAGTTATAGAAATCTTTTTTTAAATGTTTGAATACACCCTAATAAATGCCTTTCTTTCTTTCTTTTTTTCGAAGGCATTGTTGTGCATTTGTGAGGAAATGTAGATAACATGCATACATCTACAGCCAGCTGTCTAACCTTTATAAACATTCCATTAAAATACAATTAACCTATTGTTAATGCAAATGAATACTAACATAATTGGTAATTGGGTGAATATAGAGGGAAAAAAACATAAATAATGGTGCTTTGTAAATAAATATTAGTATGATGATGAAAACTGTCCACTATGTCTGTCTTGCTTAGTGCTGAACTATTTCTAAAGGCCTTTGAAGGGTTCATACGTCGGCGCATGCGTCGCCTCACGAAGGAAACCAAACATGGACTAAAAACATCTGCTTGAAGTGTGTGTTATGTCTGGCAGCGAAGGCGTTTAAGCAGATAATATTCCACTAATTAGGGCGGAAAAATGAACCCGGACGGTAAATTAAAGGCGACAAACCTTCGGGCTACGTCTTCACCTCTCGGTGATCTCCAGTGGATGGTACACGTGTTTGAAGTTGTACAGCCTGCGTGATAAAGATAAACACCCCTCCGGCCCTGTTACTAAATGCTTCGGTACACAAGATTCTCAGCATGGCTGGAAGCAGGAACACTCAAGGACAGATGAATATTCCGCCGGATTATATATTGTGTATAGGTTGACGGGCGAGGTTGATGACTGGAATGTAGATTTTAATTGAAGTCACGGAGCGTTGTAAGATGTAGATGAAAACCTCTCGGTGTACCAGACTTAAAAGAAAACAGTTCACCCAAAAAGATTGCATATGTTTCCCTCTCACCTGCAGTGCTATTTATCAATGTATGGTTGATTTTGGCCCACTTCGAAATTTTTGACACTAAACCGCTAGAGTACGTGTGAAACGGTATATAGCACCAGTGTGTGTTCTCCCCAGTGCTTTGTATTGTTGGTATTTCATCAAGCAACATAATGACTTGAGGCACATGCAGATGGGCCATTGGGACCGCGGTTCGCAACCGGCAGCTGCATTGGAGGGCCTTCATCTGTCCAGGTGGCCGGATGCCAAAGTGGTGGAGAAAAAAAACGAAAAATAATGAAAAGAAAGATTTCACGTCGCAGAGGCATCCTTTTTCTTTTCCCGGACATGAATGAAATGTAGATGACAACCTGTGAGCGCATTAGATAAAAAGGCTTCTGTTTCCTCGCCGAAGAGTGATGGATCACCAGTTAACATCCAGTGTGTAGCTCTGATGGCCATAAAGTGCAAAAACAATCCCTGTACAATACCTTTAAAAAGCACCGTTACTTGGCCAACCGTCTCCAAAAGGGAAAAATCAAACAGATGCCTATGTTTATTTTTTGTGGGAAGGAATAAATTGTTTTTAGCAATGCTGTACCTTCCCTTATGTCACTTTAAATGGTGTAGCTATAACTTTACATATGTTGGCGGTGGACGCAGTTCTTTCTCTAATACCCTCATGGTGTCTGGAGCTTCCAGTCTTCTTTAATGAAGCTTGATGTTCCTTTTGTAAATAATTATCCAATGTAGAGTAGAAAAAGTTGAATGAGAGAGCATTCATTCCCTCTATACCTCATAGACAGTATCTACAAAGTGGTCGTAGTCGTCGCTCATTGGTTTGTGGACTGTGCTTTTGAAGCCTCGAGTTAGATTACCATCTTTTGCTTTTTGCAACTAGTGAACGGAAGTTACCATATTTGGACTGCGGAGGAGTAACGTTGAGTCTGGTAGCAGTAGCGACCTGTCAATTGCAAGATAGCCCCGCCTTTAAGGATGCTCCGCTTCATGGTCTATTTAACTCCAAATAGAATCATAAAAGACCAAATGAACCTCATATGCTGTATTGAAGAAGACTTGAAACTATAGATATTGAGACCATAAACTAACAATGTCTACTGAGGTGATACATCGAGAGAGGAGAGCGACTTATGTTCTTAAACACTTCTATGCAACCAGTGGAGTCGCCCCATGTTGGCCAGCATAGAAAAGACCTGATTAAGAAACTTCTGCATCGCCGCCTGCTCCCACTGCTTCTTTTGCGTCAGTCTGAGATCGAGAGCAGAAATATGTTGCAGGTTATTAGGTTTTATGAGGAGATTCGAAATTAAGTCGACATCCTGCAGGGAAATGTACTGGGTTTATAGCCTGTGTACACACACTCCCCATTTATCCAATGGCAACGTGTGTACATCCACATGCTAAAGAGCGAGGACGACGGCTGTTCTGGAACGGCTCTAAACAGTTGTAGGCCCAGCTAATTTGATGGTGTTTTACAGCCTAATTGGAGACTCGTTATACAAAAGAAAAATGGGGAGAGATGAAGACCGGGGGAAGGAACGGGAGGCACAGAGATCATAGCAGACAACGACTCGTCCAATAATTGTTGATTTTTGGAAGTACGGAGGAGGAGAGAGGGAGGTAGTTGAGAGCCACAAAGAAGTCTGGCAGGAGTTCCCTGCTGAGATACAAAATGTAATTTTGCTGCTGCTGTATCGATGGCAGGGCAACACAGAAAAGGAGGCAGAAGGTACAGTAGAAATGAAGAGGGGGAGAGGGGGAGATCATTCACTGTGACTTCTGTGGGTACGCAGGGCAACGAGAGACGTGAGGGGATTAGCCTAGCTTAGCATAAAGGCTGGCAGCAGGGGGAACAGTTAGCCTGGCTTTGATGTTTGAAGTCAGCACCTCCGACAGATGAGGGTAGTATGTTTGAATGTGGACGTAGCTACATAAGTGGATGTTGTCGTCGTGATGTCACCCGTCTGTTTGACGACTGCCCTTTCGAGACCTCCAGTTTGGTGTTTCAGAGTTTGCCATCATGGATTTTAGCAACCAGTGAACAGAAGTGATCATATTTGGACTCTAGAGGAGTGACGGGGTGACACCATATTTAGCTCTGGCTGTGACCTGTCCATCACAGTAGCCCCGCCCTAAAGCATACCCAGCTTTATAGTCTGTTTGACTCACGCTGTATTGAAGAAGACTTTTAGAAGCGTCAATTTATTTATTTTGACAAAAATGTTATGTTCATTAATAAAGAAAGTGTATTTAATGCAACAACAAAAAAATGCATGTAGGCCTATACAGCATGCACTCCTCTATAATACAAATTCAATTTTTTACATTTATGGTTTTGAGCAATTGAGTTTAGTTTGAATGAGTTTTAGAGACACTTGCACACACTTTGCATTACTTTTATGTTAAAACTTAACTATAGTGATCTGGCTGTTTCCTCCTTCTCACAGTCATGAAGCTATACTGACTTAAACTCTCACATCACAACCATGTTAATATATTATTTGAATCCAACTCTCAGAAAGAAAGTAATTTTAGGGTCTATGCTTAAACATTTCCTGAAAAAGTCAATTTTGCAGCTTTATTGAAGTACTTTGGCTTATTTACAGAACCTATCCCCAAGCTCCATACTTCATATACAGTAGGCAGCCTTTGAATCAGATTGAATATCCGGCCACCTGTGATGGGAATAAGCAAGAGTCCAGACGGGGAAGATGAGACGGACAACCGCGATACAGATGTGAATGGAGGCGGATGAGGGATGGGGAGAGGAGGATAATATGGAAAGAGAGTCAGCTGCAGAGGTACAATGAAAGAGTGGAGGATGGAGTCGGAGATGAGGAAAAGACGTGAGGAGCGCACAGACAGAGCTCAGGCATCTAAGAGCAGCTTCGTCCCAGTAGGTTGCTCGAGTCTGACACGTCGAGGTAGAGACAGCGGGAGGGGGGGGGGGGATTTCCAGAGGTAATAGCAGCATTGTAGTCAGTGTGGAACAAAGCTTAATTGTTCCCTTTGATTCACGTCTCTTAGCTTTAGCTGGCTTCTTCTTCCTCTTTCCGATCTTAAATCCTTTCCTCATCCACCCTTCCTTCCTTTTCTTTCTATGTTTGCTTCGTCTGATGTGTATTCTAGGTAAGAAGTGGACGCAGCGCGGAGGTTTTGAAGCCTTGAGTTCAACAGTTGTCATCTTGGTGTTTTGATAATCGTTGTGTGAGAGACTGTGTGTGTGTTCTGTTTAGGCTCATCAGAAGTCAGGTTGAGTTTGAGGCCCGGATGCTGATTGGTTGTATAGACGTACAGCCATCCGCCAATCAGACGACGGCGTGCTCGAACAGCTCGTTTCATGCGATTGAATAATGAATTTGTGTGAGTGTGCGTACGAATGGATGAGCTCTGTGGCCTCCATTAGCACTAACTGCTGACTAACGTCCCCGATACCAACCCGCTCCCGTTCAGACTCGCAGAAGCAGTTTGATCGAACCGTCCAGGAACCCGACGGGTTTAGATGTACGAGGCGCAATTACAGAGACGACGTGGAGTCTTAACGAGGAGGAAGCGAGGCAGAACACACACACGCCGTAGTCAGGCATTATGATTAAGTGGCCACGCAGAAGGTTTTTTAAAAACACTGATTCCCTTCTGCTATTATTTTTTATAAAACACAACTGTGTTTGTCTGCGGAAGTTAGTCTTAGACCCCATTTGCACGATGGGAAAACGTATAGATTTTCATGCGTTTTTGCCTTTTATTTACACAAAAACTGAGGTTTTATCACGGAGGTTTTATCAGGGAGTTTTTATAACTCCGGCCAAAGTGGAGATTTCTGAAAACTCAGTTTTTGTGTTTGCATGTTTTAGGTTGTCAAACATCACAGTATGCGACTAAAAATGCTTCACGTCATGTTAGCTTCCTATGCGGATGCCGTATTTATGCGGGTTCATATAAACAGAAACTTTTTTGAAAAACAACCTTGTGTGGTTAACGTTATTTTTGAAAAAAGAGGGGCAGAAATATTTGTTTCTTTGAATGTGTAAATGTGGCCTCATTCTGGCCCCACGATTGCGAACGATAATTGTCTATAAACTTTTTTTCCATTAAATATCGTTAACTTCAATTCATCGAATCCGGAAATTTCTGGTAGACAAATCTTTTCAAGTCAGAGACACAAAACACCCGGACATTATTTAGCACAATCGCTCTCATCCTCACTTGACTGGAGACCAAATTGGATGTTCTCTCCGTGAAACACTCATCCAGCCGCACCACGGATCATACACTACACGCAGTGTTGCATTTCAGAAGCACATCTCAATCTGTCAGAAAGCGATGACTTACTTTGAAACGCCAATGACGGAAAAGTAACACGGAAAAATGGCTCTTTATCGGAATGTGGAGAAATACTGCCCTTTTTAAAAAAGAATATAGCCTGTTTTCATTGGGGAGGCAATAATAAAAGCAAACTTTGCCATGCAAGTATAGCATTGATCTGAAGTAGCATCTTTGGCACAAAATGAAATCTCTATTTCTCAGACGTTATTACTTTCTCTGCCTTGGTGACTTGACACACACACACACACACACACACACACACACACACACACACACACACATACCCACACACACGATGAGCTCTGAAGACGAGAATGAAGTCATCTCTGCCTGGGGAAAGTGGTTCAACCTCCAAACATTGGTGTTATCTGCTGCTCCGATGCCATTAAACTCTCTAACCTTTTGGTTTATGCTACTGCGTGTGAGAGAACGTACGTATCTGTGCGTGACCACGCTCTTGCTCCTTTCCTATCCCATACGCCCAGATCAAAGTCATTTAGACTTTAAATACATGTCGCCTTTCAGCCTTTTCGACCCGTGATGCCGGCGTACTACACCGGGGAGGCCAAAAGGCATCCATATTTCACCGCCGCCATCCATAATGGAGGAAAGTTAAGAGCAACGTTACACATTCAGGTCACTCTGGCTTGTAGAGTGTGTGTGTGTGTGTGTGTGTGTGTGTGTGCGTGTGTGTGTGTGTGTGTGTGTGTGTATTGGTCAGTGGGCCTTCGCTATACTATGTCTCTCTGTACAGCATCAGTTACGTGGCAGGGAGAGCGTGTCGTGTACCTGTGTAGGGACTTTTTTTATAAATATTATTCTGCCTTCAAAGGAAGTTAGGATTAGCCAACAAAAAAAACTACTTGGTTAGGTTTAGGAAAAGGTTGAAGTCCACTGACAAATGCTCATGTGTCAATGGACACGTAAGCTTCATGTCAATAACGAGACTCACACTAATAACACTAATGACACTAACTAGACCAATGACACTAACTAGACCAATGACACTAATTAGACTATTGACACTAATTAGACTATTGACACTAACTAGACTATTGACACTAACTAGACTAATGACGCTAACTAGACTAATGACACTAACTAGACTAATGACACTAACTAGACTATTGACACTAACTAGACTAATGACACTAACTAGACTAATGACACTAACTAGACTAATGACACTAACTAGACTAGTGACACTAACTACAATAATGACACTAACTAGACTAATGACACTAACTAGACTAATGACACTAACTAGACTAATGACACTAACTAGAATAATGACACTAACTAGACTAGTGACACTAACTACAATAATGACACTAACTAGACCAATGACACTAACTAGACTAATGACACTAAACATGAAACCCAAGCAAAGCTATGATTTTGATTACCGTCACAATATGGCATGGCCTAAAACTTACCAGAGATATATTTAAATCACACATTTTACCAAGTGATTAGTAAGCCAGCGATAATCGGCGACACTAATAAGGTTGAACATAAATATATCCGTGTTGTTAAAACTGAGCGTCCAATCAACAACCTTCCAGCCTCGAGTCAATATTTCTCAGTTTCAGCCATTTAGCAGTCACTCTTAGCCATTTAAACGGAGCGCAAGAACGGAAAAGCGATCGACAATCGCTAACAGGGGTCTCTGCTACTGAGGTGCGATAACAGATGTGGACGCACAGGTGTCCCTGGACTGATTGTAATTGTAGTTTTTTCTTCTCCTCCAAAGCTGTTAAGCTCAAGGTAAAGGCAGTGAGAGGAAAAACACTGCTACGTATGACAGGCTTTTCAAAATAAAGCTTCTACACAGATATTGTGCTCCACGGCCCATGAGGCCTCCACTGGACAGACGGTGCAGAGGAAGGGGAAGACGGCTGTGGGGCGGCAACACCAGAACATTCCAGTTCTGGACGGCTTTGTTGATTACAATCAGAGTATCGGTGGAGTGGATTTGTCGGATGTTAAACATTGCTGAGAGACTGTTCACATGTTGGGTCATTATCTGGGTTAGTTTAGGCCTTTGCTGTGTGTCCTTCCAAGAGATAATCACCCTGAAAGTGCTTCTTTTTTTTTTTAGGCAAACCTGAAACCTCTATTTTTGCTGATTTTAATCTTTATTTAATCTTAACCAGTAACACATATACATATTTACACATCTAAACTAAACTTAACATGTCTTGCCTTTATTATAACACCAACATTATTCAAATAGCCGCTGTAATTGCAGGGAAACACCCTTTTTAGTTTGGATAAGTTATTTTGATCAGAAACCTAAAAAAATAAGCTGGTTTTAAAAGGTTATCCGGGGATGTATGTATACTGAGGGGTTAAATGTTTGTTATGCATGTTTGTTTTGTGAGTTGCAGAGTATGCTACATTAAATTTGATTTAACAATAACATTTGGTGTCCGCAATTGACCGTTTTTTTTATTTTTTATGACCGTTTCACATTTGCTATTCTTAGTGGTTTTCAATCATATTAAGCAGAGACTTAATAGTCAATAACAGATCTGCCCATTCCCTCAAAATAGTGCTGTACTTTTCCCCATTAGGTTTAAGTAGGAGGGAGAATTGTTCTATACCTGTCGCCCATGACCCGAGAAACAAATGTAAACTCAAAGTCCACTTCCTTACTTTTAGTTGCTGTCATCCTAAATATGCAGAGGTGTCTCTCCGGCCAACAGCCCTCTGAGAGGACACAAAGGCAGACATGGTCAATGTTCCCACCTGCTGAAAATATCCGACATTATCTCCACTTTACTCCGCTGAGGAATGGCCTTGAAAGCAGATTTTGTGTCGCAAAAACACACTACGGCGGAATCATAAGTCTTCCGCCTACATTATTTATGATGGCGAATAGATTGCGCCATTAGAGACGCCACAAGCCGGGAAACAGGCTGCCTCCCAAAATCTGTACTTGGCGGCTGCACCCCGAGTGGCTTGTTATGGACTCGTGGGAGGGGGGGGGGCGGCTGAGAGGAGCCGTTTGCTATTCGATTTGACCTTCAGATTTCCCAAATCCCATTTATCATGGAGCTGAACACTGATGGAGATGTATTCTAACCAAGCACCACCCCCACAGTACACAACAACCCAATCCACTTAAGAGACTAAGGCTCTTATGTGGAATTCAGAAACATACATTCTGGCTTGTACCTTTTGGGGAATTAAACTAAATAGATGTATGTGTGTGTGTGTGTGTGTGTGTGTGTGTGTGTGTGTGTGTGTGTGTGTGTGTGTGTGTGTGTGTGTGTGTGTGTGTGTGTGTGTGTGTGTACATGTGAGCGAATGGGAACAGTTTCACAATTTGTCACACTTGAAGCATGAAATCACTTTAATGTCATATGAATATAGAACCTGTGTGCTGAGCACCCATTATCAAGCCGTTGGAGAAGGTCTTAAGCATTCTTTAAATAGAGATTATTAAATAACGACGCACGCACAAACCAGTTTCCTTCATGCAGGGTTCTTACACATTTTGACCAATGGATTTCCAGGATTTTTCCATGACTTTAAACCAAATTTCCAAGACTAAACTGAAATCTAAAATAAATATGAAAACTGTAGAAAATGTTGCGTATTGAGAGCTATCGCTGGCTTATATTTTGAGCGTCTTTCTTTAAAAAACATATTCATTATTTCAAACTCGGCGTAAATGAACACATTTCCATGACCTTTCCAAAACTTTTATGATTTATGTTTTTTTCCATGACTTTTCCAGGCCTGGAAATTACCATTTTAAAATTCCACAACTTTTCGAGGTTTTCCATGACCGTACGAACCCTGTTCATGACCGAGGGCAGAAGTAGCTTAAACTCTTTGACGAAGGGAGACCGTAACACTGACTTGTTGCTTTGCTAATTCTACAATGCGAACATTTTTTTAATTTATTTGATAATTGGTTAAAAAAAAAAAAGGTCTACTGTTGAGACCAGAAAGGAATGGTTGAGGACCCAGAGTTTAAAAAGGAAAACCACATTATTTGTACATCTCAAAAAAAGGTGAAAAAGAAAACGGTCCATCGGAGTTAATAAAGGACGTTGTGTAATATAAGCAGAGCTCAAGCAAAGTGAATTGTAAATCAGGCTGTGCGTACAACACTGTCATGTTTGACCTTTCATCCCTGTTGTAACATTAAAACTGGTGGTGAACACTGTAAAATTGAAATGAATAAAAAAATTGCCATGGATGCAATGAGGAAGTGTGTGAAGGGGATATGAAATATATATCACTACACTGTATATACTTTTGTATTGCGATCAGAAAATCTCATAATGTCGCCCTGCTTCACGAGAAGCAGATCGTCTTCCGGGTTTTTCCCTGGCAGATTTATTAGATTCCCTCAAACTTAGTACCGTTTAAAAACATAACAATGAGGTATTATTGGCACATAGACACGTTTACTCTTAACAGGAGTAGTGAGGCGTGGTGGGAGGAGGAAGACTTTCGAGGGATTTTCTCTGAAGGCAGCTCTACTGGGAACACCCTTAGAGAAGTTCTCTCCCTCTCCGGGAAGCTCGCCGTGTTGATTTATGCCAACTTGTAGGTTTCTCCCTGCTCCTCTCATTCTCCCATTCCTTCTTTCTTTTCTTTTATATTTCAGTTTTTGTTTGTTATCCAGACTCATGCATAAACCATGGCGGTTTTGAAGTACTAGCTGCATCACGGGGGAGAAACCCAGCATCCGCAATTCTTACCGCGGTCGTTTTTTTATATCGTCATCCGAGTTTGTTCGCGTCGTGTAAAAGTATTCTTAACTGCTGGAATTTTAAAAAGTAAAAATAGGAACATCAGGTAGTAAAACTCTATTTGTGCTGTTCTTTACACTTTTGTTTTCACGGTCAGCGTTTGCCTTCATGTGCAACTTTAAAGCGTGTGATTTAGCTTTTTCAGTGCCGTCTATTTGGTTCAGACATAAACATGTAGCGCAACACAGGGCCGCCCCGTTGTGTGCCTGATTCAAAAATCATATTTTAGGAAACCGTGTTCATGGTGTTCTGTTTCATGTTGCAACGTTATAACGTAATGCAGGAAAACATCCTCAGTCAAGTCATTTTTCAAGGACGAGTCTCCTGCATTATGCATTTTCCTTCACGTGAATGAAATATATATATCCACCATAATTTGGTGCATAAAAATTCACCACGGCACAGGGAATGAGAGTGTTTGATGTTCAAACGTTGCTGTCATCGAAGCAGCGGGAATGCCTCCCGCTCTCCGTGCCAGGAGGCAGCCGCCTTGTTACCGCAGTCAAACCGGGTCTCCGGCTTGCTGGGTTTAGTACAATTAGAGCACAGTTCTTTTGTAAACTTACAAATGTACAATATTTCATACTCGACTGGTTGTTTTTCACACCGTGACTAGAATTGAATTTGTATTGGCAGAGTCTGGTGTTCTAGAAATCGTTCCCACATGTTTTCTTTTAAAGTTATTGATGTTAATTGTGCATTTACATACTTCTGTTAAGCTGAATATTTTTGATCCATAATCCCTACTACTAAGCTCACTGTGGTGATGTTGTGCATGTCACAATATAACAAATATATTATATTGGTCTATTAGCTTATGCATTTGCACCTAAAGGGTAATATCTAAGTGTTAATAAGAATAAAGATGTATAAAAATGTTTATTCTTACTACATATTACATTTTCAAAAATGTTTACGTATACACTAACATTTCAGTTTGGTCATAGAAATTAGGTTTAAAATCATGGAAAAGTCATGGAAATCCATTGGTCAACATGTGTAAGATCCCTGATTAAAGAGCTCTGGATTATGAAGAATGATAAACTCCCATAATAGCTACTGTGATGGGAAATTGACCAGGATGAAAGCAGAGGAGTTGGTTAAAGATTAAGTCTTAATCAAAGAGTTCAAACCTATGTAATTTAAACACTGCCGATACAAAGGAATATAAGAGTGCTCTTTATTTATTTGCTTGCAAGCGAAGCGGAGAGCTATTTACACAACACTTATTACAGTATAAATATTTTAAAAAATAGTTACGGCCTGTGAGTTGCTATCAAAAAGTGTCAAACAAAAAGGCCTTCTATGGTCATCTTGAGATGTCCATTACGTTTAACTCGCCAGTCAATGTTCATGTTTCCCACAGAAACATGTGTGCAAGCTTGGTTTCTTTTATAAAGAAGGTATTGGGGACTTTCCTTTTCCACAGTAGAGACTAATGGCAGCATTATTTTACCATTAGCAGCACGACTAGCCACTTTTAACAGGCGTATGCATGAATAATATTAAACTACTGGTCAAATATATAAAATTAGCATTTGTTAATTTTTGGGGGCACTAAAGGGGCCACAAGCATTCATTTTAAAAGCCTTGAGAAATAGACATGGGGGCACAGCGCTGTTTATTAAAAAACATTTGCCAGGAGAAAATGCTCAATGGTTGTTTGGCAGTAGAGGAAACACCACGACCTAAAATGGTGGCAGAGGAACAGGGAACAACGGGTTGAAGTGTTAAAATATGCCGGTCGTGCCCTTTAAAAAAAAAAAGAAGAAACAAGTATGCTGTGGAGACGGCGTCTCAGATTAAAAGGGAGGGCACTGCGATGAAAGTACTCCCTACCAATTCCAATGGTGATAAATTAGTCAGTAGCATATTGATCTTTTATTTTTCCAGCCGTGGCAAATAAAACCAAATCGGTTGCAACTAGTGCTTTTTAATATACCCGTCTTCACAAAGTGCACGGCGAGTGACACGTGGGAAGCATTTCAAGCCACCGTTACGATGTGGACGAGCAGCATAAGAGGTATAAAAGTCTCATGACAAATATTGCTTGTTTTATTGCCGTACAATATGTTTTCACAGGTGCTGCAATTGCTGCACACAGTGGCAATATCTGTCAGATTTGAAGAAATATGAGCCGTTCAAAGAAAATTATTACATTTAGGATTTACCAGCAGTTGTACCCAACAAATCAGTGGAATAAAGCCTGTGTACTGCCAGTCACATCTGTAAAATAGGATAAAAACATGTTTTCCTGCACGTCCTTTCCGCGCATGAGGTCGAATCATTTTGGCCCAGAAGAGAGTCTAAGAAGCAGTTTAGCCCATTACTGATTAAAGATATAAATGAGATCAGGGTTTTTCCTGCATAGAGAAAATTTGGGCGCGCGCCTAAGCCTTTTTGCCGAGCGCCTATGACAAATCCCGAGCGCCTAAGGCAAAAAAAGTCTTCTCCGATAAAAAAATTTTTTTAAAAAAGGTGCGCGAATGGACAGAGCGGCCAGCTATTGATATGGCGATACGAGCACCGACATAGGAGCTCAGCCGTGATGCGCGCACTGGTGAGTTCATGCTCACTAGCAAGAAGACCCAACCCGCTAAAATCTCTCCTCCAAGACCCATTTAAGAGAAGAACTTAGGCGGTAAAACAGCTCGGCCCAGATCAACCGGACTTAAAAAGTCTTCATATAATCATTGAAATCAAACCGTTCAGTGGCTCCTTTTATCTTTTCTGTAAATTATTTATCCTCCAAACTCTCCCAACGAAGACATTTTCACGGAACATGTAATGGGTTGGAAGAATTATATGAATATTTGATTTCCATTGTAGAACGAAAATTATGTCTCCAAAAGGTGGCTACTGTGGTGAGTCAAACATTTAGATTACTTTTTGTTAAACAAATTTGATTGATTTGTTATCTACAATTGTTTATTTGTTCTATGTTTTCATACATTGAGAAATGTAACTGTTGATTTCAATGAAACAAATTCTAAAACTTTTGACCAGTAGTATATTTTAGATATATTTATTAAGGAAAAATAGTGTTTATTTAGCTTTTACTCCCTCATCCCCTTGTCCGTTTGTTTCATGCCTTCTTTTTAGTCTTTTAAAATGTAGCCCCTCCTGCCTTTTTAACCTGCAACACTCCAGGGTAATTTATGGAGCCTTTTATCATCTTCTCTCCGACTGCCCTGCTGGTTCTCGCTCTGCCGTCCTGCCGTTTTAACTATTTTGTTTTATTCATTTAGCCGGCTTTTTAAACGCAGCCCCGCTAGTCCCAGCCACTCTCGTGGCCTTGAACTACCATGCAGAAAATACAACCACCACAACTTTGGAAAAGCTCTCCTCAATTTCCCCAACGTCTCCATCTATTTTCCCATCATTAATTTCGCCCCTAAAATTTCGCCCACTGGAAATAGACACTCCCCAATCAACTCAACACCACCAATTCCACTAAATATCACTTTTTTACCCCAAATAATCCTGCTTCTTTTTCAGGTCAACACTATAGGGACAACATTCACTGGACTCCCCGGACGGCGGAGATGTTATTTAAGTACTGGAAACAGCAGTTAAACTGGAAATGGGGGAGGAATGTGACCACACATCTCCTCCATCATCCAATACTACCGACCTTCGCTACGTTCTCTCCCTCACGCCTACAGAACTGGAGATACTGGAAAAAGGTCTCTACCTCGTTCCCTCGACCTCTAGATTCAATAAATTATTCTGCCACTGTTTTGCGTCCCTGTAGGTAGGCGGGGCCAAGGGTCGTCACTAAAGTGGAAAAACCTGAGGTAATCAGCAACATTGCCAACACCTGGGCCTTGTGTGGCCCCCTGGTCTTTGGAGCGCTCTCACAATCCTGGGACCACGTTTGGCTGTTGGTAGAGAAGTATGGTTCGACCCCACACTATACAACATATCGTTCAGAGGTTTCATGTATTTTTGGTAAATGATGTAGATAGCGGTTTGGTCGATGTTACGTTTGTAAGAAATGTTTTAAAGTCCATTTTGTGTTGATGAGTTAATGAGTTGGAGGTGGAGGCAGCCACCAAATGTATGTATGAATGTACATGTCAATGTTTGTAAAAGTGTATGATTGTGAAATGTTGATAAAATATCAAAGACCAAACTGCTAAAAAAGATAGCCTGTGCATGCTGGTGAAAGGGATGGCACCAAACTGCTTCAAAGTCCTTATCTTGAAAACCTGGAAGACTGTCATGGGATCAGGTTCCAACAACCGGTGTCATGAAAACTGTCATGCAACGTCAACCTGATGCCGGAAGGCTCTGAGGATGCTGACATCCCCAAATATAACCTTGCACACCAAAGGTCTTATGCTTTGGTCTGACAAGACTTTAAAGCTGTTGAGAGATGCAAGGATGACATTGTCTATCTGGATACGACTGGCAGCATTGCCCAAAGAGGGACAAACTGCACCGTTTCATTTTTTATCACATGGTAGTGAGACATCCATCATACAGATCATCCCCTGTAGCCACATACATAACCAGTAACCACCCCACATCATCAGTTGCATATTTTCTGGGAGCCTTTGTCACTGATCAGACTCCACGGACGATGAGTCAAGAAAAGGCCAGTCACGTTAATGTGACCGCTCTATAGCGCTTCTACAGCCACTGTCATACAACTTTGTGGACTCGGCCTTCATGAGCTGATCTGCAGATACATTGTGGCTCGACAAGGACAGGAAGACTCCACGAGGCTACCGGATTTGCATCGCTGCTCGAGTCTCGTCATGAAAAATGCCAAAGATTTGCTCTCCTGTGTGTGTGGAGAGACAGAAGATGTAGAGCAGGGGTGGTCACACTTTTTCAGCATGCGAGCTACTTATAATGTGACCAAGTCAAGGCGATCAACCGACGGGGGGGGGGGACTTCTTCTCTACTCCGCCCCGACGATGCGCGCGCAAGCCAGCGAGCGGAGGATTGTTAACGCGACACGGAGTGACAGAAATGACACGCTTCTGCTGTAATCTGGCGCTATAGAGGAAGTTACTTGGGGGCGGGCACATTTATTTTTCTGTGATGCGATCTACCAACACTACGCCGCGATCGACTGGCAGGTCGCCGCGATCGACCGGTCGATCGACTGGCAGGTCGCCGCGATCGACCGGTCGATCGCGGCGACGTATTGAGCACCCCTGATGTAGAGCATGTCCTAATGAAGTGCATAACATTCAAAGCAGAAAGGAAAATATTGAGGTAGGGCTAGTTAGAGCAACAGGTGTACATCTTTCTGCACACTCATGTTCAGTAGGTGGCAGTACACAACTTGGAAAGCCTGTTGCGATCCGCCATTTAACAAAGAAAAGGAAGAAGAAAGGCAACGCAAGCATATTCCGTAACACGTTTATTCATCAATGTTTTCAACATTTTGATTTGTGAAGCTGTTTTGACAGAAGCAAGCAAATAAAAATGTTGAGACTTTACCATCTCGACCACTCTGTAAGACAAGAAAGAGCCTGCAAGATATTCAAGTCGGGCCGTCGATGCCACCTGTGGAACAAGGCCTCACAGATGTGAAAGCTTGCCTCTCCTCAACCACCGCTCTCTAAATCAACTTCCTAATTAATGCGCATGAATATTTCAAGATATCTGTATGTCTAGCTGCAGATGCACATCATACAAATGATGTATGTGCAGATGTTGGAAAGAGTCGTCTTTAGATAATGAAGTTAGGCATGTGTGTTTGTGTGTGTGTAGTGCCTCGATTAGCTGAGGTAATGGTCTGAATAATGGCTTTGCTTCTTTTGCCATCTGGCCCTGTGGAAGCTCACTCTGCTCTGTTGTTTCTGAGATGCACAAGGGAACACCGGGGCCATCTATCTTCCAGTATGTGTGTATGTTTGTTTACTTCCCGCCTGCCAAATTATTGCTCTGCTTTTCTGCTTTTTTGAACAATTTGATTTGGAGCTACAGAATTCTGCACGCCACATAAAACGCCGTATCCCAGCTAATGCACACTTTGGCCTGCAAGACCGGAGGAGCGAACCACAAAGCGCCGGTTTTGTGATGGCAACGCCATTCGCGTGGCTTCCACCGGCCATTTGTCTCAGTTGGGTGGGCGTCCACCATAAATGTGATTATTGTTATCTGATTAGTGCTGGAAAAAATATCCACGCTGGTGTATTCGCGATGAATCTTTTAAGTTGTAAATCTAGAGCGTCGAGGGATGTCAGGTGGAGATTCTTATTGCTTTGTGGCTGCAAAAAAACAACTTTCCCGGTACTTTGACCTTTGTTAGGGGCTGCTCTGTGTCTTGTTGTTTTGTGTTTTCCTCCTCTGTGTTCCGGCTCCATGCCTTGGTCATGAGCCGCTCCCTGACTGCTGATTTGAGGGCAACAGCTGTGTGCTGAGGTCTGTACAGGGGGCTCGTAAATTGGCGCAATCTTTCCCACTCAAAAGCTGCTTCCTTGTATGCAATTAGTCTTGTAACCTACTTACTTATTGGTTATCTAGCTTGGAAGTTACTTTACGTTGCTTAACTTCCAATAAGTTATGTGTAGCGTAGGTTTCCCTTCCAAATATTCAGAGTAGGGAGCCAGACAGGAGGATAATCGCACTTCTACCACGTCACTGACGTGTTCAGTTCCAGCGAGAGTCCTTTCCAAAAACAATGAATGTTGTTGGAAAAAAAAGCCTAAGCCTGGAAAGTTGGAGTTGATAAATGCATACTCTTAACAGCCTAACAAAGGCAAGGACAAACCAGTTGCATACAGACTCTTTGCTGCTCCAGGAACTGAAATGATCTCTTTTCTTTGTATCCACTCACTGCTCCATTCTGCTTCTTTGAGGTGAACTTCCCCTCAGCTCACAGGTGTGTTATTTAGCGCCTCTCTTTTCCCGCCTCACGGTGAAAAAGGACTGTTCTGTTCCTTGCATTTCTTTCTTTTCTCCCCATCTGCTACTCATATTTCAGATGGTACAGGAAAAGCTGCGTCATGGGTTGAAGTATTGTGTTTTTCATACCTAACTTGTGTCAAAGCAAAGACACAAAATATAAAATGTGTTTTATGTTGTAAGGTCTGTCGGGACTACAGATGAAAATTAGCTTAAGCTACATTCTGGTACAATGTATGTTTGAACAGTGCATGGTCTCTTGAATAAAGGTAAAATAAAAAATGTAAATAACTATACAGATAGTCACAAGCTTTTATGGTTTTCTTAAAAATAACTTATGCAAAGGCCAATACTTGGGCGTTTTCACTCCTGTAGCTGGGTTCATTTGGTCCAGACAAGTGGTTGATTCTGGTCTGGGCTCACACATGCCTACTATCATACTGCATCATCAAAACCTAAGTGTAGAATTCAACTTCTATTATTAAGTTCTGTGGTCGGGCTGGCAGAGCTTTCACACAACATACAATGGAGATCCTACTTTTCTGGCCAGTCTTGGTTTGGCCTGACGGCTTATCACACCAGATCGAAACAATCTAAACTAAATGTGTTCAAAGCGGACTTGACATGGCAAATTCATCAGAGCATTATCCTATAATCCCTGCGGAGTCACTAAATCAGCATTTTGTTCACTGAAAAAGTCTTCACAGCTAAACTGAACATTTTGTAAGTTTGTGTTAGAATCCAATTAGATTGTTTCTGCAACAACTGAATCCTCTTTCTGGTATTCTTTCTCTCTTCCTATTTTTGTCTGCAGGTTTCAATCAACATGCCAAAACCCACAAGAACAGGATGTGTGTTCCAGGGAGACTTGATTCAATAAGGACATCAGTGACTAGAGTCTCTTCTCCATCTTATCATCCACTTCCAATCATCCATTGCTCTGTCCTTACAAAGTGCTCACAAATGAGTCTAAAAGAGCTGCTTGAGATAACTCATTTTTATTTTTCTTCATCCTTTTTTTATACAGCCATTTTATAAAAACACAATAAATAAATGACACGGTTCTGTATTACGAGCATCAGCTGTGATCTTTTGGTACTGACAGTGGATAAATTCGAGATCATATCCATCTTATTAAGAAGCTAGCCTTGGTTGAAATGTGATTTTATGATACCAGGATAATACCCACTGTGAATAACTGGCCTTTGAGAAATTCACCTTTGTAAATTACTATAATAACGCCAGGTTCTTGGTGGTTTTATTTTAGAAACTACATTGAACTTTTCACGAAAAACAAGGTGTTGTTTTTAGTTCATTAAGTTAAACCAGAAAAAGACGATTTTACAGAAACCCTCAAGACCTTCTTCCGTCTCTCCTTTCCACTCCAAAGCTCTGACCGCTGATTGTCTTTTTAGTTCAAATCAACAGACTCGGGGAGACACACCGTTGTCTCCCTTCACAGGCCCACTCCACTCAAACGATGGACCATGCAATCATTATCTCATCAGCTTTGAGAAATGTATTTTCTTTCCTCAATTGTCACGAGTCGCACGCCTGGCCCCTTGATCTCTGTAGCTGTGAACTCAATCCTCAAATCTATTCACAGAGATGCCTGAAGCAAAATGAATCGGGCCTTGATATAAACACGATTACTCTCAGGTCACTTGACTAAAAGACCTAATCAGAATAGGCGAGTACTATTCGCCACCTTCTTGTTGCAAGCAGAAAAGAACGAGCCAGAGACTTAACCGGACCGAAAACACAAGATTGTTGCGTTGAGAAAAGTACCAGACGACTTCGAAGTTGACTTAAAGAAAGTGGATTCATTCAACATTTAGCAAACACAATCTAATATGTACACAGGGCTGTAGGAAGAGGCTCAACATCACTGGGTTCCGTAAGACTGAATCTAACATTGAGTTTTAGAATCTCTAAGAATATTTGTGATTGGACTAGGGAGCCCATCAAATTTTTTTTTAAATTTCTGACTGATAATTGTAGCCCAGGCTGTGTTGTTTAATTTTAAGTGCAACATTAATACATTTGCTTGTTTTTTATAGCAATAAAGACCCCAGACCCCCTGGAGTGTCTAAGGTTTTCAGAAGGTTAAAGCTATTATGCATGGAATTTTCATTGAAAGCACATGGTGATAAAACAATTTACATCTTGAGTTGCCTCATGTCATTCATCTACAAAATTGATTTATTCTAGCAGAGAATAAGTATTGGGAGGGCCATATTCAATAAATGTCCCCAGTCGGATTCAAACTAGGGGTTACCCCACGGTAAACTCCATTAGCTCTATTAGCCAAGACGTGTTGAGGGCCCTTGAGAGACGATCTGGTGAGCCGATGGACCATCGATACGTGGAAGACGAGGAGACGGAATATCTAAAGAAAAGTAAAAAGTCGGAAAGATAGATTCCAGCCTGTTGTTATAACAATGTTTCAAATACAATGGGGTAACATTTTGCGATTGCCACTGTTGGAATAATTTCAATGGTAACTAGAGAGCAATTTTTCAAAGCCGCATTTCGAGGTCTATGTCATCTAGCTATTTCCACCAATCCTGACACGCTTGCCAAATTTGGTGAGTTTTGGGATATGATACGTACCCCCAATATGCGGTCAAAGTGGAAAAATAAAAATCCAGAAGAAAAAGAACTCTAACAATTTCAATAGAGTCCTCTCGGACAGCTTCGCTGTCGCTCAGACCCTAATTAATAACAAGAAATGATTAAAACACCTACAGTTACATTTTTAAATGTTTTATTGTCAAAGCTTTCTTTGGGGTCAGGGTAAGAGGTGACTGACCAGCAGCCCTCCAGCTTGTCTTCTGATGTTTTACTGGCTTGCTGGTCTTTAATACTCTCAGTCTAATTAAAAATATCCTGTTCACACTCAGTTGTTAGATTAGTGAACCGGTCATGGTTTCTGATAAATGGACAGCTGTTTGGAAGCGTATGCATATGCGTGTGTCAGTCATGCTTTCACAAGAGAGGGGATGATTGACAGCCCAGTGTAACTCAATGGACGGCTCACAATCCTTAAGCACATTACTGAATCAGGGTGACCAGGTTTTTAATAAGATTGCCACTAAGCCAATCTACTCATTTTCTATATGACTTAAGGGGCCTGCCAGTGCGCCTGAGAAATTAGACGGTGGAAGAGAAGCTCCCCAAGGAGCCCGACTGTGTGAATAAAAGGCGTTTAAGCGTTGAGATGTTTGTCCTTGTTCTTTAGATTAAGTTTCACCAAGTTTAATTTTACCCTTGGTTGTTTTTCTGCCTGAAAATTATCTGCAACTCAAGACATCATTCATTCAGACTAAACTCAATACATCCACAGCGTAGGTTCCTCGTCCTTGGTCTATAGTTGGTGACAGTACAACAGTAGAACAAATACCTTTTTATTTTAATTTTGTCCATGTGTTCTTTTCTTGTCAGATTGGTCTACCAAAGCCTTAGGTTTATAAAAGTGGTGGTATACATGAATGCATGCAAGTGAATCTCTAAAAAACAAATTTAGAAATGTTTAGAAAAATTAACTTTATAACCGTTTTTCGTTTTCAAACTAAATGCGCAGTGGTGGTAGTGATGTGGACATCAAAAACGCTTGATATTTGAATGTTGCTTGTGTAGAGGAGCGTCCGTGAGCAATAATCAGGTTTTGTAAAGACTACGGGTTAAAAAGACAGCGAGTGACGGACCAACAACTCAAGCTGCAGTCTTCAATTCAATAAAAGAGGTAAGTATATCTTCCAGAAGTGTAAATAAAGCAGTTAATATTACGGTTGAAAGCATGACAGCATGACATTTTAATATTGCAATAACATCTTTTTTCTAAAGAAATCTGACGGGAGAGGCCCGTTCCGAACTGTGTTTTCAAGAGACGGTTTTAGCTGAAAGCAAAAGGACCAGCGGAAAGATTAACGTCATCCTTCCGGTTTTCCGGGCCGTGCCGTTCGCACGGTTTTCTTTAATCCCCCAGAGCAGAAAGGCCGACCACGTCCACCGTGACACGCGGCGGAATTAAACCCACATATTGTGCCTGCTCACCATCCGTACGCTCTCCTACGTGTCCCGTTGTATTCCTCAGCATGCAGACACGAGGACGCCGATCCGGAGGATTAAACGCGTGTGTGTGTGTGTGTGTTAGAAGACAGAGGGGCTTGAGGAGCTTATCCCATCGTCTTGGCTGCATCTCTTCCAGAAATTCTTGGCATCGGAAAAAGGCAAAAATCCGAGAGCAAGCGAGATGGACGCTGAACCGGAATACCCTCGATTACCCTCGGTCCACACGCTGAGTCTCCAGCAGAAGGAATCAGTCGCCCGGGTGACACCAGGTAAAGCGGTCCTCCCTCCACCGCATTTCCAAATTTCTGGTCGACCGTAATTTAGATTGCATTAGAAATTTTGAGGAACGTTGTTTTTAGGAAACCGGACCTCCTGTAGTTTGCCGATTGGACAAACAGGTCGGTGGAGGATGCAGTCAACGTGGGACGACATTCTGCATGCTGTGGACTCTACCTGCTCACTGTGGTAACTTCCTCCCAGTCTAAGGCCACATTTACACATATTTATGTGTATTTACAGAAACTAATATTTCTGCCCCTCCGTTTTCAAAAATAACGTTGTACACACAAGGCGTTTTCAAAAAAGTTTCTGTTTATATGAACCCGTATGTATACGCTGTCCGCATACGTCCACATAGGAGGTGATGTGAAGCATTTTTAGTCGCATACTGTGACTTTTGACAACCTAAAACTCTGTTTGACCTCGTTCACACGCAAACACAAAAACTGAGTTTTCAGAAATCTCCACTTTGGCCGGAGATTTTAGAAATTATTGTTTTCCTTGATAAAACCTCTGTTTTTGTGTAAATGAAAGGCCAAAGCGCATGAAAATATATGCGTTTTCCCATCGTGTAAACGGGGTCTAACTCCGCCCTTCCTCACCGCACTCGGCAGCGCTGTGTCTTCTGTGGAGGCCTTCACGTTTTCTGGGAGTCACAATCTCCCAGGACCCTAAAGTGGATCCAGATGCGTTATTAGCTGCATTTATTTTTTTCCATTAACATCTCTCACCCATTTGACTCTCCTCTCCGTTCCTCTGCCCTTGCCCCCTCGCCTCGCCTCTAATTCAATCACGCCGTCCGTCCTATCCGTCCCTCCGCCGCTCTCTCCGGCTAATCTGATTGCGAAGGAGAGCCGGCAATTAAAACACAGATATGAGCCAGATCCATCCGTCGTGCCCCGCCGAGCTTAATGCAATCCGGGCTTCACGCCTCTCGTGCCGCCGAGGTTCAATGAGGCGGCGGGAAGATGGCGTCCTGGCGGGGTGGACGTGGAGAATTGGCCAGAAAGCAGATTGTATTGCTGCCGACTGCTCTGCTGAAACAGCCGCTTAGCCAATAAAGGACTAATAAAGACTCAAAATGGGTTTGAGCCGACTTTGGCATATCCGGGGGTTCATCACATCCTCCTCGCCCATCAGAAGTGTTTTGGTCTCAGCTCATATGGTAAGGCTGGCTGAGAGCAGAGGTATGTGTGTGTGTGATGTGTTTTTTTCTCATTTGTTTGGCTGCGCCCCTCGTCTTCACGCATGGCTTAAACACGTCTTTCTTCTGCATTTGCTTGCAAGTTTTGGAAGATCGCACACACACACACACACACACACACACACACATCAAAACACAGAGCGGTCAAATTAGAGCGTTGATACCTCAGTGTTACGCAACTCAATCAATATGTCAATAATGGATTCACGAGACCCCTCAAGTCAATAATGGATTCACCAGACCCCCTAAGTACAGAAGTAACAAGGCTAGGGGGTTTTCTTTTTAATTTTAAAAGATTTATGTGAGGAATTAAAGTGAACAGTCTCCCAGAGCTGATAAAGGAAATTGCTTTGGAACACACAAAATCACACGTGGGACGTGTACACAACGATACTAATGAGTAATACATCCACAACCAACACGCAGCCATGGACATTTGGTGCAAGGAATTATGACACTTAAAAAAAAAGAAAATTCTCTCTCTCTCTCTCTTTGGACCAATCACAGGACGAGAGAAACTTTAATATGTCCCGTTTGTTTGCTTTGTATTTTAATTTGTTTTATTTGTTTGTTCTGTTTGTTAGTGTCTCTCGGTCCCATGTTAAGCGTATTCAGAAAAGCGCCATATTAGTTTGAATTATTTGTATTATTATTAATATTTTTATTAAAACACTTCTAGCTCGATAAGAACGTCCATAGAAAGTTAACAGAAGTGGGAAACGTTTGTTGGAAGAAAACAAATAGCTGTTTAAAAAAGATGGAGACATTTCTTTTGTGTCGGGGGGGGGGGGAAAAGAAAAGGACAAACGCCAGTGAGCTGGGACACATTCCACCAGTACTAGAAGGCGATGGGGCAGCCGGAGATCACGGCCCCTGAAGTGTTGTCTGCGAGCGTCGGGCCATCTGCTGCGCTAATGCCGCCGCCTCGTTCACAAGAATAAGTGGTGGACCCACACAGATGTTTAATTTGTGCTAAAACTAATGACTGCAAATGAGGCTAAACTCCCAAGGAAAAAAACACAAACCTGTTTGGAGCCTCAACACGAGGACAAAGCAGATGCTCGGGACCAGCGACCACTTCCCAAGCTTCTGTTCTTGGGCATGCATTTTTGCTTTATTCTTTTATTTTTATGAATCACAAAGTGTTTGCCCTGAGTGCTTTAACCTAGTGGTTCTAAATTTGTATTCATGTTGCATCCCCTGTGAAATATATTCAATTAATTTTATGATTTACACTTATGTTTTATTGAATATAATAAATATTATTTGTTCAATGGATACTCATTTATATATATATATATATATATATATATATATATATATATATATATATATATATATATATATATATAAAAATAACTAACCATCATGAAATAAGTTGATCTGGCCAATGTAATTTATATGGGAACTACAGAATTGCTTAAAGAAGACAGTATAATTGTATTTAAATACTTTTCATGATTTAGCTTAACTAATTCTAAAAGATAACTTTATAACATTAAAAATGTTTAATTGTTTACCGTGAAACGTAACTGAAACTTAAACTTCAACAAAATATATAGGCTAGTTGTTAAACATAACAAATGAAATGGGAGGCTTTTAGTTATAATAATTATAATATCTATATTTATAGAAATACATAAATATGATTTTATATGCAATTATATATATACAATTATATGTTTCTTTAGATATATAATAATAACTATATATATATATATATATATATATATATATATATATATATATATATATATATATACAAAATAACTTCTTTAATCCAATTTCAGCATTGTAGAGTCAGTTGAGCGGGTTGCAGCAGCAGTACATCTGTGATCTATGATATTATGTCCCATAATTTCTGGTAACGTCAAAGTGTTGATGCTATTCATCGATGGAGGAAGAACAAGAAAAAGAGGGACAACAATCTGCAGAAAGTTTGGCGATCCCACTTTGTGTGGAGCAACACAACGGGAAGCCAATTAAAGGCCCGTTTGATTCGGAGCCATTCATTTGGGCTTGATTCTGATTGGCTCGGGATCAGAAATGTGCCGCTGCTCTTCAGACTCCCGGCCAGCTGCCTGTCGCTGCCCTTAGCAGTTGGCACTGAAGGAAGACAAGATGGCCGCAGTGACTCAGGCTCATCTTGGCCTCCAGCCGTCATCAGAGCCGAGAGAGGGGGAGGCCGGCGTGTTTTAACAGGAAGGAAGTGATGATGTGATTGAAGACAGGTGTGGAGATGAAGCCTGGTGCCGGAAGACACGCCCATGGCATTCACTCTCACACACACACGAGCAACGGAACGAACAGGGGATACAAGAGGAACACAAAGACATGAGTCCCCCCACCTCTTCAACAGGCTGTTAATATAAATATTGAATATTGAATGTTCTCATGTGTTCGTCAAGTTATTCAAGTTCAGAATAACAACACGTAGCAGCTGAAATATCCTGATATCTGCTCCGTAAGAATAGATAGGCGCCTCATAACACAACACTCATACATGGTATCGGTATCGTTACGTGAGGCGGGGTTTATCCGGTCATGGAAAACCTGGAAAAGTCATGTAATTTTAAAATGGTCATTTCCAGGCCTGGAAAAGTCATGGAAAAAACGTAAATCATAAAAGTTTTGGAAAAGTCATGGAAATGTGTTATAATCACAAGTTCATTTACGCCAAGTTTAAAATAATGAATATGTTTTTTCAAGAAAGACGCTTAAAATATAAGCCGGCGTACGCTCTCAATACGCTAATTGCTCTAATTTGTTCATGTTTATACCGAGATTTCAGTTTGCTCATGGACATGTGGTTTAAAGTCATGGAAAAGTCATGGAAATCTATTGGTTAAAATGTTGAAACCTGATGAGGGAGTGGGACTGGGACCGTTGGACGTCCCAGTCCTGGGAGAAGGGCTGAGGAGATGGAATTCTTGGAATTATTCTCCTCCTAAACGGTTCAGCACCAATCTGAGGTCAGGATGACATGATGTGACAAAATATGTGTATTAAAAGCCAACCTCTTCTTGGAGAGAGAGTTCTTTGGGTGTTGTTGAAGAGACTCCCTGTGATTGCGAGCGCTTGTACTTTGCTTGTGATCAGAGAATAAATCGACCAGAACGAAAGAAGTTGTTGGCTGAATTCTTTCGAAGGCTCCACCAGGCCATCCACAATTTGACGCACGCTTACACGGCGCCTCCGGGCGGCCCGCCGGGCTCGTCTGGAAGCGTCCGATAGAAGTCCCGGACAAGTGAAGCCTCTGAGAAGGAGCTGCGTGGATCCAGGAGCGTTCCTCCAGGCGACGAGGTACTGGCATCCCCCGGCCTGGGGAAAACGAAAGAATCAGCCGTGACAGTTTTCGTGTATATTTACGTTTTGTTTTGTTCTATCGTCTCGTGGTTTCTTTATGTTAATTTACCTTAAATTGAGTTTATATTACATTTTCCCTAGAATGATTTTCTTTTTTTAACCAAGATTTGTAGCCTAAACCTCAACAATCCTATCACAACGTTAACCACTTTCAATAAAAGTACTTGCCTAATCCAGCTCTTTGAAGAGATGACCAATGTCGTTCTGTTGAAATAATCTGGTTCAATTGAGAGTGATTACAAAATACCCCCAAAATTATTTCAACAGAAATTTGGCGTGGACCATTTTGTTATACTTCTCGGGGCGTGAACGACTTTCTGCCTCCAAAGGGGGGCGTCACGGAAAAAGTTTGAGAACCACTGGTTGAGAGGAAGATTTTACTCACATTTCCATTATTCCTATATTTTGAGAACTCCACCTGCACAAACTCTGCCAGCAAACTGGAGCTCATTAAAAGAAAAAATTGGTTTCAGCCAGTGCCAATTAAAAGTTTGTGCCCCCGTCACCTGTGAGGTGATGTCACATGTGTGCAACTCGGAGTCGCGGCTGTACCAAGAAAAGACATTTAACCTTCCACTCTATGCCCCGCCCTGGGACACATGGTGAGGACCGAGATGCAAGAGGGAACCAGACACCCCGTTTTATAAAATCTACAGAGGGTGGACTTTAGGTTTGAATTCAACTCGATGTCTTTGCTGCACGTGTAACCTGTGGCTCTATTTTAATCATTTTAACTAAAGTTATGGACGAGGTACGGGTACAAGATTCGTCTACGGAGCTCAATTGTTGTAAAACAAAAAAGAAAGACGCCAAATCAGTTTAAATTATACGGGTTTTATGGCATTCCAGCAAACAAAAATAAATTCATAAACACACAAATATATATATATATATATATATATATATATTATTTTTTATATATATATATATATATTTAAAGAATATACACTGTATATATATATATATATATGTGTATATATATATATATATATATATATATATATATATATATATTTTGGTTCGTGTAGACAATTTCACGTCATCCACGTCAGAGGGGGGAAAAAGTATCTGCCTCCACCTGGACGGATTATATCTGCCTCCACCTGGACAGACTCTATCTGCCTCCACCTGGACAGATTTGCTGGCGAGGCAGATGGTGCCTCCGTATACATTTTTAGCTGTTGCATTTTTTTTTTTACGCGTTTAACAGTATGGAAAAATTAAAAAAAACATTTGCGGTGAACGTGAGTTCAAGAGAGCACACAAAGACATATTTCACTGAAATGTTAAACCTCATTAAAAAAATTCCCACGCAATTAAAAATGAATTACATGCAGATGGAGCGGATCGGTAGCACTTAACAGCAGAGACGTATCCACGGTGACGCACAACGTACACAACGTGCGCTGAATGAAGGGATCCTCGGCCTCGCTGCAGTAATTGCTCGTGTCCTTTTCAATATGAGCTTCAATAACTTCACTTGAGCTGCGACGAGCTTCATTTGAATCCACTTCCCGGTGTGGTCTTTGGCGTCTACGCTTATGCCCACATGGAATTGCCTTCTTATTAGCAGAGAGATGGAAAGGACACGGGGAGAAAGAAAAAAAAAGATAATGACCAAGGATGACCGACTGTGAAGGAAGATGACTCGGCGGGGAATTAAATTAATTTCCATACTTTATTCCCATTCTCTCTCTCTCTCTCTCTCTCTCGAGCCTCTTTGACTCTTTGACCGAGTCCGTCTTCAATGTTCTTCTGGGCCAAGTGCCTGACCCACGGGGACAAGGTCAAGCCTCGAGGTCACCTGGAGCCCACAGCAATGCTGGAAGGGATAACATGGTGCACAGACTTTATCGCTGGAACTTTAATTGACAGATTTGAATGTTTAAGGACTGCAGAATAAACTGTGATGGTACATGAGGTCAGACTCTTTGGATGGCCGACTGGCCCTGAAAATCTGACGCTCAATGCTAAATCTAGCACGCTCACAATAGCAATGCTAACATGCTAACTCAAAATATGTAATTTATATAGAAGTGTATTGGAAATTCCCTCTTGATTTAATTCAAGTAAACAAGTACATTTTGAAAAATGACGGTCCGTTTAGAGTCGGACCTTAAAGCGGGGTATGCTTTAGGGCGGGGCTACCCGGTGATTTACAGGGTCACCGGGTACCGGGAGTTGTTTATGTTTTGTATATAATAATGCATTCAGACATATAAAGACTTCTATTAAGATAGTACATGCAGCCTATGGACTTAAAAGCAAAGAAAGTAGTTGGTTCTTAGTTCAAGAAAGTAGTTTGTTTTCAGTTCAAGAAACATAACATTTTGGTTGACCTTTGGTGACCTTTGCTCTTTAAAAGCGTAGTCCACAAGCCAATGGCGTGGTGACTACATCCACTTCTTGTGCCAGTATCATTCTGCTCCGCTTCTCCTACTGGGTCAAGCTCTCGTTGCGTCACCGCGATGCAGCGAGTCAACACTACCGGTGACGATTAGTCCTGCAGAGGAGAACCTGGACCGAACAGAACCGGGTAGATACCCAAAAAGGGTCCCAGTGGTCTGACAAAATCCCGAGGGGGGGCGACATCGCGCTCCATGCCCGGGTTCTGAGTACGGCCTCCATTAGATCCACCGCCATATGATCCAGACATTTAATTTCTCGCTCGTAGCTGCTTTTCCTTCTTTTTGAATCTTTGTTATTGACCACACCACTCGGCCCCAGAGACGAGGTGAAGGTCACATGTCTCGGAGATTTCAGGTTTGGAAATCTTCATAGCATCGTAATCTGGAATGTCACATTTCAATACAGTGAGGGGAAGAAGTCTAGCAGTTTAAATGTCAGTTATATTTGGATGAAAGGAAGCAGATATTGATCTATTGTGCTTGGAATATATATATATATATATATATATATATATATATATATATATATATATATATATATATATAGAAATATATATTGAAACAAAAAATTTAAAAATTAAACATTATTGTCCCCATTTGTCTATAATATCTATGTATATATGGAAGTTGTATGTTTTTGATGATGTGCAATGACGCCACAGCCCGAGTAAATAGCAGCTGTACAAAAAAGAAGGCACTTAATGGAAAACATTTCTAAAAATAAAAAGTAACGTATGCACTACTGGCCCTTTGTCATATTATCTTCAGACTAGAGGCAGCTGTGTATGCCTTCCGTTATGTTTCCACCAGTCTATTTGTTCACGTGCATTCACGTTGCTGCGTCACAGGATCACGATTTGTGTTTGTTATCATTTCTTTTTCTTTTGGCCCGCTGACTCTCATCGACCTCACAGAGCGGCTATTATTGTGATCAATGTGTTTACCCCATGTTTTATTTTCATTCTCCTTGGTGATGGGAGGCTGATTAAAAGTTCAGTGATCATTCAGTGCTCCAGATGTTTCTTTAAAAAAAAAAAAAAAAAGTTAATTTCCCACAAAGCTGGGTAAGTTTTGGGTGCAGATGTTATACCTAAGTTCTAAAAGTATGCAACGCCCAGAGAGGCGAGCGAGGAAAAGAACGTCAGCGATGCATTTTTGTAAAAGTCTAATCTAAAATGTTTGTTTTTTTTACTGGATGAATCTGCACGTTGAGTAACTCCTGTTAGAATAGTAACTACACTAATAATTATTATTAATATTTAAGAATGGCTAATGCACAAACAACTTAATTTGTTGATAAAATATAACATTCCACATCAAACAAACGGATCCGATAGCATATTTTAAGGAATGTGGAGCCAGGAACACGAAGATGCATTAATATTGTAACTATATCTGCATTAAATTTGTCCTACAGGTGAGCTTCAGTATACATAACGTTGAGAGAGGATGACAGCGGCTGTTCGTCTGACGGCTAACCTGCATTCTCTCGACTGGCCACCGGGGGTGTATGTGTATCGAAGTGTATGTGAAAATGACTCCGCTTCTCTCTCTTTTATGTTCTCAATCGCTGATTCCAAGTCTTATTTCTTCCAGATTGATGTTCATTTAGTAAATGATGGTCTATTTGACCATAAAATAGACAATAACATCCCTATTTATTTACACAGAAATGCTTCTGCAAGTCAATCCAGCCGGTCTTGGTTTAGAAAAACAAAAGGAACCGCCTTGTCTTCCGATTCATCGCTGACTTGTTTCTGCGTGCTGATAATAAGTTTAGGGAGAAGTTTGTTTCAAATCAAACCGATAGTATCTGGAGCTGTGTTACTGCAGCTTTAACTGAGGAAAAAAAACGTTCCCTTCATTGCTTCATCAAGATCCTCGGGCCACACACACACACACACACACACACACACATACATCATGTATACGGACACCTTTCAAATATATCTGCCCCCTGAGGGATTTTGGGAAAGCATAGAGAACACATACACGCACACACATACACACACACACACACACACACACACATCAGATGTGTATGGCTTTTAAGTTTGAGCAAAGCGTTCGGACACAAACACACACACACACACACACACACACATTACATGAACAAGTGTAAAGGCGATCCATCACACACACGTTGGGTGAACAGCAACTGGCTGGTTGAAAATACGCCTTCAAAAGAAAAGTCTCCCAGGGAAGTTCCGGAAAGACTTTTGGTCCTCAAACTTTTTTTCTTTATAAAGTTACTGAGACAAGCGGATACCCTCCCCACCCCACCGTCACCCTACAAAACACACACACACACACACACACACACACACACACATCAACTTTTCTGCAGCTCATTTCATTTCAGGTTCACCTTCGAAATGTATTTATTTCTGTATTAGCAGCCGCTGATTGAAGAGTCTTCAAGAGGGAACATTAAACCGTACGCTGAGCTGCTGGAGATAACGTTGCTGCAAAGATTGTCATTACTATTACAAAACATGTCTTGTTCGCCTGTATTTTTGACTGCACACACACTCAATCACACGTAACGCTGCTCGGAGGAGCTTTCATTTTGTGCTGCTTCTGGCGCCCCCTGTGGACAAAGACGGTAGTGTAATTGTCTAACCCCTAACTTGACTGCAGTAAGGGTCTGACGGTCTGCTGGAGCCTGAGCTCAAGTGTTTTTTTGTGTGTGTGTGTGTGTGTGTGTCTTAAAAGAGAAAGCAATAATGGCGGCCAGAATAATAGGCTGTATTTGAATTGAAATAATAAAGAAGAATCAAGGTTCAGTCCTATTAACATTGTGTGATATGACCAATGGTGAGATGGGATGAGTCCATTTGGAGAGACGGCTGTAAATGGCTACATCACACACACACACACACACACATATTGCAGGCTATGAGTAATCCCTCCACCAGTCTGTTGCAAACACACACACACACACACACAGACACACACATCCCTCTCTCCATACACACAGACACACACACGTGCACACACGTGCACACACGTGCACACACGGGCCATTAGGGCTCCCTACCTGCACTGAACTTCAGTTATGATTGATGGAGCTTTCACTGCGCCAACCAGTCTGTGTAGTCATACTGATTGCCCTGCATGCATTTGTGTGTGTGTGTGTGTGTGTGTATGTGTGTGTATGTGTGCACATGTGTTTGCTTTTCTTCTCATAGACGCTGCAGGAAGGGAGTGACGCATTCTGTTTGTGCTTCATGAAATCAACTTGTTTTTAAGACTGTGTGTGTGTGTGTGTGTGTGTGTGTGTGTGTGTGTGTGTGTGTGTGTGTTCCCATTTGTGCTTTTTTGGGACTCAACGAATACTTTACGGTTAAAGTTGCAATGTCAGATTTGAATGATGACTTGTTGCCACTTTGACTTCATGGTTTGCACAGAGCACACACACACACACACACACACACACACACACACAGAAACAGTGATATTGAGAGACGAGGGGGGGGGGCAAAGAGACATAGAGGCAAAAGAGGAGAAAGGAGAGGAGTCATCCACAATGGTGGATATATTGATCTGGATTTGTTCATATTTTTCTGGCAAAAATTGAATGAGAATTCACGGGACCCGTGACACATCGGGATATTTCCAAATCCGTAGGATGAGGTTAACGGATAGGTTGTCACATTTTGTCAGTGTGTTGCATATTTCATATTTTCCTTATAGGATGACAGCAAAATACACGCACACACACGTATATATTCATATATAATATATTCTATTTCTCCTAAATTTGGCCCAAATTCTGTCTGCACTAAAGTTTGTTGTAAAAAAAAGTATTCTTCAACGTAACTTCAATATATATATATATATATATATATATATATATATATATATATATATATATATATATATATATATATTTATTTTTTCTACTACACCTGTTTACCCTGCAACTGAATTGAGAACAATGGCTGCCGTGAAGGACTATTGTGCATTGTGCTTATTTTTTTGGGAGTAATGTCAGCTGTGAGTCTCTGTTCTGTCTCTATCCCACTCTTCTTATTCTTCCTCCTCCTCCTCCTACTCCTCCTGCTGTGTCCATCGACCAGCAACAGCATCACACAGCGACCCTTTACCTCTTTTCCCTCTCTTGCTTTTTTTGGCGGATTAAAGAGTGAATTCAATCACCCCCCCCACACACACAAACACACACACACACCTGGGTGGTGGTCGGCAGGTGTCCGCGGGGGTCTGACTGGCACACAGGGTGAATAATTCACTGAGTCCAAATGAGATCTCCCTGGCCTTAATGAAGCCATTAACGAGACTCCCGAGGATTTAGCCCGCTGCCACACACACACGCACTCACACACACACACACACACACACAGATTATTCTGTCGTATTTATTTATTCATCGTCTGTGTGATCCGGATCCATCCGGAGGCGGGTGGGTGAGCTGGTCCCCCTCCAGTTCCAATCTGGCTCTGAGACGTCTGGCTGGTCCCAGGTCTGCTGGCGCTCTGCTGTCATCAGGAGGCCACGCCTCCACGTGATCCTACTGGAGTCATCGGGCCCGTTCGCGATGAGCCGGTCCCGCGCTGAATCGATCACAAGCAAAATGTTGAGCAAGCAGTTTTAAAGCACACTCGGTAAGAATCACGTTAAAGGAGCAGGACACGTCCCCGAGCCTGCAAGAACTAGGGTTGATCTACAGGCGGATGAGTCCACATCTGGGCACCACTCGGGGGCGTGGTCATTGGCAGCGTCTGGAGGCGGGACCAAGAACACACACACACACACACACACGACAAACAGGGGGATGACGGACACATGAGGTAAGGAGACTTGGGAAACGGAGGTAAACACATCATCGGTCAGTGGACACAGGTGCTCCAAAACTAATTTCTCACAGGTATGAAGCCTCTGGTTTTAAAGGGCAGCTAACCCAAGATTCATGTCAACAATGATTATACATATTTTATTTGTATTTACAGTATTTATTTTTATTTAAATTGTGATATAAAACAAAATACAATACATAGACATAACACCTAGAGGACAATGAAACAATGCGGATGACAAAACAATGGACATAACATCATAAAGTCAGAGTATTGTGAGAGAAAAAAAAAAGAAAGAACAACATATTTTATTTATTGAAGGAATTCTTTACTTGAATTGTATGTTGTGTTGTTAATCGTGTTTTTAGTTGTTCTCTAATGTACATAGACATTGAATAGAACCCCATTGATCCACATTAGGATTGAGAGTCATTTCTCTGAGGGACCACCACTCTGGCAGTGGCCTCTATAAGGTGTTTATTTGTTATGCAAGAAAGAACAAACTGTTTCTTTCTGTAAAATGTTTTTAGAACATAATACATTCCTGCGTGAATAGGACTGTTGGAGAGAGGTGGCCCGGTCATTACATATTTCAGCCAGTAGTTACCTCCGTGGTGGGCAGATGATACAGAGGAGGAAACACTATCAAGTTGTATAATTCAACAGCAGGCTTTCGTAAAATATCTCACAACGATGCAGGGCGGCTCAGTCGGGGGTCCGGATTGCAGAGATTTTTCCTCTCTCGGAACGGAAATCAGACATTTTTTGGGATGAAAAGAGACAACCGATGCAAGACCTGTCGGATCCGTCTCTTTTTGCGGAGTTTACCGAACGCTTTGAGGATTTTTGCGGTTGGGGCTCATTGAGCTGCATCGTGACGACGCCAGCAGCTCTTGTTCTCTTGTTGACTTTTACCGGCAGCTGGATGGAGGCAGGATTCCAGAAAAACAACTGAACTCCAACTTAAACATAATGAAAAACAACTCACCGTGTTTGAAAAATATCCACTGCAATTCATAGTTGACTTGAAGTCACTAGAAACCTGGAGCTAGAAATGCTTTAACTAGTTTTTTTAAAATGCAGACAATGTTTTAAAAACTTTTGAGATGTCTACCATTATGTACAAAAGACCCTAAATGATATTATTAGAAGACAATTTAAATGCTGGGAATTAAGAAAAATGAAGATCGTCAGCAGACCAGAAATCAGCTAACTTGAAACAGATGACTACGAAAAAATAAAAAATAAACAGAGTGCGATGGATGTATTAAAATGGAACGGATTAAAAGTAAACAGTATGTCTTAAAATCAACCAAAAGTAAAAAATATGCTCCCTCAAAGAAAGGACTCTCAACCCATACTGTATATGAATGGGGTTGTATTCAAGGTGTACTCAAGGAAAGAGTTCCTTTAATAAATATATATGTATAAACATGGATCTGGGGTCAGCTGCCCTTTTAATTGCTCAGTAAAGTACATGGATGGTGTGACCACTAACTACCCACCTCTGCCATGTTCCCCGTATCTCTCTCTTCATCCCAGTGACACCTTCGCCGCAAATTATTAGATTTAGCTAATGAACTAAATGAAGGGAGGGGGGGGGGCATTGTCAAGAGCTGCTTCAAAGTCAGCAGGGCACAGAGATTGCCCCTGGGAAAGCCCCGGCACGAGAAGCACCAAAAGAATCAAACTCACCCCGGCAGCGCGAGTAATCTCACGGCTAATGTCTGCTATCTAATGGCCTTAATCAAAAGCCCCCGCTACGATCCTCTCAGAACTGGGTTGATAAATCACAGCGTTAAGGAAAAAAATGGGCCATATCGCAGCGCAGCGCTGGTAGGCCGCTGCCGCGCAGCGCCCTCTGTTAGAGCGGCTTCCTGCGGTTCAGCTTCGTTCCCACCCCCCCCCCTCTCTCTCTCTCTGTACTGCTTTTCCTTTCAACCTCTCATTGTCATCCATGTCAAACATTCCAGTTTGGGCCTTGTATCGTTGGCGTGGGAATGTTTTTTTCCCCTAACAAAATGAAAAAAAATGATATTAAAAGTGACATGTAAATAATGTAACCCTTCAACACCCCTAAACCGCCGCTTCTGTGTTTGTGTGTGTGTGTGTGTGTGTGTATACACTGTGTTACCTTTCCTATCCAACGGGAGACTTTTGCATTGTCACACATTCACCAAACTGGACCCTTTGGCCGTTGGCTGAGGAACGACCCTTGAACCCTGAGGTGATGGACCTTGTCGTCTGAGGAACGACCGTCACCCCGTTTCACAACCCCAAGAATGCAGAGGACATTCGTTATAATGAGGTACTTCGCTTACGAACGCGGACCACGCCATCGACCGCCACTTATCAGGTAGCAGACTTTTATACCACCCAAAATAAAGTCTGTGCAGAATGAAACCCTTCGCCTTTCCATTTTCTGTAAGAACGAAAGATGCTCCGTCAGGAAGGTGTTGCTCTAGATCAGGGGCAGTTTTTGGACAGGGTGCTTGTGTATCCCCTTCCCCCTGTTGCGATGAGCGACGGCCACTAGTTTGAGTTGTAGGAAGGAATTCACTGCTTGAACGCCTTTCACATTTCATAACAGAGCTGCTGTCCTTTGTTGAGGGTGAGCAGCTCTGTCAACCATCTGCTTTAAAGAGCCATGATTTAGTTCTAGTGGTGAGAGACATCCATCTATGACGTTATCTATGAGTTTAGGCACTTGAGCGTGTTCTTTGGCTGGCTGAAGGGCTCAATAACTTTGCTTGTGTCTGTACCGTCAGAATCATCCTCATTGGTCTTTGTGTATTTCATGAGCTAGTCAGCAGTGAAGTTATTCAACTAAATAACAATAACCATGAGATAATATGATACAAAAAAGCAAATGAGTGTGCAGGCTTTATTTATCAATCTGACAAGAAACCTGACGTGTGTCTCGTATCACAAAATCTAGACTGTGTCATTTGCGACTTTCCATGTATCTACTTGTGCAAATTCACCACGCTTTTGTTGTGAACATGTTATTACATGCTTATTGAAATATTTTTTTTTATTTGGTCCAAGTATTAAAACACAGAGGCTTTCCACAGAATGTCTGCACTGAAAAGAAACGTATAGTTAAAAGTGTGTCACAAGTTCGACAAATAAGAAAAATGGAATAGGACCATTACCCTCCAATTCCACAGCAATCTTTAGATCAGACCTTTTTTCTGCTCCTAGACTGATCGGCCACAGGGCCAAATGCTGTTTCTCCAGGCCGACCCCCTTAAATGAAATTCCCCGATGGGCTGATTAGAGAGACACAGCACAAGAGAGGGTCACAGATGTTACAAACCAGCTCGTCTGAACCCACTATGGCCTTTCCATAACACCGAGAGCACGACAAAATGTTTTATATTTCATATCTGATCCCTGAAAAGCATCAATTCAATGCAAGAGTTTCATCTTTTCTCCTCTATGTTATCGGAAACTCCACTGAATGTATTGTTGCTATGGTTGAAGTACGTAGACAAACCCAGCCCTGTGTTGCCAACGCTTTTTCAATACCCATCTCTTCCTCCATGGACACTTCCCCAAAATGATGATCATTGGAAGTACTCATGGCTAATAAAATGGCAAAGAGAAAGAAGAAAGAAAAGCCTCCGGTGTCTTAATGCTCGTCTCCGGAGTTTTCTTCTTCTTCTCCACAGCATTTGATGTATTGATAGCAGACAATTCCATCTTAACGAACAAAACAGGCTTTTTAAGTAGAGAACCAACCCGAGATTAATGTCTTTATCGTGTATCTTTTCAATATACAATTAATAGTTCAAAAGTCATAAAATGACCCAGCGCACTACTCTAAGTAAGGCAATGCTTACATGTACAGCATGACAGCCAAAATAAACAGCCCTGAAGAAACATGTTCACGAGAACTGATCAAGGAAAAACATTTAAATCGAAGGGTTCTCTAAAGAGACTGCCGCAAAATCGGATAACGGTGCCTTTTTAACAGCTGTGATCACTGTTCTCTCAAATGTTTACCCATAAAACATGAGGCTTTCTTTAGAATGTTTAATGACATCCGTTCAGGTGAGTTTGCTGAGGTGAGACATCCCTGATTGGAGTTAGTCATTACGAGACTGCAATGCTTAAGGAATTCGTTACTCCAAATGTATAGGAAACCTGGATGAAATAGCAAGAAAAAGCCAAGTTCTAAGATGTTGTTTTTAAATGTGTGGGAGCATGAAGTCCACCAACAGCTAAAAAGCCTGGTCTGTCTGAGAGGAGTTAGTCGATTTTAAGCCTATAGGCTCAGACCAAAGATGCTGATTGCCATCTGTATATGCTGGCACATTCAGACTTATCCTCTTTATCTTCGTAGGGTCAGGAGTATTTTCTGTCTGAGCAATGATGTCATCGTCAGCCAGCGTAGCTGCAAGGTCCTCAAAAACGACCTCAAGACCCTCAAGACCCTCCAGCATCTTCCCCGTGTCTTTTTTGTTCTGACGATAAGATCAAGTATAGGGTGAAAATGAGTTTGACACAGCCCTGCTCTACAGGCTCCACATGCCTCCATGTTTTTTTTCAAAACATATTCAATGGGAGTTTCTTTCTTTGAACAACTGTTGAGTAACCTCTGCTACTGCATTTAAGGCTCCTTTTACTCTTCACCGTAGAGACATAGACATAAGAAAAAAGAGGCCTGAGTTTTGTGGCCTTACATTTGGAGTGTCGATAGTGGGTCAGATTTTCATCGACCATCGTTTGGAAGGGGAATAACGACTCATCTCCTCCTATGGCTGTGAGGAGCTGCAAAGGGCACTGCATGGGGGATATTAGTCTTTGTCAAATATCTACGATTTAAAACGCTGAAGTGGAATATTTCCTCTAATATAGAGTAAACAATACCATTAATATTGGTTCCAACGGTGCACAGTGCTTTCCCACCACGCTGAGAAATACAGCAAAATGGAGGGAAACACTGCAGGCATTTGTTTAAAAGCTGCCGCCCCTAATGGGCAATCTACAGCGGGGACTGATGCTCATGACCACTACACTGCCTTATTGCCTCTCACCTGGTGTCATCTTAAACATCCTAATACATCTTTTTCCAGTCCGAACGGGTCAATAGGCAACCTGCACGATATAGCTTACCCACATCTACTTTAACTGCCAGTAGAACCTCTTCATTTTCCATTCGGCACACGTTGCAAGACGCATGCAGTCGAGTTTTATAAGGGCCCTCGCTACTGGGTCCCCAACTGTAAATAGAAATTTGGTGATGGGTGGCTAATGTTAGCTGTTAGTGGCAAAAACTTACAATGTATTGCTATGTGATTCGAGATGTGTTATTGTGACACGCTCATTAACAGACAGTTACTCCACACAATGAAAAACTTACTTTGCTCGGTCCTCCTTCCACACAGTATTACAATAACATAAAATGTGTAGCAAAAACATAATTTAAATGAAAATTACAAAAAGAGGTAAATGCTAATCATATAATAACATATATTTAAATATATATAAAGCACATTACTGAGTGAGTTTGCTTGATTTGTAAATCTTTGGCATGAACTTTCATAATTACTTTTAATAGGCAGTTTGACTAAATGATCTAAAACCAAGGTCCACTTAGCTTTATCTCTGCATTTCATGCTAACGCCCGCATCAGAAGATTGGATTTGGAAGTCAGTTGTCAAAGTTAAGGATACACTTTTAATAAACACAGATTATTGTGTCTGAGACTCCTGTGTCCACATCATCATCACAAAGCTGAGACTCTTAACTCAGAGTGGCTGTGATTGGTTGAAAAAATGCCTATCGCCTCAATTTAAAGTTTTGGAGTGTTTCTTAACTGAGCGTGGTATCCTTGAGTAGTTTGTGTCTCAAACCCCAAGGCGAACATTACTCGACATTCCTAATATATTTTATCCTGATATTTTTATGCCATAATGATTTCCATTGCCCAAGATATAAAACTATTAAAATGCTGCAGTCTTATGACTTCCATTTTAATCCAACTGTTTGCTCTCTCACCTGCATAACACAATAATTAATACCTCGGGTGCAGACACATACTAATGAACAGAGTATAATGTAACCCTATCTCTGTTCTCGTTGATGATTATTTATGCGGATACATAATCCATCCGCAGTGTTATAAGATCCCGGTTGAAAGTCAGTCATTAAATGAGTCATCGTTATGCATAATTAATCCCCCAAAATAATTTGCCTCATCATACTTCAAAAGTCATTGAGAAATTCATGGACAGAAAACTATAAATAATCCACCTCACCTGACTTACCAATGATTTTTCTGTGCATGAATCCTGTTTGGTCACAAAGTCATAAAAGCAAAAATATGCCACTTTGGAATATTATCACAGCAGTGATTTATTTTAAGATTAAACATCATTTTAAAATGAGGATCACACAATAACAAAACAGTAATCTCTGTCTGTAGCCTCTGCAGCAAGCATTGAATAACTCTTCCTTTAATCTACAGAGTGAAAGCCTGCATCAAATTGTGGATGCCTGGTGGAGTCTTCCGAAGAATTCAGCAAACAACTTTTCTCGTTTTGGTAGATTTATTCTCTGATCACAAGCAAAGTACAAAGCGCTCGTTGCGATTGCAATCACAGGGAGTCTTTACGACAACACACAGGATGGCTGGTGTAGAACTCTCTCTCCCAAGCGAAGTTCGGCCTTTAATACACAGATTTCGTCGCATCACGTCATCCTGACCTCAAATTGGTGCTGAACCGTCTAGGAGGAGAAGAATTCCAACAATTCTCCTTATCCCTTCTCACAGGATGCTCCTAGTTTCCCTCCCTCATTTAACGATACCGATAACATGCGTGAGTTTTGTGTTATGATGCACGTATCTATTCTTGAGAAGCAGACATCAGGATATTTCTTCTCAGACATACTTCAGCTGCTACGTTTTGTTATTCTGAACTTGAGTAACCTGACAAGAGCATAAGAGCCTTCAATAACCTTCAATATTTAAGATTCATATTAACAAGAGGCCGGTCGACAACATCACTTTATGCTTCTATTGAATTCAAAGCCTTTCACAGATCCAGTGGGTCAAAAGAAAATCTAAACAATCAGCAGTCACGAAGCAAAAGCTGCACCGAGCATACTCGCATACAATGCCTCTGACTCATAAATAAAGCCATTCATTACCATCTGTGCACGTTGGCACCACTTTCTCTTTTCTCTGGCCAGACCAAAATGATCCCTCTGTACAACTTTGTTTTCTCATTGAAATTGGAAATCTCTCCATCTTCTCCCTCTGACACTCTCTCTCTCTCTCTCTCTCTCTCTTTGTAGTAGTGTTCAATGACTTTTCTCTGTACGCAATTATCAATAGTAAGAGCCAAAATAAAGCCAAGCCAGATTTTCCACTCCGTCATTAACCACCGATAGGCATCAATATGGTACAATCATAGAGAAATGTAGAAGCTCAAATTAGACATTGGAAGAGAGCAGCCTGTTGTGTTTTTTCCACATATTTAAATGTCATAGGTAGCTGATCTGCTAATACTATAACATCCCTCTTGTTCGCTTGAAGACTTGAAGACTAGGTTTGGAGTTCAATAGCAAACGAGCATGTCTATGTGTGGATGGAACGTTATTAAACTAATTGGTGTAATTGTTCATCACAAAGAAATATAATCTGTTTATCTGAGCATTAGCACCACCAATAATGTCATTAACCAATTCCTTCATGTGGAGCTGGTTGGGTTGTGCCTATACATATATATATATATATATATATATATATATATATATATATATATATATATATACAGTATATACGAGGATCAGAAAACAAACATGGAGTCTATGTAATCCGACACAGGACTTTCTGTTCATGTATATTCCTCTGTTAAAGTAGAGCCTCAGATGTACTATATTTGCAGGCCTGTAGGAGGCCATCACTGGCTGGTGAAACTCTAAAAGAGATTCATATATTATTTTAGGATTTTGCTTGAAAGAAAATCAGAACACAAAAAGTATTCAAATAAAAATGCTGTTGTTTCAGTAAGAATGTGAGGATTTGATGAAATCATGAACACTGGAACAGGGCTAGAAATAAGTGTTAAGCCAAACGTGGGGATGATAAGGTCGGTCTTGAAAGGTCAGTGTTCAGGATTTATGGGGATCTATTTTCGTAAATGGAATATAAGTATGTTTTGACTTGTAAATATTCGCCTGAAAAGATATGATGCTCTGGAATAGATCTGAGCTATGAACATAAACAAGAAGCGAGAAATATCCTGAAACCACATATTCATGCTGGAGCTAAGATAGAGGGCAGTGCAATTGGGAACCTTTCAGATGGGCAGAAATGTACGCATGAGTGTCTGTAGGCATGGAACCTGTTTATAGGGACCACACGGATGTATGAGATCGGTCATGGCCATATGTCGTTGGGTGGTTTGTGGACTAGGACGACTTCTGATCAGAATAGCCAACTTCTAAGTGAAAGCTCCCAACGTATAACAATATCAACCCCGTTATCCGTGCATTGATGATCACTTTCCCTCACATCAAATAACTTCTCTAGTATCACCTGCATTGTATCTTTCTTATTTTTCTTAATTCCCTTGAGATTGTCTACTAAATCTTTCGCGATGGAAGGAAAATATTCTCTGCTTTAAAGTTATCATCGGGGATAAGAGAGAGAGGGAATGGCTGGACGGTTGGAGGGAGGGATCGGATGAATTAGCAGAGGCCATGACATTATATGTCTCTCTTGTGGACAGTGCGGTGGAAATGTATCAGTGTACTTCTAAAAGCAAAACTGGGCCAGTTTGTTCAGCTCATCTTGACGTAGCCTCAATGGCACCAGCGAAGAGGGACAATAACAGATTTTATTATTGTATAGTCTGAGTGAATGGACTGAAGGATGGAAAGATGAAGGGGGTTCTGGAATGGAGTGAGAAGGTGGGAGTTCTGTGGCTGAGTGATTGGATAAAAAGGTGGGCGCTATAAGGTAGTAAAGAAAAGAGAGGTCATAAATATTCATCTTTATGTACCGTAGGATACTAATGGGATGATGAAAGGTAATGTACAAAACGTAGTCTTTCTCCTGGCTGTTAACACTCTAGATGTGCAAGCTGATGGTGGTTTCATAGCAACGATATTCAAACAATAGTTCTGTGGAGAAAGACACCAAAGTTGCAGCGGGTTGCCATGGTGTTGCCTCTCATTGAGCCGCCTCAAAGAACAAGGAGGAAGATGGCCAAAACAAATATATCATACGAAATGACAGAACCACCACCCAGTGGTGTTGAGCGGTACTGCTAAAAATAAAGATTAAGATCAGGAGGCCAATATAATATAGGTGGTCCAACAATAACATGATATACTGTATGGTCACCATTTGTTGCTGTTGTTGTGTTGAAACTTTTACGATTCCCTCATTTTATTTTGATTTCTATATTACTTCTTATGGTCACCCTGGGCATCAGTCTTTTCACCCATAGACCATGTATAAGAAGTGTAAATCAAGTAATTTTCTTATAGAGTTGCAAAACAATCAGAATGCAAGTTTCAAGACATTTCCGCCATTGGCTTCACTCGGTAGAACCGGAGGATTGCCGCCCGATTTCACCTCAATTAAAGACGCGTTTTGCGAATCGTGGAACGGTACATATTTGTTTTTGCACTAATCTAACACAGATTCCGTGGCTAATGACCCTCCTTCCTCCTCTCTGCTTACTTACCAATCCCTCTCAGTCTGTTTTGGGGGTCTTGTAGGATCTCACTTATTATCGGATCAGCATGTTTCTTTGTGGTTTATAACAAAGCCTGTGCAGTACTCAGTAATAATCCACTCGATGGCGGCCCGGTGTCGAGGCCAGCGTACCGGGCCGCTCTCGTCTCCAAGATTAGGAGCTTTGATGCTAAGTAGCCACGAACACGGCCCAAAAGTAGTGGAGATCATATCAATCATATCAAAACAGCAGAAGTAAAGCAGGGGATAACGACGAACACAGCCTTGAGTAGAGAGGGGGGCCCCGGGGAATAATGACCCAACGAGGCAGAACCTGGAGCCAGCTTTTAGTCGGGATGTCCCGCTGGTTCAACAAGCGCAGTTCATGTTTTTTAATGGCCTCAAGTATCTCGTTATATAAACCTCTAAGAACTCAAACGTTAACTTAAAGAAAGGCAAAGAAACACAGATTCAAACGTGCTTTAAATTGAGCATGAAAATGGACTTTTGACCTTTTGAAAAGTTATTCGACGCCACGTAGCAAAGTGCACAAAGAAGCGATCCTAGACGTTGGATGTCTTCCAGACTTGAGCCCACGAGACGTGGCGCACATGATCAGCACTGTCAAGACAAGAGGAGACGAAAGGCGGGTCTGCGGGCCTCACAACAGAGATCCAGGAGATTGACGCCCCTTTTTTCTCAAAGCCTCGTGAGAGGCTGGAGCAGAATGCATGAAATTCTCTCTCTGGATGAAGATGTTGTCACATTCGACTCAAAAACGTGTTCTGACTGACAGGCAGACGCGGAATTTGCTTTCAGTAGACATTTTACATGGTTGAACTGCAAAGTTACAGCAAGCGACAACTTTTTTGGAACCTTTTGGAGAGGAGAGATTGTCACCTCTCGATGCCCTGAAACATACTTCCTGTTTGCACGGCGTAAACCAATCAATGTTGAGATTTTCATGTCGTCATTGATGTCCTGACAGCCATTTAAGAAAAAAGAAGTGCAAATAGGACTCAAGAGACTATATTGCAATGGATATTTCATACAGCATGAATGGATTGATACGCTCTCACAAGAAGATTTTAAACTCATTCAAGCGTTGGATCCCCAGAAGAAGGTTTTTCAACAAAAAAATGGTTGGACACAAATGGTAAAAGCTAATTGCAAACCCTCGAGCACTTCCATGTGAAACAATCCCATTTGCATCTTCTGGCCGCATGTTATGTTTACAGTGGATCCATCAAAATGCTTAAAAAGCAGCAATTCACTCAGTTCAGCCAGTGAGCTGAAGGACTATGATTGATAATGACTCTCTAGATGTGGGAATTCGGTTTCACTTTGTGCCCACGCTGTTTGTCTTCCTTGACAACTAGCCGAATGCATCAATACGATGCTTCTCGGGGACGCATCGGGCCGGCTGTTACTACATTATTTTGCAGGTTTATTTTTAGAGCAAAGTGCCTTACTGTAATTGCTATGCTTAAGGAGTTACAGGCATTGTGTCAGAAATATATTTTGTTGAATGTGTCACAAAATAGGAGTCTTCTTAGAAATATTGAAAGGCATAAGTTCGCCAGATCCAGCCTATAAAGAATGAAATGGAGCGGCTTGGAGTGCTGCGTTGTATCAAATGGACTGGGGTTTGGAATTAAATTACGAACCTGAGACGGCCCTTGAAATGTACCGAAGTAGGTATCAGTGTGGACTGTCATTAATCTGAGGGAACAAAATCAGGATGGATGTGCTTCAATTTGATGAGATTAGAGTTTGACATGTGTGTATCCGTATTTGCAAGTGGCCTCTTTTCTGGCTCTATGGATGGTGCCGAGGGTCCGTCTCTCCACCACTTTGGACCTCACCAAAAAATCTCAACAACTGGATGTGACGCTGTTAACAAACCTGTCCCAGAGATTCACGGCATCTCATTGCATTTACAGATTCCCTGACTTTCCGGCCATTTCCCCATGATTTATCCAATGGATTATATTTCTAAATCTCTATATATAAAAGATTCCATCCTGTACATGTTGTGTCTCTGCAGGATATCAACCCTGGTAGCTAATGAATGTTTCTCATTCTGATTCCTGCCGTTCATCGCCACATTGTTTCTTCCCCACAGTAGTAGTTAACGTATTCCGTCTTTTATCTTACTGGTGACCTAACAAAACATCTCTTTTTCTCATTGATGTGTTCAAAGTTGGATTCAGTCTCCCAGAAATGACATTTCCCACACTGCATTGGGAATTTATTTTTCTGTTAATGCCAGATTATGTTTTGCTTTTGACGTACCACAAATATTTACCAAATGAGGCGATGAAAGGTAGCGGGTAGGGCCGGTAGATAAATAAATAATAAAACACAGGGCGTGGTCGCTGTTTGTGTTGCCGAAACATAATTATTTTAAAAAAGGTTTGCTCGATCTGAGGTTGGGAGTCCTTTTTGATTGCCTCCGAGTCTCAAATTTTAATGGAGCGCCTTTTTAAAGCCCATGTTAAGAGCCAATCATGCCGGGACAAAAACTGCATTTGGATCTTTATTTGACATCAAATAAATCCGTGATGGATTGTCTTGAGGTCAGACTTGTCTGAGTAAACATGCATCATCAACCTCACAGAGTGAGAGTGATTGACGGGGTGTGACAGGGCAGACAATGTTCTTCATGGTCTTTGTTTAGTGCTCGGTAATAAGTCATGGAGGAATGCAGTTTTTATTTACACATGCCAAACATATTATTCTTCATACCAAGGCGTTTGCTTCGTGACGCTTCTCTACTTACCCCTCTTGCTATAACCAAATCCCCACTTTATATATATATATATATATATATATATATATATATATATATATATATATATATATATGGTAACTGGATATCAGAGCAGAACTGAGCAAGGGACATCATTTTACAAAGACACATTTTGTCAGTCGGATTTTAAAATGTATATTTTGATGATGTTTTATAGTGTTAGACTTCAAAGGCCCGAGAGAGCCACTGCATGTTTTTTGTCAGGCACCGCTGTGGATTATGTGTTTATTTCAGGTCCGATCGGGTTCACTTTTAGGATATTTTTTTCACCCCATCAGTCTCAACTCACAATCCAGCTAATATCAGTAATGGCTATCTTAAAAAAAAAAAAAAAACATTATGTGATTTCAGATCAGTTAAGCAATATAAGATAGAGGAGATTGAAAATAAATGAATAAAAGCATCCCACATTCAAATGCAGATAAAGATTTCCTTTACTTTTATTGCCCTGCTCCTCTTTTTCTTCATCACTCTCAATTTCGCCTGTCAGGTAAAGACAAAAAAGACACTTGATTGAAACTAAAGAGTCAAGATGTGACGCAAGTTGGACAAATACAATAGAGAATTTCATTTTGGAATGAAACAGACAGAAGTGACTGTGTGTAATGGAGCGTGGTAATATTTAATAAGCCATTGCTCGAACTCGCTTGATGGAACACATAGTTACAACTATTGCCTCTTTAGAGTTTCTATCTTAATGTCCACTGAAGATGCTTATTAAAATGTCATGGGATTGTGGTACTCAAGCGGGGTCTTGTGTGCAAAATGGGTTTATGTGTGTGTCTTTTTTTAATTGTGCTTCCCTCCGCTGAACGCTTTGACCTTCTGCTCTAGCTTCTGTAATTTTCTTTAGTTTGAGATTTTTGCCCTTTTTTTATTGTCTTTTCTCCATCCCCCTCACCTGAACCTCATTGGAGCTGCATATCTGATCAGTGGACCAGTGTTCGCCTCTTGGTCCCCTGTTCCATCTGTTGCTGCTGTTGTTGTTCTCGAGTTTATCTTTATGAACTGGTGAAATTGAATTTTTAAATAGCGCCTTGGCAGAGCTCTGGTAATATTTGATCCTTTGTCTTTGTTTGCCTTAGTGCCTTTTATTAACAACGTATTTTCTCCTGTATTTGGTCGCTAAGGAGGAAGACTTGTTTTGCTTCTTTGTGTGATTCAGTTAGATAATAGAGTTTTCATTTTCTAGTTATTTTTCATTATTATTATTTTCTGGCTTTAGAGACCCTTTCACCTCAGTTGTTTTGTTTCTGGAATATTCATTTTATATTTTAATAATTCAACGTCAGTGTAGTGTGTGTGTTGGGGTTAGCACCAAATAAGAATTCCTCAAATGCCCACAAATAGCTAACGCTACACAAACAATAGTATAGTTATTTTGTTTCTCTCTAAAAAAAATATTATTTGAATATAACAGTGACCTCCATCCTTCTAGCCACTATTTAATTCCACTCCTCTTAATATCAGATTTACATGAAAACATTGGTTAAATTAAATGAAAGTTACTGAACAAGATGACAGACTGGCTAACACACAAACACACACCCCAAAAAATATTTGGCATTCACAACAGATTGACAGGCGCAAGGCAAGTTTGAAACTTGTTCCATTTCCTTCGCTCGTGGCATCTGCCTCGCTATTTGTTTTATTATATACATATATTCTGCTTCAAACTTGTATCCCATGTACACCCTGTCGTCGCCTTCCTCATGCTGGATTTGACAGAAAACTATGGGGGGGGACGTAGGAGCTGGGCAAGCTAAAGCACCCAGCAACTAGTTGCAGCGTTGTGGGTGTGAATCTGTCTCAGGATCTTGGTACGCCGTTTGTTTTACTATGCTGAAAGCTTAAAATCTTTGCTGCAACACAATTTAGTTCAACAAACAAAACTCAAATGCACTTCATCTCACTTCAGCGTTTCATGAAAAGTGTCGTTTTGGGGAAAAATGCACAGTGGCTTCTTCGTCTGAAGGTACATTGGAGTAACCGTGTCTACACGTGTAGACACGGTTACTCTACTCGGGTCTGCTGTTGGAAGGCATCGTCAACACAAGCGAAGAGTCAGTCAGACAAGACAGGCATATAACTTGTGTGAGTGCACGAAGGCGGGAAAAGGGTTCTTTTGTTCACTCTTTTTATAAATGATGCTCGTTTGCAGGCACCAAAGTCCTCGGTAGCTCAGGAGTACGTTAACTTTTAGGAATTTCTAGATTGACGTATCTCCAACACTCATCGCTGTGTACATGTGATTATTGCTTCGTACCTCTTTAACACTTCGTAAGTGCCTCCATCAAGTGATTCATGAGAACTTGTTGGAGCCTCTAAATTATTATCACTTTTTTTACACTCTGACGAGTACACGACTTGACTTGGGGTCTTGTTCACGAGTGAGGGTAAGATGGAGCGGGAGATCGACTGTGAGGAGACCCCGGGGAAGACCCAGGACACGCTGGAGGGATTACATCTACCAGCTGGCCTGGGAACGCCTCGGAATCCCCCAGAATGAGCTGGAAAATGTTGCGGGTGAGAGGGAAGTCTGGGTCAGCCTGCTGGGTCTGCTGCTCCCGCGACCCCACCCCGGAATAAGCGGATGACAATGAATGGATGGGTGGATGGAGAACACAATTGGCCCGTGGTCCAGACCTGTTGAGGGGGCAGTCATGTGCAACCAGTCTGCTGTTATCTGTCAATTTGTGAATACTTCAATTAATATAGAAAAATGGGGATGAATAATGTTGAGGGAGATGCGATGCTTTTTCCTTCGCAAAAACTTTACTTCACTTGTTTGTACAAAGATCCATAGGAGGGTAGAAGTGGAGTGCACACCTTGTTTATATTAAAACAGGGTCCAGTGTTACCATTTTCTCACGTCATAATACCAAGCACAAAATGATCTCATCTCAGTACTTTCACATAAAACTCTTCAGAACTCATTTCAATGTCCATTGTTTTTTATACAAATGTTGTTGTATGGATATCTTCAAAGTGCAAAAATTAAAGAAACTTTCTGTTTTAAACTCTGTGGATAGTCACCAGCATGTTGCCCCTGGTGCACCAGAGAGGAAAAGCACAGACTTGAATGCAATGACCAAGATAAGGAAACAGTCCTTCCTACAAAGCAGGTTACATACACAGGGAATCCGTCAGAATAGCAGGAAAACAATTTTAGGCAGGCATGAAAAATGAGGTTGAGAAAAAAACAGGCAGCGATCCCAAAAAAAGGGAACATTAAACACAAGGAACTTGCTGGATCGCTCAACAGCGATGACGAAGACGAAGTGGCACAGAGACGAGGGACCGCATGGGGGCTTCAACACACTGGGGAGGAGGGGGTGGTGAGACACAGGTGGTACCCACCATGGACAATCCCACACATAAAGGCAGGAAAGGAGGTGACCGGGAACAAGGAGACGAGTAACGCAATTTTAAACAATCTGAAAAAAAAAAAAAATTATGTTTATATTTTGTCATTTACACATAACGTGTTTCTCATGGTATTGATCTGACACGTTTTTAGAAATTGTAATTTCTTTGTCAAATATAGATCGTTATTAGATGTATGTATATGAATAGAATTTGTTTCTTTATCCATGAAATAAAACAAAAATGATAAAAGTTCAAATACATCTTGGAAATAGGAATAACTAACAGAAACAGAGGAAAAGAAACAGTGCAAACTTTCTCACTCTTTAGTCACTACTTTCTGCAGGTTTCGGAAGTGTTTCCATGGCAACAGAAATACAGCAATGACTTTGCTGCAAAGGTCTTGGTGTGTGTGTGTGTGTGTGTGTGTGTGTGTGTGTGTGTGTGTGTGTGTGTGTGTGTGTGTGTGTGTGTGTGTGTGTGTGTGTGTGTGGAAAAAGTGCCGTTGCATGTAAGAAGCAGTGGTGAAATAGCGTCTCGGATTCTAAACACACTCTGCAATATACTCAACAGGCTGGAGAATTATTATAATAAGAATATTTTTATTTTTATAAAGATAAACAAGAATACAATGTATGTACATGTAATACAAAATCCAGTGTCCACCCGTCCGATGTGGTCCCACAAATGAGCAGCAGCAACACAAAAGAAAACCACAGGATGCAGCTTCCTTTCTCTAAGTTCCCGCATGCATACGCTCCATCCTCATTATGAACAATTGGAGAGAAAAAAGATGCCACCTAGATATATATATATATATATATATATATATATATATATATATATATATATATATATATATATATATATATATTATAAAAAGATAGCCACCACCTGATTGAAATCATAACAGTGTGTGGTGTATCGGACCGTAGAACACGAGTTGGAATCATGATGAGCGATCAGTTCCATCATTAAGAGCCGTCAGCCTTTGTAGCTTTTCAATTCACACTTTTGACCCGTGTGCCCTTTTTTCTTTTGCTGACTATACTAAGAATAATGCTTTTGGATTAATCAGTCAAACTTCTCTTCACAGCTTTCAACTTTTCATCTTTCACGGAGCTTTGATGCGGATTTTGAACCGTCTGCATTTTGCATGTACCTCCTGCATATTTAATATTCCTCTTTGGATGGAAGCTCAGGATTTGGTTCAGCGCTCTGATTAAACACCACCGATAGGGCAAATGAATGACCACACAGCATTTATTTTAAATTGGCATCAACTACCAGACTAATAGATTGATAGTTGTCGTATAACATACTTCTTAATATTGCTTCTTTTTAAATGTTGTCGGTGGCAGACGTTTTCATGGATCTCACGAGTCTGTACAGGTTCTGGGCTCACTGGGATCCCTCATTGACTCGGGTTGTTATTCCACATGCGTCATTTGCAGTTCTGATGATTTTTATTGCACATATTATATCTGAGCAAGCTTAAGCAACCTTGATTTTTAAAACCACACATTTACTTTCCAAATTGACTTTCCTCTATGAAACACTATTTATTGCAAATGATGTCAATCAGAAAACACTTGGGAGCGTAGGGCGGTCTCTCTCTCTCTTTTTTTTCTGCAAATGTGACAGATGTTTGCCCTTTGTTAATCAGTACGGCAGTCAGTCTTAATTATCTGAAACAACAAAGCCCTTACCTCAGCGAAACAAAGATGGGCAGTGGTTGCAAGACGGGGTACCTACCTGTAAGAGTTATTGAGATAAATATGTGAATGTGAATATCAAATTACAGAAAATAATAAAAAAATAAAAATAGACCTGTCGATTCAATGTGTTTTGACCAGGAGTTTGTTCGTAGACTGTACTGCATGTGGCACATAGACAATAGGTCTGTAGACCACATGCTGGACTCGGTCCGCTGTGGCCTGAAGCTAGCCTGAATATGGTGGGAGGCAGGAGCAGCTCATACCATATCTAGCATAATAAATCCTGCTCATAGCCTTTATTGTTTTTTGATAGACATTGTTCATTCAAAATGAAATGCCTTTCATGAACTGCAATGTCAAACGGCAGTGTATTGACCACCAGGATCCTCATGTTGGACAGAGAGCAGACTGAACCACAATCGTATCACCTCTTGAGGCACAAAATGAGACTAGCTGGTTAGCTCGCCAGCTGGTTAGCTCGCCAGCTGGTTAGCTCGCCAGCTGGTTAGCTCGCCAGATGGTTAGCTTGCTCATATCAGTTTATCTCTATACTTCAGTTTATCTATGCAACAAAATGCATAGATATCTCTGTCATAGCGTCAGTTGTAGATGTTCATTTTCGTAATTGTGGTGAGATATTTCACATTGCACCAATTTCTTATTTTGGAAGAATATGAAACTAGGAATTAAGTACCAACAATCTGGACACAATTGTAAGTAAAGTGCAATTAATCCAAGCAAGTACACGTGACTTGTGTCAACATTTAAAGATCTTCTGTAATGGTTGGCCAATACTTTTAATTATAGTTTGACCCTCTAACTGTCCCTTCATGGGTTAACACTATTGGAGATTCAGTTCCACACACCGGGTAATCATTACTAATGTGTTGTAATAATTTAATGGAATTCTCAAGTGGAGCACCTGTTTTGTTGATTGCTTACTATGCCCCTGTTGATCTTTTTTATGTTTGCAAAGCAGCATGGAAACATAAGGGGAGACTTGCTGAACATAAATACACCCTTCTGTCCGGAGGACAAACTTCTCGAAAATTGCTTCAGATGGAAACAGATTGTGATGCTTAATGCTGTAAATGTTCTCAGGACAAACTGTTCCTTTTTTGTGGTTTTCATTTCAGGGGCTCTCTCAACATCTACCTTGGAAACATTCCTCTTCTCTGGGCCAGACAACGAAGACAAGATAATCATTTATCATGAACAGGTGATGTGTAATGATAATGACAAATGATTTGGTGATTGAAGTCTCAAGTAGAGATTTGTAATCGAGGGTTGTTTGCCCTAAATGGCAGCAATGGCATACCACCTGATTACTGTCATCCACAATCAAATCAATAATACAGTCCACTTATGGGCACCCATTAATCTATATCGATATAAATTGGGTTCTTACAATGACACCATTGACATCAGATTGTTCCCTTTATGATTGTTGGAAATAACCTCTGACAAACAAAACATTATATGCCCCCTTCAAAAGAAAAAGCAGCTGCAAAGCAAGTTTAACAAAGTCCTTGGTCACTTATTATTCCAACTGTCCAGGAGGACAACTTTAATGAAGTTAGATTGGACTCATTAGACACGGACCGAGAACATTGCCCAACACGCTCCACCATATCGCTAATCTCTAAGGAGGGCTCCTTACATTTCATAGTGTGCGAGTCGTCATTATAAAAGAATCAGAGTACATCATTTAGGAGGGAGGTTATTATATATTTATATATGTATATATATATATATATATATATATATATATATATATATATATATATATATATATATATATATATATATAATGTATCTGTATATATTATATATACAATCCCTGAGCTGCTTGAGGTTCATGTACTATGTAATATTAACTGTTTGCCAACACAGACCACTTAAAGACTTCAACTTAATGTGTGTACCATTTGAAAGAGGAGGTAGATGTCGGACTTTCTCCTTTAGTTGTGATTTTAATGGGGGAAATACTGTCCAAGGAGGCTCAGGGGACAAGCATAATTTCCTCTGGCTAAAAAAGTGCAATGGTCCTCATGAAAGTTTCATGTACTTTCAGCTAAAGAAAGGTTATTTGTGTAAAAGCATTTGTTCATGTGGACACAGAAGCCAATCCCGGCTAGTCAGATATCAACGGGTCAATCAGAAAGGACTTTCTTCCCTCACTCTGCCGTTTGAGTCCCTTAAATAACTCAACGGCTTTTTGATCTGCAAGTCTGTCTTGTCTTATCGATTACTATAAACATTTCTGTCAAGACCATGCGCGTTAGCTGAAGAAGCGGAAAGCTGAGGTTGAGGTCCCCATGAGTCCTCTTGAGTGTTGCTGTTGGCTTTAATCAACAAATGCTATGTTAATTCCAATATCTATCATGACCATCAGAACTGTAAATGGTCCAAATCTAGATAAAATAAAGAGATGTATTTTGGACATACCTAAAGTTTCTTCGAAGGGACACAAATAATGGTCTAATACATAATGGTCCACAGACCAGGTAGGTACCATTAAGGACCCAAAGGATTCACTTCCCCCGAAAAAACATCAGAGACCAAAAAACGACGTTTCCGCTGTGATCTTTCAGTGTGTCAAAATCACAAACAACCCGGTAGGTCTCGTTGGTGCCTAGCTTGTTAAGTGGTCACTCTGTGTTTGGTGGGAGGATAGCAGTGTTGGTGTCTTCAACCAGTACGTTAGACGTACTTTCTGTTGATTCCGTTATTTTCCACGTCACAGGCATTCCTGCATTGGAGTGATACTGAAGTTGAAGATGAGATTGCTGTGCACATTCCACTAGCCACACGAGTGGTATGTCAGTCGTCCTTCCCCTTCTCCGGGCCTCCACCGTTCCTCACAAACTGAATCTAAGGAGGCAGACGGGGGAAACCAATTGTTCTTTGTTGCAGATGATGAAACTAGTTGTAATTAAGAAACGCTGCCTTCCCTGCCACTGAGACTCAAACTTAATTGACAATGAGAATGTCTGTCTCCAATTAGCTGCCAGTAGCCTTTTAATCCCTCATTAGAGGCTAGCATGGTGGGAGGGTCGGGAAATGATAGAAGCGCAACAACAGAGCACAGCATGTCTTTTGTATAAAACAGTTTTGGAATATCATTGTACAGTTTACTGCAGGATTGTGTTGCTCTCCACCAACTATTATCCATAAAAAGTTTCTAAACTAGTTTCCGTGACAATGCGTGTCAATGAAGTCCCAACGTGGTTTGATTGGATTAGGCTTGGAACTGATAATTAGACCAGCCAGACTTTGAAAAATGGGATCAACACACTCATCCAGCCAAATCTTTACAGCAGTGGTCTCAACAAGTGTGTGCTTGGAATGAAACAAAGGATTCCTGTGTGTAATATTTAAGTGCGACAGCAGTGGAGGGAAAAATCAAATTGGCAAAAGTAAAAGCAATAACACTTTGAGTAAAGCACCTTTGCAATTTTCTTTTACTGTATATGAAGCCTTTATTGGAAAATGCAAATACGACTTTAAAACTGCTTATGTGTTCTCATCACCAGTTGTAGGCTGGGAATGAAACCGAGTTAAGGCTCACTCTCAAACACACACACACACACACACACACACACAATTTTAATTTAAATTATACATACGACACCTACTGAATGGGTCAGAGAAATTTCTGTGGAAAAGTATTTTAGCCAAACAACGTCTTCCGTGAAGATGGAAATTTATCGTCACCTGTTGTTAGACTTTTGTTGGAATAAAACAATCATATGAACAATTGTATGAAGATACGTTATTCAAACGCGTCCTACAGTGCTAAATAACACCAATACTGGGACGGATTTAACAAGATCGGTTCAAATGAAAGTTTTCGCTAAAGGAAGATGTTTACTGGAGGGTGTAAAGTCAGCAAAGGAGAGGCTTAAGCCCAACTCACAGATCACTCACTCCAAGATAATCCAAGACATTTGCATCCTAACTGGTTCCATACTGGCACGTGTTCAGGATCCTTGTTTCCAAGGCACCGGGTAGCCCAGCAAGTCAAACCATGATGCTCTACTAAGTGTGGTTAAAAGGCAAAACACCATCCATCCATCCATTTTCATCGGCTTAATCCGGAGTCGGGTCGCGGAGGCAGCAGACCCAGTCGGCTAACCCAGGCTTCCCGCTCACCCGCAACACTTTCCAGCTCGCTCTGGGGGATCCTGAGGCGTTCCCATGCCAGCTGGGAGATATAATCCCTCTGGCGTCTCATAGGTCTCCTCCCAGTTGGATGAGCCTGAAAAACCTCTAAAGGGAGGCGTCCGAATAAGATGCCTGAACCACCTCAAATGAGTCCTTTCAATGCAAAGGAGTAGCGGCTCAACTTCAAGCTCCTTCCTGATGTCCGAGCTCCTGACCCCATCTCTAAGGCTGAGCCCAGTCACCCTACGGAGGAAATTAATTTTGTCCGCTTGTAGCCGAGACCTTGTTCTTTCGGTTTTGCTTGAAATGTGCACATTGTAAAGTAACTTATCAAATAACGCAAAACAAATACGCAAAATATGTTACTTCTAAATAACTCCAGAAATATAATACTCAAACAACGGCCAACTCGTCCAACATCGAGGGGTCGTGAAAAAGCATCGGCATCCGGCACTATTGAGGACCGGGCTGGACCGTCACTGTAGAACTATAACGTATTGCATGGATCAAGAACAGAAGCAGGAGTGATGGCGATGGTGATGGTGATGTCGGATCGAATCCCGGGAGAAGATGCTGTCTGTAGTTGTGAAGAGCAAAAGAAAAGTCAAACATTTGATGATCATAACCAAACTCCATGCTGGATGTGATGAAACCGCGTGGTAAGCCGGATGCAGTCCCTCCTCGTCGGTGACGGTGACAGATTGAACCTGCAGCCAGACTCCAACTGGCTTTCATCTCCACTCTCGGGGGTCCAGTGACGAAAGTGGCCTCAATGTTCTCCCCTATTGCAGTTGTTTTTCCTCCATGTCTCTACTTCTCTTCACCTCCACTCTTCCTTTTTTTCTTGTCTCTTTTCCTTCCAACTGTTTACTCTATTCTCACACTACCTCCTTCCTTCCCACCTGTCTCCTCTCTCTTTATTATCATCATACTTTCCCCACTTTTCTCTACATGGTTTTCACCTCTTTGCTCTCTCTTCACTTTTTTTCATCCTTTGCTCTTTCCTTTTCCCCATTCCTCCTTTTTAAAAACCAGCTTTTTCTACTTTACCTCAGAGTTTTATTCTTCTTCTCCTCCTTTCTCAACCACTTCACCTTCTGTCCATCTCTTTCCTCTCGCACTATCGTTCCCTCTGCAGAAAGTGAGATACAAACTGGTGTCTGCATGGGGTCATGTGTCTGCATGCAGTTGTGTCTGCATGCGGTTGTGTGTCTGCATGTGGTTGTGTGTCTGCATGCGGTTGTGTGTCTGCATGGGGTTGTGTGTTTGCATGGGGTTGTGTGTCTGAATGGGGTTGTGTGTCTGCATGCGGTTGTGTGTCTGCATGCGGTTGTGTGTTGCATGGGGTTGTGTGTCTGCATGTGGTTGTGTGTCTGCATGCAGTTGTGTGTATGCATGGGGTTGTGTGTCTGCATGCGGTTGTGTGTCTGCATGGGGTTGTGTGTCTGCATGGGGTTGTGTGTCTGCATGCTGTTGTGTGTCTTCAAGCTGTTGTTTGTCTGCATGCGGTTGCGTGTATGCATGGGTTTGTGTGTCTGCCTTGTGCTTGTGTGTGTGCATGGGGTTGTGTGTCTGCATGGGGTTGCCAGTATGAGTGAGATGCTTCCTGACATTTCAGGGAAGGTTAATAGAGTCCTGCTTCACACCGTCGCTCTGCAGTTCAGAGAGAGAGATAGAAGACGGAGAGATTCAAAAGAAAGAAAATCAAATGTGAGTGTAAATACACGGCCCATCAATTCTCTCCCGATGGCCATCCCCCGTCTCTGCGGTTGTTTGTTTCACACAGCGGCCACTTCTGCTGCAGGAATGGGAAACCTCAGACACAATGTTACACTTGCATTCCATATCATTTGAGTTTTAATCAACACACTTAGATTGAAAATAAATTCAGTAAATAAAAGTACACAAGAAAAAAAAATATTTAAATGTAAATTGTTTATTTATTGTTGCATTAACTCAATAAGCCTAACGCTTGCCTGAGGAAAGCAGAACAGAACCTGAATTATAAGCTATTTAACATAAAGGTACTGAATAAAACGGTGTCGACTGACTTCTGACAAAATCTGCCTTACATATCAGTTACCAACAGAAAAACATCCCTCAGGACGTCACGCTGACAAACATCAGTAACAGGTAAGAAATAAAGTAAATAGAAAATGTCGCTAGCGGTTGAACAGTCGTATTGAATATTTGATTTGTTGTCATATTACTTGTTTTTACTATGAAAGAAAATGTTAAAATAGGTTTTAAAAGGCCTTCCTGTGGCCTGGAACTTGGATATTGTAAATACATATGGAGAAGGGATTGGAGGGTTCCTGGTTGGTCTTGACTCAGGACTTGTTAGTCTTGGTTTGTGGGTTTTATGGGACCTCTTTGACCTTTGCAGGGGACACTAACCCAATACTTGTTGGTCTCGATTTCATAGTCAAGACTTGGCCAATGCCTCGGACCCTTATGGATCTCCAGGACTCTCATAATTAAGACTTGACCCTGACTTGGCTACTGCCTCGGAAGCTGATGGTCCTGATCCAGGACTTTATAGTCAAGACTTGAAAACAGCCTCTGAAACTGATGGTCCTGACCCAGGACATCATATTAAAGACTTGGAAACAACCTCCGAACCTGATGGTTCTGATCCAGGACTTCATAGTCAAGACTTGGACACTGTCTCGGAACCTGAAGGTCCTGACCCATGAATTCATAGTCAAGACTTGACCCTGCATTGGCCACTGCCTCGAAATCTGATGGTCCTGAGCTGAGACTTCATAGTCAAGATTTGGACACTGTCTCGAAATCTGATGGTCCTGAGCCAGGGCTTCATAGTCAAGACTTCAAAACAACAACTTTGTTCCAATGGAATTAGTTCGATAAAACATTGAATAAATGATTGAAACTGAAAAAATCAAAGCTGTGACCTCGCTTCCTCCAAGTTTTGAGTGAAATGGCAAACTGCTTTAGTTTGCATTATTTGGATGTAATTGGCGGTAGATAAGGATGTTTATAGTTTTATATCAAGATTATTGAACATATTTAGCAATGTGGAGTATCCTACTATATCCCTAACAGTTTGTCTTCCAGTTTATTCATTGTCAGCCAAGCAACACGATGTGTGACATTATGAAGACTCCATTCCTCTGTTGTCGATGATCACATTAAATCACGAGACTAAATTAGCCTTGGAACTTTAGATTCCTTTCATATTACTTTTCAGCTTGTGTCAGCTTATATAATATAACACATTTGCAACCCAAGGTTACATCAGCCACTGTAACATGTTACAGCATCATTTTGAGCTTTGATGCATTATTGAGAAAAATAATCTGCCTGAACTCAGGGCTGACCCCTTTTTTTCTCTCATAATCCTCAAAAGTAGAAGCAAGATGTTCTTACCCTTTAACACATTATTAAAAGCAGTAAGACACGTTGCAAGGTAGTTCAAAGAATCGGTGCATTTACCATGTATTTATGGAAGTTTTGATACTGGTTACATCCAGTTTCTGGAATCAATGTTTTTTGATAATGGTATATGGTACGTCTAGTTTTATAACACCTTTCCATTCTTCCCAACACTCAAATCGCTTTAACGCCACATGTAACGTTCCCATTCATACACTGATTGCAACACAACCTCATGGAGCGTACAGATCAGTCACTTGAGTCATTTCAAACTGAACCCGTTGTTAATATTCATAATCTCTAGACGTCATGTAGTGAGCGATTTGCATTGTACAATGTTTTTGTATTTGTTGTCCTTATTCATGCTCAGCTGTATTGCTCAAGGTAAAAGACACGATTTCCCCCCTCCTGAGTCTCACCTTTGACCTCTCAGGAGACAAAGAGCCTGTATATTTTATGTGCCCTGATTTGCTCTTGACTTTAACATTTACAATAATTGCAATTCTTCATTAAGATTTTCCTTTTCCCCCAATGTTTGCGAGGAAGAACAGCAGTTTACCAGATTAGAGAATGGTAATACTTAACGAGTGGTTGGGGGCCCCCATGTATTTTAGGGTTTGAAGATGGCCGTATCCGAGCAAGGGTAACAGAAGAAGGAAGTGAACCAATTTGTCGTTGTGTGGTTCCATCGCAGGATGGTGTTGAATACTAGACCAGACAGTTAACAGCTCCCTGGTTCCCACTTAAGAATATAATCCATTTATCTATCCAGATGGAGGAAATGGAACTCTAGTACACTTGTTAATATATATCTGAATTATTGAGTGTAAGGATGTGTTCGTGTTCAGAATAACATCACATAGCAGATGGAATATGTGTCTGATAAGAAATATTAAGTCTGCTTCTCCAAGTTCAGCTACTGGCCTCCACACCAATTTTCAACACACACAAACTTGTTGTATTGTTACAATGACAGTGGGGAATGGAGGTTGTTGCACGCCTCCGTCCTTTGAGAAGCGGTGGGAAGATGGAGCAGACAAGCGTTAATCCGAGGTCAGGATGACGTAACGAAATGTGGAAGCTTGGAGGGCCGTTCTTGGCTTGGGAGGGAGAGTTGTTTTGGGTTTCAACCCTGGTGTTGAGAAATAACTCCTGGTGTGATTGCAATCGCAGCAAACTTGTATTTTACTTGTGATCAGTGAATACATTCTCCTGTTAAAAAAGGAGAGAATGAGAGAAGGTCGTTGGCTGAATTATTACATTAGCTCTACCAGGAATCCAATTTTTTATTGACTTTTTCACACTTCTTGTTCAGTCAAACTCTTTAAATACATATAACGTGATGAGGAAGATTGAAGTTAAAACCAAAATTAAGATTCATTGCAGAAAACCTTTCCAATAGATTTGTGTGTCTTGGCATAGGGAGTCACGAAATTGTGCTCAATTGCAATTTGATCCATGGGTTCTGCACAGATCTCAACATTGGGACAGCTACTGTAAAAAGTATATTAAGATTATAGAGAACCTTTACGAAGATTCAGGTTTGTTCATAATTTATACCATGACGTCTATTCAGAAATCATCTTCCCCTCTTACGTTGTGATGAACAGGGCCAGTTTATGGAGGGATGTCTATCTACCACATGATAGCTGTCTGAGATTTGCTAAATGCATACAAAGGGAAAGCTGTAATCTGTTTAATTGGATAGGGCAACAAAAGAAGTGTTTACCATTGTTGAAGCTTAAGAAGATCTGAGAGGCTGTGTTGAAGAAATACAGGAGGGGGGGGGAGAGAAGAGAGAATAATGGGAGAGAGGTATAAAATAGAGACAGGGAGAGGAATTGGACAAATGGTGACAAACAGGTAAAAGAAAATAGAAATGTCAGGGAGACGCTGGAGGGGGACAACACAGCAACACTTTCACACAAAAAAATACAGAAATGGTCAAATAAAGACATCAAGAACGAGAGAGAGAAAAGAGGGAAATGGAACCGGAGTGGATGGAATAAATACGATTGTTTCTGATGCTCTGAGTCCCCTCTGGCGAATTAGAGCCGGGCCTAGAGCAGAAAAACCTCTTTGATTTTCTCCATAATCATATTGGAGCTCAGGGTTTAGGGAAACACTTTCCTTCTCTGAAAACTGTGTGTGTGTGTGTGTGTGTGTCAACATTCGTCTCTTTTTCTAAAGGTGATGAATCAAAAAGGCACCAGAACAATAACTGTCCCCAAAGGCATGCATAGTAATTAAATGAATGTGCATGCATTTTAATGCGAGTCCTTTCATTGTATCAGCAACGCTGTTCTCGGGTTGTTCTTCTATTCGTCTGAGAAATTGTGCTAAACACTGAGTTTTAAAAGTGAGCATAAACATGGTTCAATCACTTACTGTAAATCTCAATTATGGAGTGAGGTAAGAACATATTCGTTCAAAGAAGTGGCCTTATTATTGTTTCTGTGTCGCAAGGACCAGGAACTATCGCACTTATTTTCCTTTTTCAGAGTTAACTTTTAGAGATTGCTTGGGAAGGGGAGAGGGAGACACAGATCAGCACTTTTCTACTTGTGAAGAAGAATGTTTCCCAGAGGTTGATTATTGATGGGTAGAAGTGCATTTCCCCATTTATTTCTATAAATAAATAAATTATAAATTGCTGCCTTTCTTTTAAAAAACAGTCATTATAATTGTCCCTTATTTCCACTTTGTTTTTACCTCCGTCTGATGAGAAAATGAGAAAAGAAAAAGGAATATTCATGTATCATTTCTCAAACTTTAAGAAAACAATGTCCAAAATGTGTCCCGTTGAACTCTTAATTTGATTTCCCAGATAATGATGTGCATTGTTGTTGTTTTTTAGGAAAGTGTTATTCTGGTGTGCGTACTCTATATGACTTCTATAATCGAACAAAACAAGGCAACAAACAGGCCAGCGAGAAAGAAAGTGTCTGGTTTGGATTCATGCTGTAAGACTTTTGTCTTTTTTTGCAAACATGAACACCAAAAGTTCCCTTGTGGTTCAATAGGAAGGAACTGAAGTCTCCGTCTCACGGTTGTTGCTTTTTCGGGCGAGGACCGGAGTTTCAACTTTTACGTAAACTCCAGATAACAGACGAACTCTAGATTCAGACGACCTGAAAGTGGAACACCTCGCTGAAAGTCAACTTTAATTCCAAATGTGTATTTATTATTTATTTTATTAACTTGGATCCTCGTTAGCTGACGCCTTAGCGGCCGCTAATCTTCCTGGAGACCACAGAAAGGACAACATGTAATACATACAAACTTCACATAAAACAAACAGTTAATAAATAGTAGAAACAAACTAATACAAAAATAAATAAAGGATGTATATTGTGCAGTACATCAGTAATTTTTACCTAAAAGATCAAATTGCTACAAAAGGAATGGACAATGTCAAGTAGTTATTGTCAAGTGGTTGATGCCCTGAAGTGTGCCTTTAATTGTTTTTTTAAATGACAAATTATTACCTGTATGAGATATATAATGAGGTAGTAAATTCCAAGCAGTTATTGCATGAAAAATAACTACGATTGAAGAGGCTTGTTCTTGGGGTTGAAGGCATCAAGTGACCAAAACTATCGTTCCTTGTGTGATGGTTATGTCTGTTACAAGTATATTGTAACTGATTGAAGACATATTTAGGTGTCTAAATATTACCTTTCTGAAAAACATGAGAAGGCAATAGTGAAGTATAGTTTCCACTGAGAACTATTGCACATGCTTGTATTGCAGGATTTCACTTCAGAACTCTCTGTGCCTCCCTGCCGAGTGTCTGCTCTCCACCCCAAATCCTTAAATTGGTGATGCAAGTGATGGCAAGACTCATTACAGCCACCAGACCGATAACCACTGTGAGATTAAAAATTCTGAAAGCAGAGAAACAAAAGGAAAATCCAGTGTAGTGAGTCATATCACAGTATTCAGACATTCTAATGGACTGCCGCCGTGTGCTCAAGCTGTTTGAAATTACACTTCCCTCATCAAGATAAACTCAATAACCTTTAGTGACAAAGTGAAAACGAGGTTTTAGAATGTTTTGCAAACTGCAAATCACCTTTATATCACACAGGGAGGAAAGGCATTCAGCTTGGTTACTGGCATAACCTACCGTGTATTTTTGTCGGTGCAGCAGGTCGACTGAACTTGCAAAAATATATTCAACGAAGCCCGACTGGACATACCTGTCAGCACACTCCTCCCGTTCCAAGAATGTAGAGAACCTACTGTGGTCAGGTCAAAACTTGAATTTTTGGTTTGTCCCTTCTGGGCTACTGTAGAAACCAACATGCCGGACTCTGTGAAAAGGAGCAGTAGGTAAGCATATTTATGCGTGATTGTGTGTGTGATCTATGTTCTACAGTATGTGTGCATGTGGATTGTGATGCTGACAAGTGTACTGTGTGACAAATGTTCCTGCGGGACAATAAAGTATGTATTATGAATATAATATTCTATATCTGCTATTAGATGCCCCTAAAATGTAGAAGTTGGAACAGGGGGTCGGTCATTTTCTTATCTGCCATATGAACAAAAGTGACACCCCATCAAAACTCAATTTTACAGCATATCTGCAATTTCATTCCATCTATCAAGGTTTAGCAACATAAAAGAAGAGTTTATTTCCCCCCACAATGGGGGCATTGTAATATGAGAGCATGATGCAAGCAGGCTGCCATCATTATGAAGACTTCAACATCGTAGTTGAAATCATTAACCCTTGCTACCTCGTTTATCAGCTATAAACTCAACACATCAAGCGAAGAAGGCAATGAGTATTTAGCCAACCAGAAGCAGAGTAAGGGGGGGGGGGGCGAGGGTGTTCTTCTGAGAATGCAGGTGGAATGATCCAATCAACCAATTAAAGTGTAGTGAATTAAAGGTTCAACAATTGCCAATGGCTGTGAAGGAGGTAATTTGGCTTGCGTATAAACATGCACGCTTCAATTTTTTTCCATAACTCACACTTGGTTAAGTCTATGTCCACACTTGGACCTCATCATCCTCGTCAGCCAATCATTCCTACGCCCATACATAAATGTCTTTAAACTTGCATTCTTTCCACTCACCATCAGGGGGCGACTCCTCTGATTGTATAGAAGTCTATGAGAAAATAACTCTACTTCTCTCTTGATTTATTCCCTCAGTAAACATTATCATCATGGGTTTATGGTCTCAATCACTAGTTTCATGTCTTAAATGTTTCCATCCCTCCTCCGTTTGGCCTGCATGATAAGCCGGGGTGACCTGGTTTGTGACCACTGATAGTTGTGGGGCGTTTCTTCTGATTATTTGTATTGGATTAAAAAGAGTTGGGCACTCAGCTGCTTCTAAATGTGTGCTTTTCTGTGATATCTGAGTCGTAACAGTCACCTTTTATTATAGTTTAGCAAAGAATGGGATTCATGCTTGAGTAACAGAGAGAGAGAGAGAGAGAGTGGAAGAAAAAGATAAGAATATGATTGAATTAGATTTCATTGTGAGAAAAGCTTTATCAATGAAATTGTTTTGTTCTATTATCACACATGGAGCTTTACCTATTAGCATATAAAGAGATGAAATCAACAAAGAAAGGTGTTCATATCTCTGTATGGCCTAGATGCATGTGTGTGTGTGTGTGTTTGCACATATAGTAATTAGTTCCATAAGAAATATATATTCAAGGGAACTATTTATATGGATTATCATCAAAGTGATCATAAAGATTCATACATTCCCCATGAACTCAGACACACGGTTGTGTTTCCATTACCTAAACCGTGAAGTGTATGGAAACACATTATGGTGACCTGAAAAGAAGGTGTGTGCCCACATTGTGATTTTGTATATAGACATCTGACCCCACAACATTGGTCATACATGCCACACACACACACACACACACACACACACACACACACCGAGTAAATTGGTCTTTACCTCTTTAAAGTTGAGTCAAACACACATACAAATGAATGGTTGAACATATAAATAAATGCTCTTACATATTATCACTGAACATGTATATGTTCTTTCACTTTGTGACAAAGCCACTCTTTTTCATGAGTCTGATTGGTCTGCAAAGGTCTATTTTCTGTCTTTTTCTGGTGTCTGGTACAGGGTGTCCAGTTATTAGTAGTGTAACTTAGAGTTGTTTTCCTTAGCTCTACCCTCGCATGTCCCTCAAGGCTTAAGAAAACGTAGTCCTCGAACTGTGACATAGACAATCTGTGGTTTTAATCACATGGTGTGTTCATTCAGCCCACGGTAAAAAAACACTCCTGAACGTCTGGATTGTGTTGTGAGAGAAACAAGCTAAACAAAGGCCAGTGGCATCTCAGCTGTGCTTTTGAAACATGACATGTGCTCTGGATAATCACTTTGCGTGAATTTCTTTTCATGGTTTTGGACAGCGAAGGCCTCACGCACGGACAGTCTGGTTTGAACTTTTATAAATCAAACCGATAGATCTGATAAAAGAAAATGAGGCTCTCCATCAAACAGGTAGCTCATGGAGTTCTGTCATTTCTCTATCCTTCCTCAGCTTCGAAAATGGATGCTCAATTCTTATCTCATCTGGATGTTTGACAATGTGGGATTCTAACACAATAGCATCCCATTTGGCCACGGATTTACAAGGTCTGACATTCGGTAACAATATATAATGTGTAGATGGGTTTGTTTTATATGTATAGGGTCAAATTATTATGGCATAAAAGTGTCATTTTCCGATGTTTTAAATGACATTCAGAAGCAACGATCTTTCGGGACAAGAACAGTTTCTTTTTTACTGTGTTTGTATATGCCCTGTGATCAAATGTCTGGCGTATTGGTCCTGCTCGACAAATCAAAGTCATTTTCACTCTGAATATATTCTTATGCCTGGTTAATACTGCCTGCTCAATCCCCTTCCATCTGCTCATCCATCTGTTCTGATGTGATGAAATTAGGAGAGCATATTTCCTATGATACGCCAAGTCCTCTGATTATCCAACGTGGGACATTTAGGCTTAGGATGCAACAAACCACTGAAGACATCACAGCACTTGAGCTGGTATTGTCTCCCAGCCTCCACTTCTTCCTTCTTCTTTTCCAAACACACTGTAAACCTCCAAACCAATGAGCAGAAGTAGTGTTGCCTCATTGTCTTCATGTCTCCATCCAACAACCGTGACACGGAGACTTCAGTTCCTTCCTGTTGAACCACATGGGAACTTTTGGTGTTTACATATCCAAAAAAAGACAAAAGTCTTACGGCATGAATTCAAACAAGACACTTTATTTCTCGCTGCCCTGTTGGTTTCCTTGCATTATTGGATTATAGAAGGCATATAGAGTACGCTCTCCAGAATAACACGTTCCTAAAAACAACAACAGTACACAACATTATCTGGGAAATCAAATTAAGACTTTAATGGGACATATTTTTGACATTGTTTCCTTAGTTGAACAAAAGGTTGCATAAATATTCCTAGAAAAGGGAGATTGATGGAGAATAAATGATGTAAAAACCTTGATTAAAGCTATGTAGACATCTTTGTCTGATGGACATGCAGGGGTATTTTCAGTTCAGTTTAATTGATCCAGCCCAATATCACAAATTATGAATTTGCCTCAGAGGACTTTACAATCTGTACACAAACGACATCCATGTCCCAGGACTTCATATCGGATCAGGAAAAACTCCCCAAAAAACAGATAGAAACCTTTAATGGGGAAAAAATAAAAAATGGAAGAAACCTTCAAGGGAGCAACAGAGAAAGATCCCTCTCCCTGGATGGACAGAAGCAATTTTCTTTAGTATCCAGTTGCCCGGAGGATCAGCTTGTTCTGGCATCTGATATTACTGTAGCATGGCACCAGGTTAAAATGCTGTCACACATCTGTAGATCATCTCTGCAGGTCCCCAAGCTCCACGGCGCTAACCAGACATTTGTTTCCCAAAGTGACTTACACGCTTCCCATTCGATGACAGGAGGGGTAAATAGGAGTCCCGAGCAGTCCAAGCTGACTCGTCACAGTTCTTCAGTCCCATGCATGGTATCTTACCTGCCGTAGCCATGCCGTCACCCCTCAACACACAGCCGTAAATCAAGTTTTGCCTTCATGGGTCAGCTCTCTGGTCTCATTGTCGTGGGTAGACTCAGCCTCGCACTCTCATTTTCCAACTCTTCACACGGTGGGACAAGGTCGGGGCCCTTGGCGTCGCTTTCTGACACAATGGGGTGGCACAGCGTGTCAAACTATATGACACTCCACTACGGTCGCAATAGATACATGGCTAACGTTGTGAATTCAAACAACTACACTCGCCCTGGGTTTTGGAAAATCCTCATGCTTGTCTTGGATAAGTACCTTAAAGCGTGTCGTTATTTGATGCCCTGAGAGCGAGACAGCCCTGGGACCGGCCAAGGACAAGTCATTACCAATAAACAAGGTTTTGAATGTGCCGATACTGGACACGGTTTAATACTTTTTGAGTTATGCGAGTAAAACGCATACAAATAAATGAATACACGGCGATCAAAACATAACCTTCCGCATTTTCAATGCAAGGTAAATATCTGGGATTGCATTATAGACAAAATCATTACTCAGTTTCCTATTCATGGAACCTGTTAAACAATTATATATATATATATATATATATATATATATATATATATATATATATATATATATATATATATATATACTTGTCACACAGCAACTTTTGCCATCAGAGAAGAAATACTGAACCTACAGAGGATCAAGTGATAACATGAAATTTCTTGTTATCTTTTTACCAATGAATGAAATAGAACCTCATTTATGTGAAACTTTAATCATGTTGACTTTATGATGCCACTTTCTTCCTTTGATGATGTCACTTAATTAACCTTATGTTTCACTGCCTCATAGATTAGATCAGATATACTTTATTCATCCCCAAGGGGAAACTTCTTTGTTGCAGCAGCAAGGATGTTTACAATGTATGTAATGCAATATAATAAAATAAAATAGCAGATAATATTACATTTAATAATTTAAATAATAAAGGAAAATAAAATGAAAAAGTTAAATACAAATTAAAAGTGTGCAAGTTTTATTGGTGTTTTTCAATTTGAGGAGGAACTGTCCAGAGGTGAGTAATTGTACAGTCTATTTGCAGTTGACAGGAATGTTCTCCTTTATCAGGAATGTTCTCCTGTATTAGGAATGTTCTCCTCTATCAGGAATGTTCTCCTGTATTAGGAATGTTCTCCTCTATCAGCAATGTTATCCTCTATCAGGAATGTTCTCCTGTATTAGGAATGTTCTTCTCTATCAGCAATGTTATCCTCTATCAGGAATGTTCTCCTGTATTAGGAATGTTCTCCTTTATCAGGAATGTTCTCCTCAATCAGGAATGTTCTCCTCTATCAGGAATGTTCTCCTGTGTTATGAATGTTCTCCTCTATAGCAATGTTCTCCTCTATCAGGAATGTTTTACTGTATTAGGAATGTTCTCCTGTATCAGGAATGTTTTTGTCGATCAGGAATGTTCTCCTGTGTAATTTTTTTTTCATCTTCAAGCTTACGAGATGAAAGCAAATTTCATCAGTGAATTCATTACTGTAAAAATCACATCTGGTAGTATTAACATATGCACTCATTCAAAAGGGTCTTAATGGCAAAATATATGTATACATTATATGAAATACACATCCTTTTGTCCACACAAAATACTTTTATTCTTCAGTATATTCAATTATCTTTTGAGGGATTTTCAATAACAAATAATAAACATATTTTTTTCTGTCTGACTTTGGCTGAGTGAGAGTCAAAAGAACCTGAGAACAGTTTTTATCGATAGTGTCACTTTATTTTATTAATATTTTTTTTTTTTTTTGTGCTGCTCTGGAAGCTCTCATGGCAGTACACAGAGCCTTTGTTCTCTGTCATCTTTAATTCATGAGAGACGCAATTACCCATCCATTTTCCGACCGTGTGTATGTTCGTCGTACCGCAGAACAACGGTTAGCTGGTTTTACTTTCAGGAAGTCGTCTATTCGCAGAGCCGATCTCTGGGGGGCCGGGGACAAGGGACCGGCTCCACTCATCTGGAAACCTCTCCACTCCTCTCTGAGTGGTTTTACTGGGGGTTTTATTTAAAAATGACAATTTCTAAAGGACAACCAGGAATATTTTCAATCTTTTACACCTTTTTTAAAGATGGCCCAGGATGAGATTATTTCCCTGCAGGCATTAAATTAGCTCTCATGCGGTTTAATATTAAATATATCACTGTTTGCTGTCTTTAATCGAATGGAAAAAAGTGTTGGCTTGAGCCAGAATCCTTGAGCAGTCTCCTAAGGCGAGGCTGTCCCCCCCCCTCATGTCCTCGGGTTTGTTTTTAATCTCACACTGTGCCTTTTTATATTTTCTTCTATTTTTTTCGCATTTATTTACAGAATACGTCCCTGAAGAGACAACGGGAACGTTGTTTAGGTCGCAAGAGGCTCACCGCTGTGGTCTGGTGACAACTTTAAACATGGCACAGTTAGAACAGAACACAACTCCACCGCTATCACGCTTTGCATTTGTGTTTCTTTGCATGGAAATAATCAAACTTTATTATTCAACTTGCACTTGAGTGCATACAATATTCACTCAAGTGCACATTGGGGTGGCAAAGAAACAAATTATTTAGATATTCTTAGATATGGGAACATGTTCCTGGCTCCTGTTCAAACTGTATTTATTTGAATCTACAACTCTTTTTAACTGCTTGTTGTGGTGCTGTAGCTTTTATATAGCTCTTTGTTATTGATATGTTATATATTTTCTGTATAACTTACATATATTTATGTATATACACTAAACATATCAATATATGTTTGTTTTATGTATGTATAAATATATATATATATATATATATATATATATATATATATATATATTGATATGTTTAACGAAGGGGTTCTTTTGGCTTTCAGTCCCGTCAATATACAGTATGTATGTTATGTGTATATATATGTATATATAACCAAAGATGGCTCATTAGCACAATATGTCATCCTCTTTACTGCTTTCATGGTTAACCGTCTTTTAAAATATCGCTGTTAGCTGACTGTACTTTTGCTCATCCGAAACAGGAAGTTCCGTAGTCTCTCTCAAAGAGCCGCATCTCTGCCACATTACGGTTATTTGACATGCGGTGACGTCTTAGACGAATGGAGGAAAACTTAAAAGACTTCAAACTTCTGCTCAATTTAGCGATCTTGCCAAAATTCAATCATCAGTATCGATTCGCCCGCTCATTAAGCCGCAATTACTGTAAACGAGTACGGAGGGGTGGCGCTTGACTTCTGTGATTGCACATGTGCCTCTGTCAGAGTGTGTGTGTGTGTGTGTGTGTGTGTGTGTGTGTGTGTGTGTGTGTGTGTGTGTGTGTGAGTTCCCATACTTGCAGGTGGCTAATTGCCCGTGTCTTTCTCTCTCCTGTTCTTTAACTTTTTCCCCTCTTTTCTTTTCGGTCCCGTCTCATTATGCGAGTGAGAAGAAAGTGAGATGAGGATTGGAAAGCTAATCTTCCCAAACTCATTATCTTGAGGGACGATTACACTATGCTGTTACTTTTTGTGTATGTGGGTCACCTTTGCGTATGTTTGTGTGTTTGTGTGTGTGTGTGTGTACGCCGACATCCTCAGACATATAAAGTATGTCCCGAACATCTGAACTTCAATCAATCAACCATTTATATCATCTGAAGCCACAGCCACCCTTGCATGCATGTGTATGTGTGTGTGTGTGTGTGTAACCTTGTGTAGCATAATTACCCAGCTGTTTAATACTGTGTGTGATGATATGTATGTGTGCGTACGCGATTAGCGACACCGCTAACAGCCCGCATCGACATTTGTTAGCGTGGGTTGTTGGCAAAACACCTGTTAACAGAGGTGTAAAGCCCTTCAGCACACACACACACATACACACACACATACACACATTGTAGTAAACATAGCTATCCAGATCTAGTGGAGAGCAGCTGGGAACTTTATTGCGGCTCTTACTCAGCAGGATTTGCATATGAAAACATCCTGAGCTGTTCAACTAGCTTCATTAATCCAGAGAGAAACACTGTGTGTGTGTCTGTGTGTGTGGGCGGGCTGTGTGTGGCGATCTTATTCTGAACCTATCCATCGGATCCGCCAACATTAGTGCATCCCCACGCAACGCTGATCAGCGCGCTCCGTCACATTGGAAACGAGCGAGCAATTTTTTTGTTCTCACGTTATTCAAAAGATTGCGCGGTGTGAAATTGCTTAAAGACCCGTAACACGAGGCTGTCAAGTCAGGAGGATGCTGAACATATGCTATGTTGTTTTCCCAAAAAACTAACTTATACGATGGACAAATTAACTTTGACAACTTGGCCGTCAAGAATGAGACGACAGTGAAATGCAGCTGCTGTCCCGCGATGTAGAAAACAAAGAGATGGACGGATTTACACAAGTTCAATGTGGTGAGGAAAAAACAATGCTGTGTTTTAGAGATGCAACATTTTTTAATTTGGAAGATATCGATGATGGAGGGATTGCCTCAACGTGGCTATCAACATGACCGGCTAACGGTGCTCTGAATTTTGAATGTAGCACCCGAGCGCGGGTTTAGAGATGTCCAAGAACCTTTTACTTCATCAGTTTCAGGGCTCTATTCATATATTGAGATATTTCACTGCATCATGGAATAGTTTAATTAGATGGCATGTCAGGGGATCAACAACATCCTCAGTACTCATCCCCTGAGGAACTTTAATATCCGTACCAACAATGTTGTTAACGTTGTTGAAGGCTGAACCAAAGTATTGCTATCTCAAACTGGCCAGAAGGACATTAAACAACTTTGTCCATCTATATATTTTGTCTGTATCCTTGAGGTATGAGTGTCCAGAAGTATTTGGTAGAAACTTTAAACTCGTAACACAGCCACTCTAGTAATGTACTCAGACGTTTGAAGGCATCTTGAAAATAAGGTCAAGAAGCCCCGGCTGAAGCTCTTTCTACTTTATACAAAGATGTTCTGCTTGGCCACACTTTTTAGCAAATTCGCTGAGACATCCGAGTTTCTGGATTAACCGTGTTCTAATGGACTTAATGCTGAAGCGCCAGTGCAAAAGAAACAATAAATACGTTAACGCTAGAATTCGTAACATGAGTAAAGAGACATTCAGCTGACATACAATCAATTTATGGTGCTTCTAAAAGCTGGAGGGATTTCATGTGCCAGTTATGCTATTCAGGAAACAAAATCCTTTTTTTTGTTCTCACATTTGCATGAATTTAAGTCAAATTGCAGACTGTGACTTTAAAGGATTGACTCAGCTAAGCCCTTCAGTTGTCGACACTCGGGCCATAATTAACTCACGCTGCCAGATAACTACGCTGTGTGTTCATGTGTGTCTAGGCACCCTGTTGGCTTCCCCACCAGGACATTAAGCCCGTAGTCAAATGTGTCAAGTGAAATCTTATTTGAACGTCTCTTTTTCACAAAGTTTAACGCGTGGATAAAAAAAAAAGAAGAAAAAGCCCCATTAAATGAAAAATGCTTCTTGAGACAGATTCTTCCTTATTTAGAGGAAGTTAAGCCAGTTAAGTGTGATGAGAGGCGGCAGCACTTTGGGGGATCGTTCCCATCAGTACAGCATCACTAGTCTCCAGCAAACAGGAAGAGGGTGATGACTCATTTCGATTTTGAGGTCTGACAATTAATTGGTCTTTTTTTCCCCTCTACTTTATTAAAATGCCATCCATACAATGTGGAACTCGTTGCCGTCATTTCTTTTAATATGTTGGACTTGTGGAATAATTTAAGGGCAGATTTGGCCCCATTGACTATAAATTGGTTATGATTTCCTCGAGGTTGAAATGAGTCATGGCCCGCTATCGTGGCTAAATGTTAATGTTAATGAAGCACCATTGTGATGGTGATGTATTGTAAAATAAACACGGCGTGTCATGGTATGTCTAAAGCCAGTACTACTTTCATAAAGCTTCATTAGGGTCCGAACACTGACAGTCAGTTCGAGATGACCCTATTCAAATTCTAAGGATGCAATTGGGCACATATTTGGGGTACTTGGCTTAATCCTAAACTCACCAAATTTGCACGCTTATCAGGCTTGGTGAAATTCGACATCCGATGTAGGTGTCATATTAGTGTAATAGAAAATGTTTCTCTAGCGGCCCCTAGAGGTTGGACAGGCCACGCCCCTCAGTCAGTATGTCCGGTTGACTCGAGGGATGCTGGACCTCTTGTGGCCTTCTGGCCTCAGTGGAATAAAGACGGATCATTCCGGAACAAGAGCAACTAAACTCCTACTTTATCATTTGACTTGTATCCACTGAGGAACGCAAGAGTGGAGACCTCATTAAGTCCTCAAAGTCGTAAATGTTCGGCGTAATTACTGTCAACAAACAAGGAGACTTGGTTGGGATGATTGGTAGCATTGTAGATTGTAAAGCTAATACTATATTTATCATAGTAATTGATTAATGTTCTACCTCCTATTTGTCTAGATGAGACAATAATGTTCATCAAAACATGTATTCTGTCTATGTGTTGAATCTTCACCTCCATCATTGGCTAAAACTGAGAAAACCACGCCCTCTACCTGTTCGGAGCCGTAAAGAAGTTTGCGTCGCATGCCGAGTGCCGAGAAACAAATAGTGGAAAGCAACAGAGGCTGTCAGTCTCCTTGACAGAGGACCTCTTTTATTACAGCAATTAAACTATCTCAAATGACACGTGGAAGTCATTTAGTAGTGTCACATGACTACTGAGAAGAACAGACAGCCCAGCACCTCGAAGTAGGATGTTTGTGACGGATGGAGCATGCGGTGTAATGCCCCCCGACACCTTTATTAGATTATAAAAACATATTTTTGATTCACAGAGGGATCTGCAGAGGGTCAAACCGGACGAAGATCCTTCTGGGAATCAAAACATAGTTTTTTTAATTAGAGGCATCCACAAACCTGCACTGTCACCACTTCCGTGATGCAGTAATACCCCGATTCACTGTCACTGTTGTTGTTGTTTATGTTGTTTTATATTGTACATACATGTGTTGCTATCGTTTTTTATTAAAATATTTATCCTGCTATTTTGAAACTTGTAAATTACATGTATGTACGATGAGAGTGTAAGTGTAAATTACATGTGCGTGCACATATACGTGGCCAATAAAGCAGATTCTGAGTATGATACTGGTCTAATAAAGGAATCATGTAAAGCTGTGATCCTGCCTTCATGCATTATTAATTTGCCCTAACATGATAAGGCTTTTTGCCCTTATTTGTAACCCTCCTGTTACCTTCAAATGTGCTCACATTGTTTACCCTTGGGGTCAATTTTACCCCAATTAAAACCTCCAGATTATTAGAATTCATATTTTTTCCCAAGTTTAGGTGTCAGGTACTACAGTATATGTTTGTTTGTTAACTTCCTAATTGGCCCATTAAATAAAAAGAAAAATGTTTGGTGTTTTAATAGCTTTATATTACTTCTAAGTACATATTTTTTATATCAAATTGACCCCGAAGAACATTGATGCGTATAAGTTGTGTTCAGGACATTGAAAACATATCATGTGAATTTGATGTTTTCCCAGTTGTCCCCAATAAATTAGGAAAAGTCATGGATTGTGAAGCCAAAAAACTGATGTTAGTAATTTGTTTAGAGATGTTAAACATTGAATGGGGTCAAATTGACCCCAAAGGTAACAGGAGGGTTAACAAGACAAATATTAAAAGTAGTCTTCTAGCTGAAGACAAATGATGATTCAGGGATATTTTTTTATTAAATGTGCTTTATGAGTGGTTTCAGACGTTTTGAGAGCACTTTTAAAAGTTCAATAAGAGGTTGATGGAGCCTTTGCTGAGGCCCTCACCCCGTCGAGCGGTCACACTACCGCTAACTTCACTCCCTCAAGAAATATTAAATAAAAACCAAAATATCAAAAACAATATGTCGGAGATACGCAGAGAGAACGGTCTCAATGGTCCCATCCAAAGGATGTCACACTGATGATCACTGCGTTAAAGTGAACCCGATTGAAGGTGAATGAGGAATAACTTTTATTGAGTTTTCATGTGAAGCATTTCCAACCGACACAGGGTGACGAAGACCATGGTAATGAAGAACCCCTCTCCCCCCCCCCCCCCAAAAGGAGCATTCATTTTGACCAAGGCATGAGCGATTCACTGAAAATGGGAAACATGACTCAGCAAAAACACAATCAGTGGCAAGCAACCAAATTAAATGAACACGTATGACAGAGGATGTGAAGAGATGAAGGTTAAGGGGTTAAGGCAGTTGGAGAACAATTAGACTCGTGGGAGGGCGGAACCTATAGACTACTGGATGATTGTTTTCCCTTTGGCAACTATCATGTTTCCCCCAAATTACTTAAAGGGGACATACTATGCCCATTTTTCCACAAGTTGATATGGTTCCTTGGGGTCTTAATGAAATGTTTGTAACATATTTCGATCAAAATACCGCAAGAATCATTTCAAAAACACCTCCCCACAGATTGACCTGTTTTGAGTGCCTGTGCCTTTAAATGGAATTTTCATAATATGTTGCCTTTAAAGATTTGTGGGCATTTCATTATCAAATAAATGGGTTTGTCCCCCACATGTTGCATATAGCTGCAATAAATGAAGATCTCGTGGAGCTTGCCCTATGATCCCGCTAATTAAAAATAATTCCAATAGAGCATCCTTAGAGCTTAATTAATAAGTATAACCAAAATAATAAGAACTCTAATGACCCGGCTGAATCCTCCTGCTGCTGCAGTCGGGAAGGAAAGAAGAACTTTAGTTTTTTCTTCTTGTGAAGTCAGGCTTCCAGGCACACGGGGGTGACTGTGCCTTCATTAGTCCGGTTGCATAAGGGTGAGTCGCACTTCCACAGTCGGATGCAGAATCTCTATGAATATGAAGCGCATCTCGCCCATTAAATTGGCCTCCGCTGAGTGTTTATATTTTCGGTAAATTGCCATCTTTGCTATTTTGGGGGATTTTCACTTGATTACTTATGCAGTGAGCCGGCTGGATTGTCCTCAGCGAGTGTGCGTGGAGTGTATAACCTCTCATCAGCGAGAGAAAAACGTGTGTTTAGTGGGGACATGTGTGTGTCTGTGTCTGTATGTGTGTGTGTGGGGGGGGGACTGTGTGTTTGGGAGTGGGTGTGAAATATTGCATGAATATGAAAATTGCTCCTGTAAATAGGCTTTACTTAAAGTTCTGTGAAACTTTAATTCCGAGCCCCCGTGGCGTCTCCACCGGAGGAATCTCTCCGTGGCGCTCGCTCGCTGTCTTGCTGTCTCGCCCTCTATTTTTGTTTCTCCACGTCTCTCGTTCCTCTCCTCTGTTCATTCCGACCTTTTTCCCTTCTCTTTTACGCCGACATAAATAAGACGACCGGAGATCAAACAAACATGCGCGCTCTGGTGGTAAAGAGCGTGGGCTTTTGTTTGTGTGTTTGTTTGAGTGTGTGTGTGTGTGTGTGTGTGTGTGTGTGTGTGTGTGTGTGGTTTTGAGGATCAAAGTCAGTGTGTGACATGTGAGTGGTCTATCAAGATCAATATCTGTGTTCAAATCAGCTCGCTTTAAATGGAGCCAATACAAAGAGAGAAAGGGAGAAAGAGAGAGAGAGAGAGAGCGAGGGAGAAAGAGAGAGAGAGAGAGAGGCTCCACATGATCAGATTCACATGTGACCGGTATTGTTTAAAGATGTCAGCAGAGCACCATGGGCGAGTGAATGGAAGACAAACACATAATGAGACAGAGAAGGAGGGAGAGAGAGAGAGAGAGAGAGAGAGAGAGAGAGAGAGAGAGAGAGAGAGAGAGAGAGAGATTGGAGAAGAAGCAGTTCCCTTCCAAAGACGCGCTATCGCTCCGTTCAGAGCTGCAAATAGCAAATAAGAAATATCTGAGTTATCATCATCATCACTCTTTGCAGTGTGTGTGTGTGTGTGTGTGTGTGTGTTCACCTGCTCTCTGTGTCGACTCTTGGGGGGAGAAAACCCGAGGAGGGGTTTCTCTGCATCGTTCTCCCTCTCGTCGTTCTCTCAGACCATTACTTCTTCATGCTCTCTCTCCCCCCCCCCCCTCCTCCCAACACACTCCCTCCTTCCTCCCGTCTACTTGTCTGGTATGGCCTGTTATTGCCCGACAATATTAAACCATAAATATAGCCTTTTTCTTCAAAAAATCTCATATCATGAGGTGACACATTTCCTCCTCTCTCTCTCTTTCTTTCTCTCTCTGATGCACACACACACACACACACACACACACAGACACACACTACCTGGACATGTGACGTAATCGGATATTAACCGAGACCACGAAGAAATTGGAATGTACATTGATCGAAGATGTAGGGGGAACATTTCCGACAGTTATTTCCAACGTTGTGCCTCCCGAGTCTGATTCCTACGCAGGAACGAATAAACGCTCCGATTATTTACATGTGAAACGGTAATACAACTTTTATTAATTTAAGATTAATTGTGATAATAATGCTGCTATAGGCTGATAGGCTGCTGGGGGATGTTTTAGGATACACTGAGCACCTCTCCTCTCTTCTATCTCTACTTATTGATGTATTACATCTCTCCATCAAACATTATTAACTCTGTGTTGCTCATATTCAAGATTAGTAAATTAGAGACCCGAGCCGTGTTTCTGCAACACACCTGGTGGCCGTGCTGCACGTTGGCCAACAGGTGAACTTATAGTTTGTTTTTGATCCAAAGCCAATATCTCACAGTTCTGTAATGTCAGAAAACACAATAAATAATTTGTTTTTGTTTCCCCTGCATTTAATATGGCAAGAGCAGCGCGTCGATAACGCTGCAAGTGCAATCCTGCTTCTGTTGGGTCAGAGATACCCGTCGGTTTTTAACAAGCCCTGGTCCAAGGGTGAGTCACTGCGTTGTAAATTTGAAGCCGGGTTCCTTCACTGAAAAGGTCCGAGCACTTACGCCCTAAACAATTTATAATCCGGGGGGGGGCAGTTCCTGCAGGGAGGGATACAGTCCATGTGAGGAAAGAAATATGTCTGCCATTGTTCCTGCTCCATTAGCGGTGCCCTTCAGCTATGGCTTCCATACTAAGAACATGAATCAATAGCACACACACACACACACACACACACTCACACACTAACACACTCACTCAGGCTCTGAAACACATGCACAGGAACATCCAAGGTCAGGCTTGGGTCAGTCGGATGGATGTGGTATTAGCCTTGAGATAGTCCTCCAAGTATCCACTCAACCATCACACGGTTTGAATTGTTGCTGAATAATATATATTATATATATATTATTATAAAATATAATATATATAATATATATTTTATATATATATATATATATATATATATATATATATATATGTGTGTGTATATATTGAGTTCAGTTTACATCTCGGTCTCTCGCTGTCATTAAAAGAAGTCCGTAAACTACTTTGGGACAAACATAATTCTTGAGGATAAACCAATATTCTTTTTAAACACACTTGCAAGTTTACATTTCCAAGCTCCTGTTGGGAAATTCCCCCTGGAGATTTCCGACTACCAAAGTTCGTCGTACCGACCCCAACCTCAAGGGGCAAGATGGCTGCAATGTGCGTCAACTGGTCACGCTAATAACCGCTAGCCGCATTACGTTTTCTCACTTGTACGTCAACGGTTTCCACTCCGTCGTGACGTTATTTTTTCTTCTGCACGGCTGAACAATATTGTCATGAAAAGAAAGTCTCTTTCCTTTTTTTTCCTGTTTTTTATACCCCTTTAATCATCGTGGGCTGTGCACCTCGATAAATTACGAAGATGTAGTTCAGGGATACAAACCTAACTCACAGTCGGATGAGAATTTTCGTATTCAAATGAAATCATATTCATCAACGCAAGTGTCTATTATAAGGTGGAATAACCCCTGTGATGTCTTCAGATGTGCAGTTTTCACAGACTTTCATATCCAGGGGAGCAAAAACAAGCTTCAAAAACCTTGTCTTCCTCTATCCTGCATGTAGACCTTCTCACATTATCATTCGCTCCTCAAATACACTGACTCTTTTCATCTCTCCTCTCTTCTCCCGTGTCTCTTTCCTTCGGAGATTCTTTCATCCCGCAATAAGTACCTTCATAGAGATTGGTGATATATTCAAATATTATTATTATATTATATATTCAAACTCGTCCATGCTCCTTCTCCCCGGTACTCTTCATCTACCTCCGTTCAAAGATGCACGTTGTTAAGTCCCTTATTTTTATTTTTTTTAATCACCCTTCGGATTGGTTCTGTTTAATTACCCGGGTAATAACATATGCATGTATAAATGTGTGTGGAGCCATAAGGGACAAGTATTTGGCAACTCTCCCTCGAGTAGTGGCACATAAAATACCGCTGAGCTTCTATTTAAATTCTGTTGTGGTTTATTTGTCTGTTTATTTGACTGTTCTTTATTTCCATCGTTTTCTTAATTAGAATTTGGTTTTAATTTTTTTGTTGTATGAAAATAGTAGAGTAGTTTTATCGGACGGCTCACGCTGGATGGAAATCAGGACTGGAATGCGATGGATCAAGTTTAACAATATTTAATGGCGAGAAGTTTAACTAACAATCAAAGCTCACGATTATGGGTTTGTGGTGATCCAGGCTCCACAGGTACACGCTAACGCAAGCGAGTGTTGTCAAGACGTAAGAGCGATTTCTCCCAGCACAAAGAGGGATTGGTCGTAAGCAGCCAATCAGCTACTCTCAAAAGTTAGTCCTTTGATATTCAGTCATGCATCACCTTCTCGTTGGATAAAAGTCCGGTATCAAAATGGAGGGGTCAAACGCCACGACCCCCGAGTTACGACGTCACTTCCGGTCAAACTACTAAAAGTCCAGTATGTTAATCTCCGGATTAAAATAACTTCACAGGCTTCAACCGGCTTCTACATTTCTGAAATACTAACTAACATTCATCCCCATGAAACATCTTGTCATTAACATGTTATTATCACATACAGTCAATACAGTAAACATTGTATTTCCCTAATGCTTCACAATAAAACTGTATTCATAATACAGTCATAATAATATACTCCCTAATATATCTTATTATAATATCTTTCTATATGTATTAATTTAAAGTATAATACTTCATCTATGTACATGTTCGGAATCAAAATAAACTATTACAACCTACCAGTATTCTAGATATTCTCAGTGGGCAATGCCATACATAAGTGGAGCAGAATATATAATGTTTTTCTTCAGTCAGCCGCTTGCTGTCGGTCGCACCTTTTCAAAATAAGACCTTCAGGCTTCTCACACATTTCTTGCGACATCTTTTCCATAATCCACATTCCGCTCGTCTTGAAGAGTGAAGATGTCTCTGTTCAGAGCATATTGCACACCTCTCTACACTGCACGCATATACAGAGAGACTTCAAATAGCTCATAATGATGCAATACTTGTTAAACTAAGAGCCACAAATAATAAAACTAACACATATCACAAAGTAGCATTAAAGCATGGAGCAATGTTGTACATATTTAATGTTTAGATTAAATGTGTAAGATCTAATTCTGTGTTATCGACCTCTTTTAAATATCATCTTGCCTGTGACTTTCCTTTCAGCTGTACTATTCTTCAATAGATACACAATGCTTTTACCCATGATGTATATTCCCCATAATGAAACTTCAACTACATTTTCAAGCACCCCCCCAAAAAAAAAAAAAAAGAAAAGAGAGTAGTATAAAAAGAGTAGTTTTAAAACATAAACATATAGTAATTATTATAAGAGAGACCACGGTGGAGTAGTGACAGTGACATGTTTGTGGATGCAAGAGTTAATACTTTCCAAGCTGTGTTTAATAAATCTTATGTATGAATTTATCTGCCGGGTTGAAGACTCAGAAATCATCATGGTTTTATCAAACGTAAAGTTTAGTACTACACGGTATCAGTCCCAGCTGTGGAGACACTGGTATAGCTGTCTATTTATAAAGCTTTTTTTATGTGTTCTACTATTTGGATCTTGAGTCTGATTCTGAGTTTGATTGATTGATAAAGAGGTGTTGTTTTTTATTCCTTCATTTCCCATCCTCCGTGGTTCCCCAGTTCCCCGATTAATGAGCAGACTGGCGATAACCTGAATGGCCCCCGGGTATCTCTCCGTGTGGTCCTTGAACTGCTCCCTGTGTTTACCTGTGGATGGATGGATGCTGGTTAAACAGTGTGTCGCTCAGCAATGTATGAATATATGAATACGTAACTTCGATAAACACGTTGGAGTGACCCGTGCACACGGCTTCATCCGAGACCCGGGTTGTTTTCACCAATCCATCAACGAGCAGCGCAACGTGATTGTGGCATTTGTCAAGTTGTGAAAGGAGAAAAGAAAAAACGGAACATTTGTTCAAAGTGATGGATTATGAGCAGCGAGACAGCTGTTTGATAGGTTTTTACAAAGCAGTGACTAATAGGAAGGTTATGGCTAACCTGCTGTACAGCAGACAGTAGACCCCGCTGACTGAGACAAATAGTTCATTGGGTTTAGATTTGACATGGCCTTAAACTTTATTACAATTGACATTTACATACAGATTTACATGAACTATGACCTCTGCATTTCACCCATTCTGAGGGTTTTCAGGGACAAAGGGGCTGCTGTGAAGAACTACTTGAGGTTCAGTGTCGACATGCGAATGGTAGGAGCCCATGGATCGGACCTTGTGGTACCCCATGAGCCACAGGCGCTCCTTCCTCCTCCTGCTCCTCCTCCTCCTCCTCCTCCTCCTCCTCCTCCTCCTCCGACCAGGAACAGAGCTTTACCTCTCTGCTCTGCCGTCACCTGCTGTGAAACGCAACATCACTTCAAGGGAAACTAGAACGGGCACTCTGTAGAGCGCATACCTTCGCACTCACAAGATGCATTATGAAAATGTTTGCATTACATTTAGTTGCATGCCAATTGGATAGAAATTGACCGCGGTATGGTAAAAATAAGATTTTGAGCTTTTCATGACCTTGACCTTTGACCCGATCGATCCCAAAATCGAATCAAATGATCCCCGGATAATAACCAATCATCCCACCAAATTTCATGCGATTCGGTTAAATACCTTTTGAGTTATACGAGTAACACTCATACAAATAAATAAATACACGGCGATCAAAACATAAACTTCCGCATTTTCAATGCAACGGTAATTAGAAAGTGACATATTCAAGTGTGTTGGATGTTTGTTATATCAAATTTCTCGTTCACAGGTTCTTCTGAGGCGACGACACCCCCTCAACATGTCTGAAGACAAAGTAGCTCTTGTCTTATCTTCTCTTCAAGAATCACCCGACTCATTGAAGATGCCTCATCATATGAAAGGATAACAAATATTTAAAAAAACTGACTGACAATTTATCAAAATGTGCGCAGAATGTCCGCCCACATTTCTCCTGTGTGTTTATGTAGGACTGCGACTGCACACCTACACAGGCTGCGCGTGTGTTTGTGTGTTTGTGTGTGTGTGTGTGTGTGTGTGTGTGTGTGTGTGCATGTTCTATCAGGATGGGAACATTTGTGCAGATGGCGTGTTGGTGTTTGGAAGGAATCTGCCATGCTACTCTAGATAATCATGATAAGTCAGTGATAATCCATCAATCATCATTCATCGACAAGATTTCGTGAGAAGAAGCTGGAGTCGGAGGAAACGGGTGAAGGGATGGAAGACGTGTGACCAGCAGAGGCTTTAGGGAGAAGCAATGAAGTCTGATAGTAAATTTGGGAAAACGTTAAAATGTAAATGGATAGAATATGTCAAATTAAATAAAGATTTAAATACAAAATATCAGCAGATATGAGGCTGGGGACGTTTACACATTCATCGTACGATGAGTTCTTCTTCAGTTGTTTTACTAGCAGATGCTGCGGAATATTTGAGAGCCAACTTTTCTATGGATTTCACATTTTCAGCCGCAATAAAGGGCAACATGTGTGCTGCGTGAGACTCGATAAGGGGTGTTTTTAGCCGAATGACAAAAAAGGCTTTTTTTACAGAATGAGTGAGGAGTCCGCATTTAATGACGGCATAAAACAGTCAATTTGGACATAGTGCGAAATATGTATAAGTGGACCTAAAATGTAGTGAAACTACAACAATAATACACTAAAAGGATTCATGACACGATTTTAGCTCAACAGCAAAAAAGAAAAAAGAGAGAAAACTTCTCAGTCAAACTAATGCATATTTATGGTAATGCTCAACTCTCCAATGCAAAGCCATCAAGCCAATCTCCAATTGGCTGTCACAAATCTTGTGAGGCCTCATTCAATCATCTTTCCCTGAGCCCTTGGAATATTGGCTGGTGGAGCCTGTTTGTCTTTTCCCTCTGGGCTGTCTGATTGGTTTGACAGCTCTGGTCATCTCACTTTTTACTGGTGTATAATACTGATCGCCCTTTTGACGCACACAGAGACGTTTTGAACTCCAGACAAGCTTTTTAATTCATAAAGTTATTTAAATTCACACTGTCATCTGGAATCTGGAGGCCAGACTTCCCTCTTTGACTTTCTATGAGGAATTTAAAAAAGCCATGGGGATAAGGCAAAATACATTTAAGTTTGATTTCTCAATTTATTGATATGGATATTATTGTTTCAATGCGTGTACATTTCTATCAAATATTGTAGCGGTACTTTGATTTGATTTGCATGATTTGTATGCTAACATTTGCCACAGGCGCACATTTCAAAATACCGATGAACATTACACAAATCCATCAACATTTTTGCTTTTTCATTTTTTTAATATCAAAATACATTGCTTTAACTGAAAACACATCATAGAAGGGAGAGAACCTTCACCTCGAAGCAGAGGTGATTATTTATTCTTCAGTAATGAGCGTAAAACATCTGGACCGTCTCTTTTTATCCGCCTTTGGGGCAGATTCAAGCATGTCCAGTTGAGCCAATAGGTGGTGCTGTGAATATTTGACTCATGCATTATGTGTCTCTACGTGAAGTCGAGATCACATCATGTAAATTTATGTTTTTAAAAATTGACGCAAAAACAAAAAGTGCCCCTAGGTTAGAACTGAGTGAACACAGGCCTCTGGTCACATGATCATCAGGTTGAGCCACCAATCAAACGCTCTGCTTTGGGGGATAACATTATGGTGGAATTAGAACACATCTTGGTCATTTGTTTATTCAGTGTTCATATGACACATTTGAATGTTATTTCATGCAAATGTGTTCAGGCCTTGACGGGCATCGTGCATGATTTATTTTGGAAGGACTGGATCTGTTGAAGCGATAGTCTATGACGTAACAAAATCGCCACACTCTCTTTTTAATTTGCCCGTCACAAAAAGCCGAGTGTTTCACACCACGCCGAGTCACGGGAGGCTGTAAAAAAAATGTAAAAAAAAAAATTGAAACATTGGTTTATTTAGTCATCACCTCCACGATACACACACGCACACACACACACACACACACACAATTAGAGAGTGACTGCTCCGCCACCGCGCCACACGGGGGGGGCGTGGAAGAGGAAGAGGGGTCAGATCTGCCCCTCGAAGAAGGACTCTAAAACACGTGTGTGCATCTGCAAGGGACGTAGCTGGCGTTCTGCCCGACATGTGCAGAAGGGTCTCGGGTCAAAAACATGTAAATAATAATAATAATAATAATAATAATAATAATAATAATAATAATAACTTTATTTATACAGCACCATTAAAAACAAAGTTTACAAAGTGCTCCACAGAGAGTCAAAGCAAAAAAAGTGGAATAGCAAGAAACCAATATTACATTTAACAGTATATATTAAAATGAAAAATAAAATGTTTTTTTTTTCATTTTTTATTAAAAATAAATTAAAAACAGACTAATTAAATTAGGTGAACCAAAGTTCTGCATAAAAAGACTTGATCACTTAAAAGCTGATCTATATTGGGGAATTATATTTTAAGAAGTGATTCTGCAATGAGAGCCGATTGTTAATATACATCATCAATAATTCAGATTTATGTTAACACTATGTCGTAAACCTCGTACTCCGTGCTCGTACTAATCAAAGGCTCCTTAGGCAGCTTGACCCCAGGACACGGGGTGTATGCTTTAAGTGTAAGGACTACACAAGGGTGAATGACTTAGCTCACTCATGCAAATGATCATTTTACATTACAATACAATAAAAAGAAAAAGAAGAAGTGGAAGTAAGAGGAGTCAGTATTATAATAATGTTTAAATGTATTAAAGTCTCGACTTATATAGGACAACGAGGCTCTGAAGAAGTGTGTCCATCCTCGCCTCCTCTCCTCTCTCGTCTCCTCGCTCGTCTCCTCTATGGTGTCAGTCGGTGCAGTACATGCAAAGTTCTGCCAACAATCATTTTCCTAATGGTTTGATCTCCGGGCTTTGACCTCTGCCTGAAGTATCCGAGTGCTCCGTCTCTTGGTCGTGCTTTTTCGGTTCAATACGTACAATTTAATTTGCATTTAATCTAAAAGGCTTTTGCCATGAAAGGTTAGCATACGTCTGAAAATTAAACAAAACAAGTTCAAATATTGATATGTCATCACAGTTTATTATTATTATACACTGCTAAGAGCTTTCCACTGCACATCTTTTTAAAAACTGGGTTGCAGGCTCTATACGGCCACTAACAATAAATCTCAATGTTGAGCTCTTGTTTTGAAGGGCACCAGCAGGAAAGCCAAACTCACTGAGATTCTTGGCAAATCGCCCCGACCGTCGTTTCTTATTAACAACGTAAAGTAAACATTTACACTAAAGTACAGGCATTTCGCTCTTTATTCAATAATTACTTATTTTTATGAATGAATGAAATATACTTTATTAATCCCCAAGGGGAAATGTGTTGCCATTATATCCGTGTACTTTGGAGTATGTGAAGTTGAGAACCACTGACCTAGTTTATCAGCAACAGCTGGAGGAAATATCCTTACATCTGGTAATTTCACACAAATGTATAATAGGAGAATGGTGTGTGCGTGTCTGTGTGTGTGTGTGTGTGTGTGTGTGTGTGTGTGTGTGTGTGTGTGTGTGTGTGTGTGTGTCACCTGACGAGTGATCTAACGATGACCTTAGTTCTATCGCTCCGGAGACGATTTGAATCCAATCTCCTATTAGTGTCTTTGTTAGTTAAATTACGTTAAAGTCCATTAAGAAAATGTTGTTGGCGGAACTTTGCATGTCATCCATCATCCATCCTCAAAATAGGACGCAGGATGATATGTTACAGGCTGACACACAGAGCCAGAGAGGAGACGAGAGAGGAGAGGAGACGAGGATGGACAAACTCCTTCTGACCGTCGTCGTCGTCGTCGTGTCAGGCAAGACGTTAATACGTTTTTATTCTTTTACCATCTACTACATTGTTATAACACTGTTTCTTAATGTGTCCCTGCAATCCTATTACCTCCACTTCTTTGTTTGTCTTTTTTACTTTAATGTAAAATGATAATTTCTATGACTGAGCTAAGTTATGTGTTATAAGTTATATGCTTCATTTTTGTATTTTATATTTCACTTGTATACATCTATATCTTTCATCCCTGTTTTTTACATTTTATTTAATATTTTATTTGTGTGTTTAGTTTATTGGTGCTGCTACTGTGATGACAAATGTCCACTTGAGAATTAATAAAGTATATCTATCTATCCATCTATCTATCTTGTTAATATTAAATGTGATCAATATGCCATTAGTCCATCTAGGACGGTGTGTCTTCCCACCAGCTTATGTACGTCACTACCATGTTGTCAATGAGCTGAAGACCAGGACCGAAGCACAGCGTCACTGCAGAGAGAACTACATGGACCTGGCCACCATACGAGACCCAGAGGACCTGAAGAACCTGAAGACCCTGAAGGCAACGTTCCAGTCGGTGAGTTTCATGCTGTCAGGTGGTAATTGATATATTTAAATGTATCAAGCAATATTTAAATGTGTCACCTCTAAGAAGGGCTTTTTTATCGTGGAAATTATGCAGATGAACTGGACCTCAGTGTGTACTTGAGTACTTTAGTTGTGTACAATGCTTATTCATCTTAAAGTTCAGAGATACATATATTTATAATCACATAAGTTAATGCAAAATACGGGTTATTCAATTCAGTTAATTTTGTATAGCCCAATATCACAAAATTTAAAATGTTAGTCATTATAATAATATGTTATAATTATACTGTATAATTATAGCATTATACTGGTTATCTGTATTGGATATGTATAGCATTGATATCTCATCAATCAAACATCATCCATGTAAATATATAGTGGAGTTATGTTGCCATTATTAGCGCTATTAACATCTTTAGAAAGTATCTTTCTTCATATCACAATTAAATTTTGCTTTCAGCGTGCCTGGATCGGACTGTACCATTACTTGAACAACTGGAGGTGGTCGATGTCAAACACAAGCGTCTTCATACCCAAAGACATAGATCCGAGTCAATGGAGTAATACCGAACCGAGCAACACCTACAATGAAGAACACTGCGGAGCGATGTCTCCATCTGGGCTATGGTTTGACATGCATTGTGAGGCTAGCGCTAAGGCCGTCTGCTTCGATGACACAGGTGAGAATATTAAAGTTACTACCAAGAACTTTCATTCTGTGTTGGTTCTGGCGCCCCCTGTTGACTAAAATGGCCGGGTCTCTGAGCACCATCTTTAGAAAAGCTCTTATGGTACTGCAGCAGTGTCTGTCAGTCTGCCCCCCCCAGTCCTGGTTCTGGTTCTCGCGGGTCCGCCTTGCCTCCAGCAGGTCCAGCAATAAGTCCTGGGAGACCAGCAGTGCGGTGTCAGTACTAAAGGAGGTCCGAAGAGGACCACGGCTAGACTGGGGTCATATAGAGGATCAGGACTAGACTGAGACTGGTTTAAGAACCGTTAAAAGTTCCTTACGGTTACATGAACTAGTCTTCAGCTACATGAAGGTCCTTTACAGGAGATTCATGTATGTTGCCTTTATGAATGTGCATGTTCATATTCACACAGCTCTGTGTTGATTCCATTCCTTCATGCTTGGATTCATGAAGCAACAATAAACTGGTCTGCATCATTTGGTCTGTTATATTTCCTCAGCTCTTGCCTCTTGTCTACTTTCAGGGCCAAAACCATATGTCCTCACTCCTACCATGATGAAGTGGGCTGAGGCCCAGAGCTACTGCAGAGAACACCACACAGACCTGGCCAGTGTGAGGAACTTGGCGGAGAACCAGTTGGTCCTGGATCAGATTTCCTCTGGTTCAGGAGCCTGGATCGGCCTTTTCAAAGGTCCATGGATGTGGTCCGATGGAAGTGACTCCTCAGTTAGGAACTGGAATCCTAATAAATTCCGTGTACCTGATGGCTCCTCTGTGACTTGTGTGGCAGCAGACTTCAGTGCCGATGCACAATGGGAGGCCCTCCACTGTGACGTCATGTCAGCGTCCATCTGCTACACTGGTGAGCTGTCAATCAAAAAGTCTCTAAAGGTGGATTTAGGTTTAGAGAGTGCTGGCTTGAGTGACGCAACAATGCTAATGCTAAGTCTATGCTACGCTAAGCTAAGGTGGCCTTGCATCAGCCATATGTAAACATTTTAGCTGATGGAAAATGACCTTACTTTTGTCTTTATTATCATTCAAAGTGTGAACCATTCATGGATGTTGATTATTAACAATCAGAAATGTTGCGACTTGTGATGTTTTTGTTTTTTAGACGTCCCTCCTGTTTCAAAGCGAATGATTAAAGTGAGGCTGGAGAAAAGCAGCTCCTCTCTGGATCTGAATGACCCTGTGGTGATGGAGGACCTCTTGAAGAAGGTATATCTTCCTCTCATTAACAACATGACAACAGGTGATATGTGAGATGTAGTGGACTACTCAGAACAATGTAGAGGTGCTATGTTCAGAGCAAACATGGCCACGTCATTATTGAAGCTAGAATTCTGTCCAGAAAACATGCAAACAACAAAGATGCTGTAGTGGAAACCAGAGTTCTTCTCGAGCAGAGCTTCCACATGAGGAGAGAGAGAGAAATGATACAGGATGTAAGGGAACAACAATCTAGTGAAGCGTTCCTCTCTACTATTTCAGGTCAAACAGAGAATGAAGGACCAAGGGGTGAACGAAAACTTCAAACTGAGCTGGAAGAAGCAGTCGGATGGCAAAGTCTTCCACAAGGAAGACAAGGGGTCCGGGCTGAAGAGAAGATATGAGCTGTAATGTTCTTTCAATCCACTCTAGTCAGAGGATTCCTTTATCCTACTTTTACTCCTTTTCTTGTTCCTCTCAATCATTGGAAGAAATAACCAAAAGTACCAAAGTAGAGACCCTTTTCTGTAAAGTACCCTGTTTCCCTCCCATAGTCCTTTAGACTTTTAATCCATTACATCGATCCATCAGCTTCAGTTTCTACGTTCTCACAAAAAAGGGATCCAAACAGGTTCTTCCTGAAGGGCTGAGGTTCTCCCCAGAACCATTGGCTTCTGAGGATCCCTTTCCTTCTCCAGAAATCTTCTTCATGAACCTCATTAGGAAGCCATAGTGTGTTCCAGATAGAACGCTTAGTTCCTATCAGAGTTCTCGTTAGCACATATGTTCGTCAGAGTGTAGTTCCTTTCACAGTAAGATGTTAAATATAAAATGTGTGATGAGCTTATAGAATATGAAGCTTTGTTTTGTAGCATCCCAACCTGCTGCAGCTTTAAAATGATACGTACGTGTTAATGAGTAATAATGATATAATAATATACTGTTTATTATATTTTAGCTCTCTTAAAGAGTTTATTCTGCATAAAAAGCACTTTTACTTTTGATAATTAAGAACCTTCTTCGGTAGTGTGTATATCCATAACTCTGAATGTATCTCTTTTATGGGTAAAGGTGTGTTTATTAATGGTGACGATGCTTCTTTTGCTTCAATAAAACATTTGACTCAGCTTTCTGTGTCACCACGGTTCTTCAAGTCCTTCAGCTCAGAGTGGAGTCCGATGACCGGAACTAAACAAGCCTCAAGAGCAGCGTTCCTGTTGTGTTCCACTGAAATATGGAATCACATGACAATGAGATGCCCTGACTATGAGATCACATGAATATGAGATTACGCATTCCAAGAGCCTATTCAATTTGACACATGTATAAAGTTGCAGGGTTTTTTGAGTACACCAAGCCACTAAATGTGTCCTTTCCCGTTGGCAGTAGATGGCACTTTGACTATGAGGGAATTTAGGCTTGCTGATATCCTCAGGAAAATTAAATGTTTAAAACAAAACTATGCAAAAAAAGTGTTTCCCTAGCATGGACATCAACACGCATCTCTGCGTCACTGGTCACCTGTTTATCAGGTTGAGCCCCCAATCTGATTTAAACTCCACCTTTTAGGGGATAACATTCTTGTGGAAATAGAACACATTATGGTCATGTCATTATTTTAGTAGTTCTGCCTACGACAATTGCAATGTTTCTTCATCTAAATTCAACTTTTTCAGTTTATTTTGCTCAGCCCAATATCACAAATTACAAATTTGCTATTACAATCTGAACAGATACGATATCCCTGTCCCAGGACCTCACATCGGATCAGGAAAAACTCCCAAGTAATAGAAAACAAACCTTTCACATGGACAGAAAGTGAAGAATCCTTCAGGAGAGCAACAGAGGAGGATCATAATGGATTTCATGTGTGCAGAAGGACACATTACAGAATAACAACACATTCAATGAGTATGACAGAGTGTATGAATAGTGTCATGGACCACGATCCAGACCTCCACAATCCATCAGGCAGATGGAGGTAGGGAGGAGGAGTGGGCGGGGCATATCAGCAAGGCCATAGCAAAAACAGTAAATGTGTTCAGGCCTCGACAGCCATCATGAGTCATTATTTTTGGACAGATTGGATGAGCAATAGTCTATAACATAACAAAATCACACGATGTGCGTGTTTATTGGGGTACACATAAAGTAAAAATAGGTACAAACCCACCATTCTCCTCTGTATTCATTGTTAAAGCTTTGAGATTATCCTTGAATGAGATTGGAGACGATGCGGACACATTTTGTGAGAGAAATCCCTAAATGTATAAAGCCAAATGTACTGGTTATGGGGTTCAATGTACACAAATACTGCAAGTTTAGAGTGATTAGTTCCAATAGTGTTGAGGTTATGATCAATGCAATACAAGACATGCCCCTAAGAGGTTCATTGGGCCATATCATCTTAAAACAATGAGCTATCCAAACAATTTTATAAATAGTAGGTGACATAGATTTGTTTATGATCGACAAAAAGGTTTGGCATAAATCGGACCCAGCGAACTGGTCAATTATGTGTTTTTTTACAAATGTCTGAATGATATAACATCTAAGTAGGCGGAGCTTAGGGGTCTGACAGCCTACATAGTCAAAGTGAAACCAGAATTCCCAGGCTCTGATCCAGCTGTAATAAAACCCTGGTTTAAAATCCACTAACACTAAAAACCCATGTGGAACATGGAGTATCTCAGAACTGAATGCCACGCTTCAAATGCTGAGATAAGGATGGTAGTTTTTTGGTCAAATGCTGCAATATCATTCCCTAACATTTATGTTTTTTTAGCAAACATCATATCCCATAAACCTAAGCATCCCGTAGGGGCTCAATGCCACAGCGAGGCGAATCCACGGAGGAGTCAAGGTGACGGAAGTTCTCTGGCTGGATGTTATATATACTCCCACCGGTAATGCTACTTTAAAGATAATCACTTTTACTTTCATCTGTCAATAGTCGGAAGTCAAATGTGGCCAAAGTAGAGTTCATCATTGACCTCCGGTCCCATTTGGCAGGATGTAGTGCGAGAGACGCCCAACAGTTGACCGTGAGGTCAGTGACATTCTGCCGCAGCATCAGCACCATTTATTGACTCCTTTTGATATATGAACAGTCCAACGGGGGAATGTGTCCTCTTGCCAGGTCGGGGGAGGGGGGACTAGTGACGCGCTAGCAATGATCGCATCCTCCCGAGATGACCCGGCGAACAGAGGGTGACCCCCGCAGTACACAGGGATGGAGACGGATCCGACTATGGGAAACCTGTCACCCGGGCCGCTAAGCCTGGCCACCGCGCTCCATCGCCGCCCTTTCTATTAATCCTCACGTGTCCAGTCTGCTCTAAAGCTACCGCTGAGGCCCGGGAATCGATACTAAAGCTGTATTAGCTGACTGAGAGGGGGGGGTATCATTATACAGTCACTGTTAAAAGGATTATGTCCAAAATTGTGTTTACTGTGGTGCTTCGATGTTCGACGTCTTGCAATGCGTCAATGTGTCATCTGTTGGACGGGCTAGTCATAGAACTGTCCTCTAATCAAATCAAGTAATCAAATACTTATAATAAAATACATGTTGCAGTATTTGTTTTGAAATTAAAAAAAATGTTGAATGAATTAACACAGGCAATAGTTATTAACCTTCTTCCTGAAACAAAACCAAGTAATTATGTCCTATAGACCAAAACCAGTCTTTTGCCCTGTTTACACCAGAGTAAGACGCTCTTGTTCCCCACCGAACGGAGGCCGCGTCATTTCCTGTGGGGGGGAGGGGGGGGGGGGAGGGAGGCATTGCTCACATTCCGATACGCGGTCTGCCATAAATTAAAAGAAGAAGAAGAAAATCCAAACAATATAGGCCTCGACGCACTTGTTTTAAGGCCGCGGTGAAGGTATGCGCTCTACCGAGTGCCCGTTTTAGTTTAATCTCTGTGTTTGTGTTTCCATCATTTAACATTTCAATTAAAGAAATGAGCCGCAAACAAAACAAAATGGTAAAATGGGTGTTTTTAATCATGTATCCCGACAACAATACAATATAATTACTCTTCAATTATGCCAGGTGTGGCATGATTACAAAAGAACAAATGCAGTTTATTTCGGAAGGCAGTGACAGTTTGAATTGGATAAAGTGACTTTTGGTTTGTCTTGAACAGCGAGCCCAATACTTAGTTTCTTGTATTATTCTCCCAGAGTTGGCGCCACAATGGAAGGTTTTATTCTAGAGACAACATCATCAACCTCACGGCAATCACCCGCCAGAAAATACAGAGGTCACGACCTCGGTGACCTCGGCGGTGGGTACGGCGATGCCTCCATTAAGCATGAAGAAGTAATTCTAGAAATACCTTAAGGTGGAAATCTTCAGACGGTGGACATTGTGTAGCACACAGGTGAGGGCAGGAGGTCATGGTACTTTGTTACGAAACATGTCTGCCGTTAAGGGTTACCAGGGAAACAGGGACTCGGCCAATTAAAAACCTATCAAAAGAAGAGCGAGAGAGAAAGAGAGAGAGAGAGAGAGAGAGAGAGTCTTTGTGTGTTCCGCCAGTCCCTTCGGCCTCGCTGGAGTGATTCATGCACTTTGTTCAGGCACGACACTTTGACTTCTCCTTGCTGGGTCAATTCACTCCAACAGGCGCTATTTTTCTTCTTCTTTTCTTCATGTATTCACTTTTAAAAGACAGCATGTGAGCTCGGCTTTGGACGGCTCCATTGGTGATCACGGCGGATTTTAGCAAAAAAAAAAAAGACAAATAAGGAGTTGCTCCTCACATTTTGTCTTTGTGTTTATGTGTAGCACGACGTGTGGTGTCTGCTAAGAGCCTCGGGCTCAAAAAGCTCTTTTGCCCACAGTTGCCCCCCCCCCCCCCCTTGTCTTGGGGGTCATGGATGACGGGGATTTGTACTTCAGTTCCCAACCAAGTCAAAAGGTAAAGGTGCAAGTTTGTTTCCTGGTCGTACACATAGGGGACTCATTTTTGTAGCCATAGGTAAATTCTTCAGAAAATTAACAATTTAAAGGCCCTTTAAGGTGATAGCTGTGCACCTTTTGTTTCATTTAAAAAATACAATGTCATTGCTGACAGTGAAGGGTACTATACTAGTGCTTTTAATACGCCTACGGTACACCTACATGAGTAACTAGAACGGGCACTCGGTAGAGCGCACACCTTCTCATATCACAAGATTGGGCATTGAATTATGAACATTTTGGCATTATTTGCATGCCAATTGGATAAAAATTGACCTATGGTAAAAGTAAGATTTTGACCTTTTCATGACCTTGACCTTGACCATTGATCCGATTGATCCTAACATCTAATCAAATGGTCCCCCAATAATAACGAATCATCCCACGAAATTTCATGCGATTCGGTTTAATACTTTTTGACTTATGCGAATAACACGCAAACATGCACACATACAAATAAATAAATACACGGCGATCAAAACATAACCTTTTACATTTTCAATGCGAAGGTAATTAGCAGTTCCATAACAACCAAACTAACCTTCACCCTTAAATCAAGTCTTCAACCTGAATTTTAAGGCCCGATGTAGCGGGGATTAGAGTCCCCACAATGCAACTCTGTGAACATATTCATGTGGGCATGAATCAGGAACCCCCCCCCCCTCTTGGGCCCTACACTTCCACCCTCTCAAGTGGTTAATGGAGGGCCCCGCCCTCAGCGAGCCGGCCGCCCCTCGCTGCTCCTCCAGAGCCCCTCAGACTTTCCTCGAGCGCAGCAGTGTTGGGAATAGTTTTTAAAAAGGCTCGATTCAAGGTGGATGATCCCGCTCAAGAGGAGCGACTTCCACTTGACTACCAGATGGCGGGGGACCTTGCTGGGATTTTTATTCCCCCCACAATTTTTTGGGGAGTAAAGTGTGCATTTCGAAATATACCTGGAGGTAGAACAACATCTGGCTTGGATAAATAAAGAAGCTCCGGCTCCGGCTCCGGCTCCGGCTCCGGCTCCGGCTCCGGCTCCGGCTCCGGCTCGCGCCGATGGCCGACTAGCAGCAGCAGGAGCAGGAAGCGATGCCGTTCCGCTGCAGTTTATCTGGATCTTGCCCTCTTTTTGGTGGATAATATTCACCGGTAACACCATAACAACTATTCTCCAAATTGGTGGTTTGCAATTCGTAGCGCGGACCCTTTTAAGACCATTGGAATGTTTTTTCGTTCTCCTATAACCTCACGTTCTTATTGAATCCGTCGTACTTTTGATCAGGATTGAACACGGATGTTCACGTGCAACATTTCAAAGTGAAAAAAAAATGAAAGTACTACTAGTATTACTGCCTTTCGTGACGGTATACCTCCAGCCCGACTAGTCCGGTTGCATTCACTTTCAACCAAAATTATTTTATCTTTTAGAAATTTGGACGGGCAACCGAGAGGCGTAAGAAAACCAACATGCAACGTACTGTATTCCTGCATTATGGACCTTTTTTGGTGTAATTGATCGTCCGCTGTAGGCTCGTGAGTTCTAATTCACAAGAACCACCGCGTAACGGAGAGTATTGTAGAGTGACACTTTAAATGAACCCATTACTTGGGTATTCTGTTGATGTCTTTCTTGAGCTCAATGCCCACATTTCTCAATTATTCTACTATTTTTACTATCTTCTGCTATTATTATCAGCCATTATATTTTTTTTAAAACATGCCAAAAATTACTGAAAACAGCAAACGAGCTGTGAGTGTATAAAAGGGTTATGGTTTGTTTAAACCTGTGTTGTCTGAGTTTATTTTCTCATTTTTTTCACAATTTCTTAAATTCACCTTTTAATAAAAGGCACTTTCATATGACACATACATTTGTTTTTCATAAAACATTGCAGAACAATCTCAGCTCTCCATATAATGAGGTACAATTGTCCTACGGTACACGTATAAAAAGATAATATGACCCTAAAGCTGAAAATTAAAGTTACATTTTAAAAAAAATCTTCACATCTCTTGTTAAAACATACATAACTCTTTAGAATAAGGTTGGAAAAATCATGAGTTTGAATCCCCCGGTGACATTAAGCTTCACACTTAGGTCAGTTTTCTACACTGACAATGAATGACCTCATCAGGTCTTCTCTTCTTTCACCATTTTCCAAATGTTGTCATCCTATCTTTAACTCTCTCGCTCCATTAACCACGTTATCTAAAAAGTGTTACAGCTAGTGTGTGTGAGGGTGTGTGTGTGTGTGTATGTGGGGGGGGGGGGGGGGGGGGGGGCAGATTAAGAAGCCGAGATGATAAGAGGTCCGTCACCATTAGGCTAGTTTAACTCGTGTATATGCAAATACATCTCTAAGCATTGGGCTGTGGGCCACGTTCATCCCGGTAATCCCCTTCTTTCAAACCGCCGGCAGCCTTTTCTTTTCTTTACACGAAAGTTAATATGAAAAAAAATCTCAAAAGTGACAAAAGTCGTGCCCCCGCCTGCCGCCCCCCGGCCTGCTTTTAGGTTAGCGCTAAGTGCTTTGTGAGGAATAGTTTACCCTGTTTCTGTGGAGCAATGGGGATATTCATATTTTAGAGCCCCCGCTGTGACTCATAGAGCATAATGTTGTAACATGTATATATTTGCTTGATGAAAAGAAAGTGCAGGAGATATATTCTATTCTCCAAACCACTTTTAAGTTCACTGCAAAAAACATGGAAATATTTGAGAGGAATATCCAACGTTACGCTCTTGAGACCCGACTCTCTTTCACTCGAAGAAGACATTTTTCTGATGATTCTTTTGTCTTCGCCCGTTTACATTCTGCTTGAGTTCAAAACCAACGGAGAACATTTGAATAAACGTTTCATTCCGCCTCTCCACCTTTTCTCTTTGTGTTTTTGTGAGATGTTTTAAAGCAGCAACATTAATAAAAAAATAAATAAAGGATTCAATGGATTTTCGTGAATCAAATATTAGCCTCGACCGGTTTATTGTCTGAAAAAAGCTGTTCCGCGCACCGTGATGGGCGCAGGCGGACGTCGGACATTGTGTGCTGCAGGATTACCAGAGAAATAATGTTGTTGGCTACGCCCACCGTGGGAGAGGTGGGAGCTTTAAAAGCATCGCCGGGTAAAGAAGTCCAACAGAAACGAGCTCTTACATTGAAATCACAACCAACGTTTGTATTATCCATTTCATTCTTTATTTCTCATATCACACACTTTTGAATATGTTTGCATCTTTGTTTTTAATCCTTTTTTTTTTGGCCCGAAAACTGTACCGTCCCGCGAGAAGAAGGTTGTTTTTTTCCGTTTGGTTTTCTCCCACTCGCTGGTTCTGAGGAGGCTCCGGCCTCCCAGCGAGCTGCTGATGTCAGAGGAGGAAAAACAGGAAGTTAATGATCACGATTCCGTTTTTGTTATTTTCAAAAGTTGATGTCTCTGTGCGTCTGAAGATCGGAGCTTCTGCTGGGCACAAAGGATTTATCTTTCCCTCTGTCCAAGGCGAGGGCAGAGGGTTTTTGTTTTTTGGTTCAAAGCATACGGTTTGATACATGGACTCCTGCTGGTGCAAGGGGAAACCTAGAGGACACTAGAAGGCCATCCTAGAGGGCACTTCAACACGTTTCCTTCACTAGAAGGCCCTCCTAGAGGGCACTTCATCTTATTTTCTCTACTTGAAAGACATCCTAGAGGGCACTTCAGCATGTTTCCTTCACTAGAAGGCCTCCTAGAGGGCACTTCAGCATGGTTCCTTCACTAGAAGGCCCTCCTAGAGGGCACTTCATCTTATTTTCACTACTTGAAAGACATCCTAGAGGGCACTTCAGCATGGTTCCTTCACTAGAAGACCATCCTAGAGGGCACTTGAGCATGGTTCCTTCACTAGAAGGCCATCCTAGAGGACACTTCAGCACATTTCCTTCACTAGAAGGCCATCCTGGAGGACACTTCAGCATGTTTCCTTCACTAGAAGGCCCTTCTGGGCACTTCAGCAGGTTTTTTTATACTCAAATTGAGAAAAAGTACAAAACTTCAACTTTTTTTTTTCAACAAGAATAAAGAAAGTAACATTTCCTCAAGAAAGCCAAACTACAAAAGTACCATAAGTAAGAGCCAATCAAGAGCCACTGAAGTGCAGATATGTTTTTATTCAAGATATTGTTGTAAAACATGTGTTTTTAGTTTCCGTTGGAAGATGTAAGACTTCCTGCTTAGCTGTCCTGATGTCAGCGGGGAACCTGGATCCAGGTGAACTAATTCATGGTGATTACTTCTTCTTACGCAGGATGAATCCTAAAAGAATGACAGATAGTGTTAAGAATTTAATAGCTCCAGAATGAAGAACATTGAAAAAAGAAAAGGTGAATCTGCATTCTGTTAAAATATCAGTTATTGTGCTCTAAAAACAATTCTGTGCCATGAAAATGTAAATGTGTTATGTTGGTATAACGAAGACAGTCAGGAAGTAAATACATCTGGTCTTCAGCTCAAAGACTGCACAACAACCAACTTCATGCAATTAAAGAAATTGAAAATGAGAGACATCAATATGTCAAGTAATTAACGATTAAAGGTTTCTAAACCTTTAGAAGGTTTTATGAACAGTTTGAGTTAGGAGGATGTCGATAAGACCGGCTCTGGTGAGAAACCATTCTCTTTGTCGACGCCCCGCACACTTACACACCACAACACACACTTGCAATGTCTTCACGTCCCGATTCCCTGATAATTTATGACAGTCGGCAGCCTGTGATAAGGTCAAAGTCAGTGTGTTGAACACTCATACGGTCCATTCATCACATCAAATCTCACAAACACATGGAGCGTGACCTTCATTTCCTTCTCTATAAAAGAAAAAGAAAAAAAAGTGGAATTCACCACATACGTCCTTGGCTCTCCGCCAATGTCAACTGGCAACATTCCATATGAAGGTGGAACAAAAAATGGGGAAATGCAGAAATAAAAAAAAAGATCTAGATGATGTCACTTGGCTACCCACACATCAACATTTGTAAAGTGTACGTTTCTGGCCTTGTTTTTGTTTTTAGGGGCAATTTGTTTGTCTTGACCTTCGCATTGAAAATGCGGAAGGTTATGTTTGGATCGCTGTGTATGTATTTATTTATTTATTTGTATGCGTGTTACTCGCATAACTCAAAAAGTATTAAACCGAATCGCATGAAATGTATTGGGATGATTGGTTATAAACCAGGGACAATTTGATTAGATTTCGGGACCGATCGGGTCAAAGGTCAAGGTTAAGGTCATGAAAAGGTCAAAATCTTATTTTTACCATATTTTTAACCAATTGGCACGCAAATAATGCCAACATGTGGCTGCGGCGAAGGTTCTAGTTTTCCTATACAATAATTCACTTTCAAGGCTCTTGAAGTCATTGAAACCGTTAGAAAAATGCAACGGTCCATTTAGGTTGTCCGTGCAAGCTGCTTATTTTGCCTCGTATTTACATATGTTTGTTCTAGCTGCAGTGATTATGACGCTAGTATCAGAAGCTATGTGTCTCAGTGGTAGAGCAGGTTGTCTTTCAGTCAGAAAATCTGCAGTTTGATCCCCAGCTCTGCTAATACAAGTGGATGTGACACTTAACCCCATCAGATAGTACTTGCATGGCCCCTGCCCATCAGTGTGTGAGTGTGTGAATGATGACAAGTGTTAAAATGAATTGTGGGGTGAAAGAGCGATACAAGAAGTCCATTTACGATCCATATCTAATGTTTAAAATCACCTCCTAAAAGATACAGTTCAAATACCGCTCTGACCAAGCAGAGATGAATGTACCCTATGCAAGTAATCATATCTATTCATAAAAAAGAGTAAGACATACTTTATATTTCTTTTATACAGATTTTCACATTTGTTTGCCCTGTCTTATTAGTATTCGCCACTATGGGGATCCAGTTCCCCTTTGGTAATCATGACGTTCATCTTTGACAGTGTTACACGTTGGAGGAGTGAGGTTCAAGAATGTTTGCTATCCGGCTTATTCGGGTTTACGTTATTAAATCCTAGCCGTGTAGCGCTGTCGGGCTGAAGGCTGTCTCCTTGTTGCATCACCTCATACCGTACCTGGACGGAAGGAGTCTCTGGCCGTCCGCCCCGGTGTCCGTGTTCTCGACGACGTTCATCTCAGCACCGAAGGTTTCTGATCCCAGATCTGGGAGACATCTTTATTAGTGGTGCGGTATTTGCGAGGGTGGGGGTTGTACATGGGCCGCAAAACAGCTGTAACTCAAGGTCAACCTAACCTTTTTTTTATAAACCTTCAATTGCATTCCATCATCTTCATCAGCAAATGGAGTGCATGTGGTTGTCATGGGGATGGCTCACGTCCTGATTTCGGAGACAGAAGCTTGAGTCCCTGGTCCCTCGTCACTCGTGCAGACACTACTGCCCGTCACATGCGTTCCTCCTCGCCTGGATCCTGATGAGATGCAATGTGAATTATCATTATTATTATTATTATTATTATTATTATTATTATTATTATTATTATTATTATTATTATCATTATTATTACTATTATTATTATCATTATTATTATCATTTCCAATATTATGATCATTTCCATTATTATTATCATTATTATCATTATTATTATTATTATCATCATTATTATTGTTATTATTATTATCATTATTATTATTATTACTATTACTATTATTATCATTATTATTATCATTATTATTAGTACTATTATTATTATCATTATTATTATCATTATTATTATTACTATTATTATTATTATTATTATTATTATTATTATTATTATTATGATCATCTTCATTTCTTGAATCACTTGGAATCTCTCTACAGCCGCACTGTGTCGCGTTCTCAGAGACACGTCCCCGATCTTATTTTGAAACCAGAGGAAACGTCGTTGTGAGCCTGATCAGTCTCCGAGTGTGAAGCCACTCATAATGTAATAACGGCACATAATGCGCTAAGAGATAAAAAATCTATTTAATGTCTGTGATGTAATAATAAAAAAGAAATCCCAAGGCATAATCAATATCCGATTAGTCTCAGATGTGCACATAACCTGGTGTGATACTGTGTGTGTGTGAGTGTGTTTCACATCTGTGTGTGTGTGTGTGCTCTTCTAAGCATCATTAAAGCCAGTTAATGGTTTTGTTGACAGTCAGATCGGCCTCCCTGTCTCACCCGCCACTCCATCGCTCTAATCTGCCACTCGCTCTCTCTTTTTGCCCCCCCCCCCCCCCCCCATGCATCCGAGTCTAGACGTTTGTTTGAACAGACTTTCCTCGAGGTTGAATAGAGATCCTATATTTTTATTCCATTTCCTCCCCGTCTCCTTTATTCCGTCCTTCTCAGCTAATCTTTTTCCACCTTCAACTCCTATGTTGTCTTTTCCTTTTTGTAGACTTTGGTTTCCCCCTCCCCTCCTCTCGTCTTTTCCCCCTTCACTTACGTTCCCTTTCTTCTTCCTCCTACTTTCGTCATTTAATCAGGTCTTGAAATATTTATAAAAAAATTCCAGACATGGAGTGTTTCCAAAATCAAATTGCTTTGAAAGTTAACTTGTTATGATAGACTTACCTAAAAAATGATGGAATATATATGTATATATATATATATATATATATATATATATATATATATATATATATAATAATTTTTTTCGCGCCATCATGTTCTCTCAAGCCCTCGCTGCCTCCCATCATATCATATTACACACACCTCTTCCAGAAATATATTTCCTGTGAGTGGCACCACCTCAGCTGACCTCCCAGAGAAGTGGTAGATAAGACAACTTCCTGGGTAAGTTTGGCAAAAGCAAACCGCAAAGCACTTTCACGCAAACTTTCCCAGGAAGTCCAGCCGACGCTCATCTGACATTAGCATCTGCTTTTTAATGGGTGTCCAAAAAAAGACATATATGGTAATAAGTGTCACGTTCTGGAACGTCTCCGAGGGCGTCGGCGGAGAGCGTTACTCTCTCGTCCCTCCCCAAATACCCCCCCCCCCCCTACACTCCATCACCCAGGGCGGCAGCAGGGATGGAGAGAGAGAGAGGGATTGGAGAGGAGGCCAGGAGGGATGGAACAGCAGAGGAGAGAGGAAGGGTAAGATGCAAACTAAAGCCATTCGTCCACCGGGAGCGAGCAGCTTTCTACATGATCTATGCTGAGTTTACACTATGGTTCTCACACACACACACATACACACAACCCCACACACACACACCACATCATTTCCAGAGAGCTTGTCTTCCATCATACACTAACTGACACACACACGCCAGTCGTACATCACCTCGGGGCGGTGGTGTACCCGGGATGATTCTGTTCCCGCTCACACGTGTTCTGCCACAGGTTCAGTTATTCATTTTTTTATATGACATTTTGCCAGAGAAAAAACATCAACAGTTTGTGAAAATTACCCTGATGCAATTACTCTTTATCTTGTATGGGTTGTACTTGTAGGCATAACAAAATAAATAAAAATAACATGGTTGTGTTGAGTGAAACTAGGTACACACCTCCATATTTAGGCTTGAAACTCAGCGGTTTTACAGTTTCAAAGGCGCAGAAAAAAACATTGTGCAATATTTTTCACAGTGCTGGACACACAAAGGCTGAAATGTAAAACTGCAGAAAGCTCACATCCTGCAGACTCTCTGTTTGAGTCCCAAAGGACAGCAGGGACACGCAGAGGATGACTTGTATTCCCCGTGCCACGGAACACGTACATATGCAGGTTATTGTATATGGGTATGTGTGTGTTGTGTGTAGATGTGCTGTTCATGGGTGAAGAAAACAACTCAAATATCTTTTTTAGCTCAGCGGTTGGTCATTACCTGCTGTTCCTATCTGCCCTGAGTCACAGCTAGGGGCCAGGTGGTGAACCTCTTAGCAGCTAAAGAGGTAGATTTCCCTCAGGAGTTGGTAGTATTGGACTTAACCTGCATTCAATGGGTGGAAACAAAGTCCCAAATAAAAGCTACGTGATGGGAATGCTATTGCAGGCTTTGAAAATGCACATTTGTGGCTTCTAGAACTGCATCGATGAGCCCAAAACAAACCGTGTGGCGCTCACAGCTGATCGTTGGCCTTTGGTTTGATGTGTGAGGTGTGTCCACGCACACGCATGTCCTTTGGGACGCAGTGATGCGTGTTACGTGAGTCGCATCATGAAGAAAACACAATTATTAAGAGAACTCTACCCCACTTAGATCATCATACACCATTCAATCTGCACTGTAGACACTTTAAGCCATTTGTTGCACTATCAAGTTAATATGCACTGAATATTTGCACTAGTTTAGCAACCCCAGAATATATATTTATATACGCATTATTTAGAACCTGTATATCATGTATTTATTAGGATACTTTCTGTTGAACTTCTGGTTGGATGCCAAACTGCATTTCGTTGCTCTGTACTTGTACATGTGTAATGACAATAAAGTTGAATCTAAACTAATCTAATCTCATATTATATGAAAGAAAAGTTTAGAATGTTTATGAATAATGGATTTACATTTGTCCCTTTCTTCTCTCTGCAGGAAGTGTTGGTGGAAGTGACTCAGCGTATTTATACTTGGCCCATGTAGAGGCATACGGTCGTCATGATGGGCCTCAGTGCACACTATTATGAAGGGCAGTAGGACACACACACACATACACACACACACACTCACACACACTTTTACACAATTAGTATTAGTATTTAGTATTTTTTTCGTATTTAGTATTTAGAATTTTTTGTATTTTAGTATTAGTATTTAGTATTTTTTAGTATTTTAGTATTAGTATATAGTATTGAGTATTTTTTAGTATTTTAGTATTTAGTATTTTAGTATTGTGTTTTGTGTTTTTTATTTGTATCTTGTACATTCCTGGAAATTTCCCCACTGTGGGACCAATAAATTAATATCTTATCTTATCTTACACATACACACACACACACACACACACACACACACACACCATCTTATCCTCGCGTCACATGATCAAGTAGAGACTTGACATTGAACAATAGAAACATACATATTACGCAGCAATCATTATGATATGATATGATATATGATTTATACCTTTATTCGTCCCACAGTGGGGACATTTCAAAAATCACAGCAGTGGTGCACATCAGAGCATTAATATAAATAATTATAAAAACACAAAACTAAATGCTAAAAACTTAAAACTAAATACTAATACTAATACTAAATATACAGGGGGTGAAAAAGTAAAGTGCTGAGTAAAGTGTTGAGTTTGCCATTATTGCGTCTGTACATGACAAATACACCCGCATTATAATTGAATCATTTATTACATTTTTTTATTTTTAGTTAATTAGTTAGCAAAGCTAATGTAGAAAAAGCTTCTCGTTTTGTTGTAGTTATTGATTTTTGTATCCCCTGCCCTTGATGGAGGTGAGTTTGCCATTTCAAGAGAATATACAGCAAATAAAGCGCTGTCAATTCATTTTGGAACAAATATTTCCCATATGTCATTCTGAATTATTAGAAGTAACTTCCCTCACCGCCCTCTATTTGTTTCTTTTTGTTGGCAACAAAGAGCCCGACCACATCTGCGGGCTACACAGCGCGATACTAATTGGTTCCTGAACGCCTCAGCAGAGCATTATTTTGTCTTGAAGTGGTCCGAGCTTTATTAAGAAGACAATAGCTCAATGGACCCTTAAAGACAAAAAGCACCTTTAGGAGCCAGGTGTCTAGACGAGAGATGCCAGTTGGTCCTTTATTTCTCTTGACGGGAAGTTAAACAAGTTCCACAGAAAGTACTAAAACCTTTCTATAAAAAGCCAAGACGTGTCTTAACGAACGCCTCGGGGGGCCGAGGCCCCTCTGCTGCTGGCTCCTGCTACAGAGTAGTAGTGAGACCTAACTGTTGTTCAGAGGAGCTCAATTCACTTTATTTTATACAGCCAGGTATCGCATGGAGGCCGGCCCACCAGGCAGGACCCTCCGATGGACCCTCTGAGACGTGGAGGCACAAAGACTCCGGGGAGGAAGCAGAGATAGTTATATGTGATGGAGAGATGGAAATTCATCCATAAGGAGAAAGAGAAGAGGAGATAGGTGCTCAGTGTATCCTGAAACATCCCTCGGCAGCCTATTAGCCTCTAGCAGCATCTCTAGGGGCGGGACCAGGTGAACCTGATTCAGCCCAAACTAAAAGCTCTATTGCCCCTCCTGTTACCTTTCGGGTAAATTTGACCCGATTCAATATTTAACGTCTCTAAAAAAATGATTGACATCATTTTCTTTGCTTCATATTTCATGACTTTTCCTAATTTCCTGGGGACAACTTGGAAAACATCAAATTCACATGATGATATATTTTCAATATCCTGAACACAACTTGTACTCATCGGTGTTCTTCGGGGTCAATTTGACCCCAGGCTGTTTTTCACTGTGTAAAACATATAAGAAATATCAACTTTTTTATTTATTTAAAGGGCTATTTAGGAAATAATCAAACAAACATAAAGTACCTGACACTTAAACTTGGGAAATAATATTAATTCAAATCATTTTCTGTAGGTTTTAATTGCTGGGGTCAAATTGACCTTACGGGTAAAAGATGTGAGTTAATTTGAAGGTAACAGGAGGGTTAACGAGCTTGAGTCTTAATTTAACCCGTGCCTCTCGTACACAAGACTCGGCCCGCTTGACGCCGCTCCCCGTTATCTCGCCGGTCGCTTTCACCTCGATCACAAGGTGTGTGAAATATAAAACACACCAAGAAAGTTTCGAGGGGAAACGTCCCCAGTGTGCGTACACTTTCTCCGACTCTACGACACAATAACCGCCGGGCGACACCGAACATCCAACGACTCCAAGAGCTCTACTCCGGGAGGAGTTCATCGGCCCCGCTTATGAGCGCGCTTGACACAAAGCCAACTGCAGATAAAGGGGAAATTGTAACTTCTGGATAGCTTGGCTGAGTCTCGGTCAGCAGAATGTTTTGCCCGGAGGGAGAGCAGCGGAAAGGGAGCGGGAGAAATTCTGCTTAGAGAGAAGTTCCTACTGATGCTGATCATTCCTTTAAAAGCAACGAGAGGTATTGGTCTGGTAGCCAGGGTGACACAAGGTAATGGGAGCTGGGTGGAGTGAGTGTGTTGTGTGTGTGTGTGTGTGTGTGTGTGTGTGTGTGTGTGTGTGTGTGTGTGTGTGTGTGTGTGGGGGGGGCGAGTAGAAGCTAGGAAGGAAGTGATTATTCCTAAATGCCATTTTTGCAATTTGCCCGGTTGTAAAACGGAATAAGCCAAAAATGAGTGTGTGTTGATTCCATCAGGGATTCAAATAGCCCAGACACTCTTAACTTTCTTTGAGTTTTAAAAGTGTGTTTAATTAGAGTGTATACTACCAATGATATGGTATGAATACAACGTTGGGCTGATGGTTGACGTGGAAACAACAAAAAAGTGTTTGTGACCAGCAGGCCCTTAGATACGTTGGCTAGCCAAGTGGAATTCAAAATAAAGCATTCATTTGGCCCTAATAGTTCTATTTGGTTTACATCAGACGTATAATTATACGACTGGAGATTGAAGACTTCAAAATCTAGATGTTTGTTAAGCCAGTAAAGGGACCTTTTTTTTAACCCTCCTATTACGTTTGGGGTCAATTTGACATAATTCAATGTTTGACGTCTCTAAAAGAATTATTAACATTCTTTTTTTTGCTTCATATTTCATGACTTTTCCTAATTTCTTGGGGAAAACATCAAATTCACATGATGATATATTTTCACTGTCACTGTTTACTGTGATTTCAGAACTCGTACCCATTTGTGTTCTTTGGGGTCAATTTGACCCCAGGCTGTTTTTAACTGTGTAAAACATTTTAGAAATACCAACTTTTTTATTTATTTAAAGGGCTATTTAGGTAGTCAACAAACAAACATAAAGTACCTGACACTTAAACTTGAGAAACAACATTAATTCTAATCATTTTCTGGAGGTTTTAATTGCTGGGGTCAAAAAGGGTACATTTGAAGGTAACAGGAGGGTTCAAATGTTCTTTCAGCATTATTGTTTCAGAAGACAGTGCATAGGGGAAAGTTTCTACTTCTGGTTTTAATGCGTACTGTGAGGCCAAATGCACAGCGCTCAGGCTTCTCTCTTTCCGTCCCATTCTCCTGTAGTCAGCACTTTTAATTACGAGTTAATATTACATGAGCTCGTGAATAGAAAGAGCTCGCTCCCTTCCACTGTTCGGCCTTCTGCGATCATTAACGGAGGAGCCGTTAATAGAGGGGTTGGAAAAAAACTGTGCAAGACGCATTAAAAGAAAAACACAATAGTAAGGTTTATGTCTAGTTGTTGGCCCTCTCTGGCCAAATGAAGGAATCAATTGCACTGAGATCAAACTGATTATGTACTTTTTGCTTAGATTGTGTCTTTTTGCTAATCTCTTTTTTTCTTTGTCTTCGGGTAAACTAATTTCCAGTTCCGTATATATCGGCGAGTGGCGAGAGATTGGAGGTGGCAGACCTCCCTGTCTTGTCCCCGAGAGTTTCTGAATCAGGAGCGAGGCTTACCTCTGGTTGGAGGTGAAACTCATCAAACTGCTACACACACAATGATGTTCTAAAACGGACGCAAGACCAACCGGAACACGGAGGTTACGACGCTTCCTAAAAATAAGAATAAAAGTCTGTTCCCGTGGACCTTGATGGGACGGGAGTCAATTTGCCTGCTTAAATTAGAACATGAGTTACAGATATGATGTTTGCCAATTGAAGAAATCATTTCCCTCTAATATTCCACGGAAAAGTTGCGTAAGTGTCGATTGTCACCAAAGCTACGCCTGACTAGTGATGAGATGTGTGCTGGTCGATGCCGAGAGCAAGGTAAGGAGGGCGTGTCAAGTTGAGGAGGGCGTGTCAAGTTGAGGAGGGCGTGGCAAGTTGAGGAGTGCGTGTCAAGTTGAGGAGGGCGTGTCAAGTCAGGGAGGGCGTGGCAAGTTGAGGAGGGCGTGGCAAGTTGAGGATGGCGTGGCAAGTTAAGGAGGGCGTGGCAAGTTGAGGAGGGCGTGGCAAGTTGAGGAGGGCGTGTCAAGTTGAGGAGGGCGTGTCAAGTCAGGAGGGCGTGGCAAGTTAAGGAAGACATTGCAAGTTAAGTAGGGACTGTCAAGTTGAGGAGAGAGTGTCAAGTTGAGAAGGGCGTGTCAAGTTGAGGAGGGCGTGTCAAGTTGAGGAGGGAGTGTCAAGTTGAGAAGGGCGTGGCAATTTGAGGAGCGTGGCAAGTCAAAGAAGGCGTGGCAAGTTGAGGAGGGCGTGTCAAGTTGAGGAGAGCGTGTCAAGTTAAGGAGGGCGTGTCAAGTTGAGGAGGGTGTGTCAAGTTAAGGAGGGCGTGTCAAGTTGAGGAGGGTGTATCAAGTTAAGGAGGGCGTGTCAGACTAGGACTTTGAAACTTAACTCCCGAACCCTGAAGTCCTCGGGAGGCCGGACTGAAACCACCACTAGGAAGAGCCACAGCCAGAGGAGTCCGCCTCCGACCCATTTCCTTTCCATACTCTCTTCCCTCCTGATTTACTTTTTTTGGAAACACAATCTAAATGTTGCAATCAAATATTTTCATAACCTGCATGTGTGGGTAGCAAAATTGCCCGCATTAATATGCGCCTGTGTCCACCGGGACACGCCCACCACTTCCATTCACATGACGGGAATCCAAGGAAGCACTCTGAAGGTATCGGTGTCACTTCATATCGCCTCTGGCATCGTATGTTTTAAAACGTTAACCTGCCCCGACCGTCACAGACAAACTGGTTTCATCTCCAACCGAACCACAAAAAGGCTGAAAAAAAAAACAGAGACGACTTAAAGCGACCACGCACCTGCGGACACGTACCAGCCGACCCGCAGCATCTTCTTCTCTCTCCAGCTGATTCCATTACGCTGTCAGCTCAGCAATCAGGACGTCTGCGACTTCCTCACCCCCGAAATGTTCAGCTGCCATGCACCCACACACACACACACACACACACACACACACACACACACACACACTGACAGTGTCAATTTAACCCGTGAAGAGTACAATTTAACAGCCAGTGAATATATGATCCATTATCTTTTGAGTATTAAAGTAACATAGTGAACATAGTGTCAACATTTCAGAGTTAACACAACTGTGGGAAAAGTTATTATTTTAATTTACACTACGCTGAGAAGTGTCAATTTTGCTTAACACGAGTCCGAGTGTCAAATATAAATAACACTTTTAGTGTTTTTTATATTCAACAATTTTCATTGTAGAATAATAATTCTTACCACAGTTGCATCCTCAATCGTTTCAGTCTTACTGTATATTACATTTTATTTAGCAGACATTTTTATCCAAAGAGACATCTTTACATCATAAACACGACTAAAGGGAAGGAATCCGGGTTGTTCAAGGACACGTCGACTAGGGCGGGGATTGAACCGCCAACCGCCTGACAGACCTGCTCACCACTGACACACAGTGGCTCTTAAATACTCGTTAGATAGGGACCACGTGTTTATTGCTTAGTGTTAATGTACTCTTTCATTCTACCGTGTAGCTTTAGTTAGCCGTCTTCAATTCGATATTTAAAAAAAAAAAAAAACAGGAGTGTAAGTTGAACTCAGTATAATGTTATTTTAAAATGTTGCTTCTGCTGAAATATCAACTTTTGATATATATTTTTAAAAAGGATTTAGAGAAACTTACTGCAGTCTTTCCAGAAAAAAAACACACGCGTGACGAAACTCAATTTGAGGAGGGGGCGGAGCTTTCCAGGGTAACAGTGAATGTTGTCATTACTGGTGTTTTTCTCTTACTCTAGTTTCAATGACTCTGACAGTCAATTAACTTTAGTGCTGCATTTTTAAAACTAGGGAGTTAACTCTGAATAGTTACACCAACACTGGGGGCTATTTACTCTTGCTATTGTTGTAATAACTCTGAAAGAGTTAATATACTTTTACAATTATTTTTTAACACTTGGGAATTTCCTGTACACACACACACATGCACACACACACATGCAAGTTCATTATATCTGTCTATAATTAGCTTTGTCTGGAGAGGAAGCCGTCATATTATCAAATGACTGAGCACCTGACAGAGCCACAGTGATTTATCAGCTGCATATTGCATTTCCATAATCCCCCTCAGACATTCCTGTCCATATTTCTTATTCCGTCTCTCTTTGTTCACACAAATCTATATCCCCTCTTACTTCAGTCTGTTGCATTCGTCTGGATAAAGTCGACTCAACGCTCCTTAAATTCTAAATGTACCTGGTGCTCTGAAAGCCACGTGAATGCTCTGTTTCACTGACATATTTTATGTATATGTAAATAAATATACATATATCTATATACATAAATAAATATACATATATAACTAGATCTAGACATACTGTATATGTATGTCCATTCATATATATACATATGTATATTTATATATACATATGTAAATATATGTATATATATGTATATACATATATATATATATATACGTACATACATATACACATATGTATTTATCTACAATGTATACATGTACATACACACATATGTATATATATATATATATAAATATATATATGTATACACAGAAGGCTGAGTGAAGGTGTGTCAAAAGTTCACATAACTATTATTAACTGAATACTTTCGAAAATTATCTTTATTTATAGCCGATAGATATATTGTAACTAATGCAAAACTAATGCTAAACTCTTAAGGAGTTGTTTAGAACTGCACTGTTGTATATTTGAATTTCTTTAAAAAATATAATCTACGAAGAACAAATCCCACATTTTGTAATGGGTTATTCTTAAAACAGTATAGTGAAAATGTTGTTTATTATACATGGTATTTATGAGGAACTTCAGATAATTTCAGATACACAACAAAGGCGAACCAGCTGGAAACCTTTCATTTTAATAAATACATATGCAAAGGCAAATATATTCCTATAATAAACATCAACTCTATTCATCGGGCTGAATGTACATCGACACAGCTGGATTGCAAATTATCCTTCAAGTATAACACACTCACGACGGTCATAAAAACCCAACTCTGTAAAGTAGCAGCATATAAAACATTTATTGGCTCTAAATTTAAACTGTACCTGCAGTAAGGGGTTGCGATTTATCTTTAATATTTAAAAAGTTGTTAAAACATTTTTTTTAAAGCTTTGCAGTAATTCATTTGTGTTTGAGTGTTTGAGTGTCCGTATCTGCCCCTCAATGACCGGGCGTGTGAGTGTCACTTTAACGACGGAGTCGGTTTAATGAAGCGTGAAGCCTGGATGAGGCTAAATGAACACACATAATAATAATGCTGCTCTGTCAGCTTCAGGCTCCACAACCATCTCTCCATCGCTAATGGACGGCGTACTAAACAACCAGAGAGAGGCTTGAGTTGTTCAGGCTCTCCCCTTTTTCCATGTCTGTTCGTACCAATTACGACGTGTAGCCCGTATTTGATTTCATCACGAACTGACCTTCAAAAGGACTTGTGGGAGATGAGTACGGGAAGCCGGCCAAGAAGGCCATTGATTGCCTCTATTTTCACAGCATTTATGTTAGGATTGAACCTATTTGAGGCATTTTTTGCAGCGTTCTTCTTGGGGACTTTAATACCCCGTAAAAAGAGGTATTTTAAAGTAGTCAAAATAGTGTTTTTTCCTTTTGGTAACAACCCTCTCTTTCTGTTTCGTGTAGCCACTAAGCCCAACGTTTCTGTAACCAATCGGTGAAGAGTAAAACCATACCAAAGCAATGCAAATCAAGTCATAGAGTGTGATCTGTAATTTCTTTGTACAGTAACAATATTCAGATATTGAAATAGTAATGATTAACGTGCCTTCTAAAATTACCTCTTTGCTGACTGCCGTGTCACGGTAACTATTGGGTTCTGTCACTGTAGACGTAAACACACATATCATATCATCACCTTACTTTCATCTTTTCAAAAGGTCAGTTTTTAGAGATGATTACCATCCATACGTCACGTGACTATTCACATACACTGTGGCTGCCTGCGTAAACAGGAGATGGTTGCTCGGTTACAGTGTTCTTTAAGAATTAAAAGTAAGAAATTGAGAAAAATGTCAGGCATCGATTTTCTAAAACCTTCCCTGTACTGTTTTTGCTCAAACAGATGAACACTCTCACGACGACGTTTTACGAGAATGAGTCAAGAATGTGGGTCAACACACATCGGAGTTCTCAATCTACCGCGGCATCGGGAGCTAGTACAACCTCGACGGCTCTAAAGCTCTGAGGCAGTGTGGCGTAAACGTGGCAAAAGATATGCGCTTCATATGGATCTAGCCTTAGTTTCATATATGTGTCACAAGGGAGGCTAAGAGTTTATCTTTGAATAATGTAAGCAGACCATCCAGCTACAAATCACTTGGAGTGACCCGGGTTCAGTCCCCAGCCGATCCATCCTCCTGACGAACACAACTGTCCGAGTGTATTGATTGGGGGCGAAGCAGGGGTTCCATCTGAAGGAGGGGTGATGTGAACCTCTGCATGTGCATTGCCCTCCAACTGAGGCCCCTGGGGCCCCTTGCTGGCAGGTGACAAGAGGCAGCTAGTGTAGGACACATGGTATTCGCCTGATCTCTGGCCCTGAAGACCAAGAGAGTCGATTTAGCCCCAATGAGAGAGCGTGGAACTCATTAGCTGGCTGAGAATGTATCTGGATCTGTCGCTAGTCAACAGCTAACGCAGTGGTCCTCAAACTGAGGGGTGCACCCCTCGAGTGGGGCGCAGGTGGAAATGCAGAAATACCTTTGAGAACTTCACATCTTACACTAGTTCCAAGTACACGGCCATAAAACTAAGTCTTTAATGAATACATGTTGAACTGTCTGTACCTTGGTGTACATGTCTACGTTATGCGATTGAAGGTTACTCGTGCGCGACGGCTAGGACTCGCTGATTCTTGGCGTTTTACCAAAAGACAATTTCCGTGAGATCTGCTTTTTTGCTGTTGTCCTTCAAAACAAAAGTGTACATTTGAGGATGAATTGAGAGTGTCCGTATCAAGCCCTTTGAAAAAAGATTTTGAGTGGAAAGCCGACTCATTGCTGCGACTAATACTAAAACAAGTACACACACTGCACTAATTTACTTTAGAACAAGTTGCACATTGTTCTTTTGAAAATGTATGCTGTGTGAACTTGTTTTGGTTAGTTTTGCTAACTTTATTTGCATTGTTCTAACAAAGGCATTGCACATTCGGTTTGCTGGAAAGTGATAGCAATTGTCTTTTTTCTATTTTTAAAAAAAAAGCACAGATGGAGGAGACACAAAAAGTTATTTCAATAAAAAATCTGCAGAGACCATTTTGTGGGACATGAATATCGTTCTTCATCTGAAGGGGGGCGTGACAGAAAAAGTTTGAGAATCACTGAGCTCATTCAAAATGCACAGCGAGATCTACCATATGAAAGTTTTTTTAGCGGGATTTAAAATGTGATGTTTTCAACATGAAGATGGTGCAGTAGGACTCAGTAGCGTCTTTCATCGCAAGCCGTGACGTGTGACGTGAGACAGTTTCCTCTCGTATTCCATTTTCAGGGGAGAGCCCTCTACTCACACTTCCATGCTCGATATTGGGAGTGACAACCATTTTGCCATAGGGTGGGAAGGGGGTTGGGGGACTGTCACGTTCAAACGGCACCCACGAATAGCTTTGAAAAAAAGAAACCTGGAGCTGATCCATCGCTCACTTCACAGCCGGGATGTGTTGAGGAGAAACTTTTTCTCTCTTACATCAACACTGGATGATTCAGCGCCTCATTAAACTCCAGCGGCTCATTGAAAGCCACCCTAGCCTCGCGAGAAAGAAAGCAAGAAACAGTGTGTCCGATATTTAGAGAATCTTCAGGCTTTTTTTGCTGCTCCTAAAGAGCTCATTTTCCAAATGAACGGCACTCGTTCTCCATGTGATTCGACAGATTTTCCTGCGTACAGTATAGAGAGAATCCTGAAGGGGTGGTTTAAGGGAATTACTAGAACTGACGGTCATGAAACCAAACACACGCAAATACTCCAACAGCAGGTTTTTTGGAACCAAGCAATTATCATGCATGCCATGATGATACAATAATGAGGAATGGATACAGAGAAACTGGCTCCATGTTGCTTCTGTGGCATCTTAATTCTTCTGGCTTCGGGGGAAATGAGTCGGGCTCGGTAGGCTGGGAGAGTCTGCCAGGAAGGGGCTCCCTTTCCAAGAGATGCAGAGGCTCATCCAGGCCTTGGTCACTCTCTGGGCCACAATAATCTTTCCAACCCTCAGGGCAGAGCCAACCTTTAGGCACCCAGATACTCGGTGCATGCTGATAATGTGTGTGTGTGTGTGTGTGTGTGTGTGTTTGTGTGTGTGTGTGTGTGTGTGTGTGTGTGTGTGTGTGTGTGTGTGTCCGAATCTGAGAGCAGAAGGTTTGCTTGTGTGGGAATGTGTGTACACATGCTTAAGTTTGTGTGCATTCTTTTGCTGTAACTTCGGAGTGAAGACGTTAGCTTCTTCTAATCTCGGGAGTTTAGAGTTCCCAAATCAAGGCTACAGGTCGGGATATGGATTAGAGTGATGCTTTACCTGTGGATTGAGGCGAGGTCCACATTACAGCCCCGCAAAGGCTAAGCACTACATTATGACTATAAATGTGGTCAAATGCCTGGTCAATGTAGAAATGTAGAACTTCTGCGTGATAAGCTAGCTAGCAGCACTGACTCGTGCCATAATGACACTGGTGTGATCATCCGTGGGATGTAGCATGAGAGTCAGGTAGAAGCTAACATGTAGCATAGCCACTGACAGGCAATAAGGAATTCACACATACATCTCTAAAAACTGATTATGTGTTTTTTTTTATGAATGCTTGCAGATATCCGGAACATGTCTGGTTGTTAGATGATTGTCGCCTGCAGGAATATGTTGGCCAATGAAATCCTTTGTTCAACTGGTGTCACACCTCAGGGCAGAGCTAGCTTGCTGCCACAATGGGGGTATTGGCCTATGACACGCCTATATTGAGAAGTAAACCTGGTAGGTTTCTAATCCACTCAGAAGACACTTTAGAAAGTGATAGCTTTCGACTTTTTTCCTGGTAATGATTCGGCTGCTTTGGAAAAAACGGTTGTGTTCATTGTAGGTTTGTTTTCTGTGCGGTGGCCTCCGCAGCAGGTAGCCTTGTTGTTGTTGTTGTTGTTGTCCAACAGCGGTTGCGATCGCGTTGTTGTTGATTACAGTTTCAAAACTGGGTGTCTCAACAAATATCTTCTAAACACTGAAATGTCCAGTTTTTCGCCACAATAATAGTGATATTTCAGTAATATTTTCATTTTCAACACTACTATCGATGTGAGTCATGTTCCGTCCCACTCGTAGTCAACCAACCCAATTGGAAAACACATTGCACCACAATATGTGTGTCAATCCATGCGTGGAGGCCTTGTTGCAGACAGCTGGTTACTGAGCTATTAATATGTCATGAATTAAATCTGTAGATAATTAAATGAAACAGTTCCTACTGGCAACAGACTGAATTTGCTCGAGGTCATGAACATAGGAGTGTCAGGGAACGTATTTAAATTAAATTCTAAATTATTTAATTAAATTACCAATTAAACTAAATTCATTATTTTTCACCATTATTTGTACTAGTCTGTAATATACCCTCAAAAAATGAAGTCTGTTTTATTTGCTGAGCCCAATAACACAAATGTGCCTCAAGGGGGCTTTACAATCTGCACAACGTATGACATATTTAGAAATTTCAAATAGATTGAAGCATGCGTCTCAACAGCAGCAGTTGTATCGGAAACGTTGACGTTGCATCTCAAGTGTCATATATATATATATATATATATATATATATAAACTGTATATATATATATATATATATATATATATATATATAAACTGTATATATATATATATATATATATCCGTAGGCTAATAACAATATCATCCTAATATACTGTATGAATAAAAGAGATAAAATACAAAATAATGTGACCACCAATCATTCACACCGGAGGCGGATTCCAAATGGACACCCGCCCATTTGAGTGAATACAAATTCTAAAAAGATAACATTTTAGGAAAATATCTCCTTCCCCCCTCTTACCCAAAGGAAAGAAACACAGCATCCATGGTGTGATGAAAGACTCTCTTTGCTGGAGCACATCCTATTTAGCAGCCTTCAGTGAGGCCGGCGCGTTAACTGTGGCTGCAGCTGCTGGGCCCAGCGGATCCACCGGGCAGATAATAGCGTTGGAGGTGAAACTAATGAATGACCCGCTCTCACGACGCGTGACAGACAGAAGCCGGGCTTGATGATAAAAGCGGCGAGGTAGAAAGTAGCTCACAAGATCTCCACTCTGCGTGTGTGCATTTGCATGTGTGTGTGTGTGTGTGTGTGGACGGGCACACAGATGGGACCATACACCAGGTCTTTATTTTTTGTTGTTTTTAAGGCCAGGGTCCATTTTCGAAAATGGCCCAGCAGGTTAAATATGATCAGGACCACAGTGAATCAGATGGAGGGAGGCTTTCAGAGTAATGGGCACCTCTATGTCTCACACACACACGCACTTACACACCATGTCAGGCCTACCGCAGAGGGTACACAGTATTCATCCGTTTAACCCTGACTGAGGTGAGGATGGTGTGTTTGTGTGTGTTGGTTGGGGGGTCCGTTTAATGAAAACGTACTTTTGAGAGGGTGAGGCCGCGGGACACTTTATAAATAAAGAACAGGAAAAAAAAACATACGCTGCACAACATGAATACTGAGAAGAGACATCAAATAAAGTGAGTGTTTGTGTGTGTGTGTGGGGGTGATAAGGGGGCTATGGTTGAATAAAATGTCAGAGATAGCCGGCAGGACCTTGGCTGCCCTTTACATTCGAAGGGGTCAAACACATAGTGGGATTTATTGCAGCACTTTTAATAATCTCCAATACTGACATGAGAGATAAAAAACAGCATTCAGAACCTGGAGGACATGGTTGCTGCTTTGAGCTTCTAATATTTATTATTCAAAGGGAGTTTGACAAAAAAAAGGAAGATCTTGACTAAAAGTTTTTTGTTTGCTCTGTTGTCTTGACCTTGGACTGCTGACAGTCTACCAACAAAATCTCACCGACGACACAGAATCAGAGTTTTAGTTCATTGAGTTCTTTCCAATATTTTGAGTGATAAACAACAGAATCTTTGACCAATCAAACTTCAAAAGGTGAGTTAAGACGTCAGAGATTGCTTGTAGCGGCGGGCGGCTTAAAAGCCTTCAATCAATTTTTACTCATCTGTGTTTATTATCTACGCTAACAACACATTTCACCTAAACAATGGTCTGAATTCTGTTTGGACTCGAGTCCACTGCTGGAATATCTTCCGTAACACGTAAAGTAACGCTACGTTCCATAACACGTAAAGTAACGCTACGTTCCGTAACACGTAAAGTAACGCTACGTTCCGTAACGCGTAAAGTAACGCTTACGTTCCGTAACGCGTAAAGTAACGCTACGTTCCGTAACACGTAAAGTAATGCTACGTTCACTAACACGTAAAGTAATGCTTCCTCCGTAACACGTAAATTAATGTTATGTTCAGTAACACGTAAAGTAACGTGCCCGGATGGCTGGAGCAAAACCATTATCCTAACTAGCCTGTTAGCCTTGTCATTTAATTCTATAATAACAACTGGGAAGTAATTTGCTTTCTCATTTGGGTTGATAGATACATATATATATATATATATATATATATATATATATATATATATACACCTTTTCTTTAGATAGACTGTCCAAACCTATGAACTCACATAGCCACTGCCAAGTTAGCAGCAGCACTTGTCAAGCCATCAACCTGTAACCTGTGATTTTGAGCAATCATTTCCTAATCCCTTGTCTTTTTGTCCATCAACCCTCTTCGCTTTGCCACCCGGCTCCTCTCACAGTGGTTCCTCCCTCCCCGGTTGCCTCTTCATGCAAAACCACAGTGCGCGCCCACACACAAACACCGGCTAACGCCTGCACGTACACGCATGCACACGCACCTCTCTCTCTAGTTTCGGGCAGTCGCTTCTGTGACTGACAGAGTATTAGGGAAGTGACTGATGGAAATAGGGAGGAGGGAGGGAGGAAGGAGGGCCGGGGTCACCTTGGCAAAGGGAATGAGCAGTCGATGAAGAAAGAAAAGTGTTTCAAAGGGAAGTCGTTGCTTTGCCACAGAGCTGAATCTGCTGCTATCACTGTCACCCCCGAGCCGCTGGTACCATTAGCACCAGTCCTGCTTCGAACACACCTCCCACCATTACCACGTGCGCTGCCATATTGCCAGAGCTATGACAAAGTTGAGGTCCAGTGACATTTCATCTCTTTCGAGCTTCTTCTTGAAGACCGCCTTCAGCCAACCAAATAGGGCCCTAAGTCATGCGTTACATTATATTTACATTTGTTTTAGGCGTTGGAAATGGTGATGACATCAGGTGACTCAGTACATGAAGCAACAAAGAGTCGGTGGAGGTCAGAGTGGATGAATGGGTCAAGCCAACACACAACATTGACCCAGGAGGCCGTTGTTCATGTTCAACAGCCCAGATGTGCGGGTGCCATGACCACATGAAGACGAGACAGACCTGGCCAGCAAGACCCAATTGCAGAGCATCTTTCCGCTCCACTCGTGGAACGTTATATTTCAAAGTTTGCACTGATCAAATGGTGAATCAAAGGACCTTGAGGTCAATGGGATATGCTGGCATTGTGAGTGCTGCGGTCCGAGGAGTTCTCTCAAGGTCTTTCTCTTCCGATTGCCTTTAATGAAATGTCACTTATTTGAGAAAGGAAACAGAAGCAAGATGCTTTTAGCCTGAAGCCTCCAACAATTCAAGCAGGGCAACAACAGCTGAGTGCACAATACTGAGAACACACCAGGTGAAAAGGATGAGATAAAAGGAACGAGTATCCATAACCCCGATGGTACATCACTTGGGATATCCAATCTGTAAACCCTGCTGAAGACAGACCGGTTTTTAATCCATCTTCAACTTGAAAGGATAAAGGAAGTCCGTCAAGAGGTTGGCTTGAAAGCAATGAGTCAGTGCTTTTGCCATATGCCTTTGCAAGTTATTAAAATGTTGGCAACAAACACATCAATTGGTACAGATGGTTGTTGCTAAATGCCAAAATGTATGAATTAAATGGGGATTTTGTACCACTGTGCTGTGTGTGACTGTGAAGGAGATGAGATGGTAGATGTAGATTCATGTACTCCATAACAAAAGGGCACATATTCACCCAAAATCACATTCGAGGCAGTTTTTTCAGGAATACAGGTTAGTTCTTACAATACCAAATAAGAAGAACAAAAATCCCCAAAGTCATCAAAAATATAACTTATGTACGTGAACTCAGATATTGCTTCGTAACAACTAGCAGTCTGAGAATGTCGTGAGAGCAGATGGGACAACTCTTCTTTTTCTTTTTATTCATCAAAAACTCATTTAACTTTTGAAAGCCTATTTGTAAGCGCAGCTCCTCCAGGTCGGTCAGTTGGAAGTCAGTTCAGCGCGCTGGGCTGAACATACTAAGACATTTGGGTCGTTGTACCGTATCTCATTTCCTGACTGTGAGAGGCCGGGATTAGTTTTGTGCCGTGCAACATCGAGGCTGCAGAGATAGAGGCGCACAAGGTGGACGTCTGGATTAACATTGGATTAAGTTGTACTGCACGTCCTTTGGGGTTACTGTGTGTGGTTGTGTGTGTGACTCACCGTCCCTCTTGCAGCAAGGTTTGCCTGAAGGAGAACTACTAAAATCATGAATATGCATTTCAGTCCACAACTTGATTTGGTACCTAAACCAGACTCGCCCACCATCGCATCACTATGAAAAACCTTAATTACGATCATTGTTGCTACCTGTGTCTGACTCTCAAGGTTTCTTATTTTCTTCAAAAACAGATGTTAAGCAACCAGTGCACATTTAGATGTCTTCACATTTTTTAGCATAGATAATATATTTGTAGACTTCAGGTTCACTTGGAAAATGTCGTTGTTTGGGACAAGCTTACGAAAAACAATATTGTGCAACTACTCAGTGGAAGAATATTTACTTAATTATATTGGATTTTTTTAGGGAATATTATATTATTATTATTATTATTATTATTATTATTAGTAGTAGTAGTAGTAGTAGTAGTAGTAGTAGTAGTAGTAGTAGTAGTAGTAGTAGTAGTAGTAGTAGAATCGCAGAATCAGTAACTTCGTTTAAATCACTTCTTCATACCCTTTTTTACAGAATAGTTATTAAGTGATGTTGTGCTTCTGTGCAGTTTTTTGGTTCCCCTATTTTGGTTAGTCTGTTTTTTTTATTTAACTTTAATTTAAAAAAAAGTCTATATTTGTATCTAACTATTCTATTTGTTTTTCCTTAATTCTCTGTAGAGCACTTTGTAAACTGTGTATTTAAGGTGCTATATAAATAAAGTTATTATTATTAGCACCATAGAACAATGGACATTTTCACCAGTTTTGCTCCATTGATTATCTGGTCCAGTCAGAGAGGCGGATGGGAAATGACACAAAGCATTCTGGACTTTTGAGAAGATATTTGGGGCCACATAGATGTTGAATCTGTGACCGTACGCTATGATCATGTCACAGTAAAGTTCCACAGAAGTCCTTGCAAGAGTAGGAAGAGGTAGTGGTTGTAGAATCCCAATATGTTAAGTAAAGTACACGTTATACACGTACTAAGTAGCAATATCCAAAGTATTGCTTAAAAACACAGAAACAGGTAAAAAGGACTCAATGTATTTCATCACATCACTTAATTGGTTAAAAAGTGTATGAACAAAAAAAGACTCCATCCAGTCAAGTCTCAATGTCAAAAGGAAGAAATATGAGACAGGGCATTCTGCACTGTCTCATATTTCTTTCTAATGTCAGCTTTACTCAAACAGAACTCCACTTTCATTGGCAATTATAGGCGAAGACACATCTGACATGCCCGTCAACCCATCGACTGTGTTCGCCTCTTCAGATGGCTGTTTGGTTAAAAGACGGCTATAATTGATCATAATGACCTGTCTGTGCCTTCTTTAGATGTCACTTAGTATAATAGTGTACTTTTTTTTGCGTGGCAGCTTCACTAACTGAGTGCGTCTGCCCGTCTTCAATTTGAAAAAAGGTTCCTCGGACAAGGAAATGAAACATAAACATCTAGGTCACTTCGAAGCAACAAAGGCAAGAAACGATGAAAGTGAGTCAGTGTAAAATTCCTAAGAGGGTCCCGACATGATCACATGGCACCTGGGGGCCCGTGGGGGCCTGAAACGCTTTGTGAACAGCACAAAAGAATGTGCAATAGTACAATAAGGGCAGAATTATGGATTATGGTTCAGGTTAGCACATGTTTCATCTGCTGGTCGGCAAGGCGTAAATTCAATTGCTACAGCATCACCGGATTACTTTTTTTTGTTGCCTTTATTGTCCATGGTAGAGAACGAAATATACAGGCGAGAGAGTAGACTTTGAGGTGATGTTGTAAATTTCATTTGAGGTCTCAACCCGTACGCCACAGGAGGGTCCCGTGAGAACATTCTTAAAAAGTTGTCTGTATCTACATCAGCAGATTGAAAGGTCAACTAACTGTGTTTTTCTCCTGGCTCAACCCGCTGGAGTCCATGGACGGTGTTTACCCAACGCTTATATTCACATATTTACGTTAAAACTGCACATAAATGGTTTGGATGTTGCCGGAGTCTGTAGACGTTCTACTTCCGTGTCCTTCGTCTCACAAGATCATACATGGTTCACCAGCTTAGCGTGACGTTAGCGTGACGTTTGTGTCAACGTAATTGGTGGAATCATGTGTCCCACAACATTTTGTGTGAAACTAAACTATACACTTAAGAAATCACTAAAGACTTACCCACACTGCCGTTTTCAGTTAGTAAAACGTTTGTTTTCATCCCTTTAAGCCCCAAGGCAGTTTTTAGGATTCTGCTCGAAATTGAATACCCAACATAAAAAGGGTGTATCTCTGCAACCACAAGGGCTATTTGAATAATGTTGGTGTTATAATAAAGGCAACCCATGTGAGCTTTTGTTTAGATGTGTACATATGTTACTGGTTAAGAGTAAATCAATATTGAAACACAGCAAAAATAGAAGTTTCAAGTCCGAATATAAAAAAAACACTTTCAGGATGATTGTCTCTTTGAAATGATTTCTCACTAAGGTCTTGCTCTCTCCAAAATCATAACACAATATGTAAACCTTCCCTCTGCAAAGTTTAACTTTGAAAGAGTGAAGCAGAACAAAGTTAGAGAGGGTTTAGTACCGAGAGAATTCAGGCGAATATTTTTTAACTAACCCTAACCCTAACCCCAACCCCATTTGCATTTTCTCATGTACCGAACCTTATATTTCACTTGTATATTATTTATGGTGTTCAATACACTTATGTTGTTCAGTTTTTGGCAAAAAAAGAAGCAATATTTGCAATATTCATAAGCAATGGAACGATTCATGTTGCTGTGTTCTTTGGTTCATATCTCAGTGATGCTTTGGAGCAGAGGGATTTGGTGAATATATTTGGAATCTGTGTGGAGTTGTCTTGCTTTTTGACATCTTTTTTTCTGATAGCACCAAGCTACAGGTTGCTAGTTCCGGAAACATGCCGAGTGGGAAAATTATGATTGATATTTTAATAACTATTTTAGTTGGTGTTTGCGTTGTGCTGAAATGGTTGACTAATTATTGTAGCCCAGGTTCTCTTGATTAATTTGATGTGTAGCATCAATATATCTGTTCATGATTATTGTAATGTTTTACACAGTTTAATATTTTCTTTTAAAAAGGACTATATTTGGTCCCTTGGGGCTTAAAGGGTTAAGACATAATCTGTTCAGGAAAACTGTTCTTGAAAAAAAATATATATATATATAATAAATATTTAATTTAAAAACAAAAACGTTAATGTATGCCCCACGATGCTTAATCTGTAGTATGAAGTCATTTCCCTGTTCCATTATATTTCAGTCTTTCTCACATTTGACAACACAAGAAAAGGACATTTATTATCCATATGTATCTTATCGTATTTTATTCATATATTCTGCCACTTTTGTGAAGTTAAGGCTTTGGTAAACCAATCTCCATCACCAAAAAAGTTTGTCCAGTAGTAAATTATCTATTCTATATCTAGTTTCTTTCAAAATGACCCGACACAAAGGTCCACACCTCATAGTCCCCTGTAACCGTGCATGTGTGTGGTCTTGTATAGCGAGGTTCTTTTTGGAGGGCACGATTCCACATCCTAACTTTGCATACATGTGTTATAATAGTGAGAGTCCGGTAATGATGAAGATCCTCTATTTTAAAGGTCTGCAAAGGTCACAGCATCTCTATCCTCTTTTTCCACTTTTCACAGTTAACCTTTACAGAGACTTTCCCATTCCTGAAGCTCGTCCGACTTATCGCCCCAACCCTGCAGGAAAGAGAACCGCTCACCTCGGCTTACTGCCGTGCTTCGTTATTAACACTGATTGTGATAAATGCATAAATAATAAAGAAAAAACGACATTAAACTCAGCTTTTGAAAGATTTCTTACCATCTGCCAAATAGCTGTTTTCTGTTCTCGCAGATAATAATCAGTGTGACGCATCAGTGAGTATCAGACCTGAGCGGAGTTCATCCTATTCATAAAGATGATTATTAATTACTGCACCGCCAAAAGTATAATGAAAGTTTTTCATGTGCATCTTCCAGGATTGTTTATGCTGCTTCCAAGAGAAATACGTGTGGTTGTTTTTCATCTCTTTAGATTCATTATGGAGTAATATTATCAAGGTAAAAAGGACTGTGATAACTAATATAACAGCTGGATGCTGGACTAACAGCTGGAATATTCAAAAAGAAGAGCACAAAATCTTTAGAAGTAGGACATGGCGAAGAAATACAAGGAAAGAAGAACTTCATGTGTCTTGTAGTTCGGTATTGAACTACATGTGAGCACCATGTGAACACAGTCTCTGTTCAGAATAAAGTTCTAAAGTAGGTCTACTATCATACTAGGTCTAGTTAATAATAATAACCCATTTTAATGTATGTACATGTGATGTTTACGGTACTTAAATACACTTTATACATTACATTTATACATAGCTACGAAGAACAATTCAGGGTGGGGATTGAACCGCCAACCTCCTGAATGAAAGACATACTTGCTCACCACTGACCAAAGGCACCCCAATTTAGTCAGCTAAAGCAAGAATTAAAAAGATGAGGGTTTGGATTAAAATAAGTGGCATTGCTAAAGCACTGAAGGCGCTGAAAAAAAAATTTGACTTGGTTTCACACGGGACACGAAACAGGTACACGGACCAAACGTGGGTGTTCGACAAGTTTTGACGTACAACTTGGTTTCCAATCTTTCATATTTCACGATGATATTTCTATGATAATTCCACCACTTTGCTCCGGTCCCTGACTTTCCATTTGACTTCACTTGAACACCATTTTTAATCCATGACTCCAAAAATATGCCTACTACCAACTTTGCCATGGCCCTGTTGATGCTCCGCCCACTCCTACTCTCTACCACCAGATGGATCGTGGAGGTCTGGATCGTGGAGTATGCCTACTACCAACTATTCATACACCCTTTCATACTCATTGAATGTGTCTTAACTCTAATCTGTCCTTCTGTACACATGACATCTATTGTTCTGTCCATCCTGGAGAGGGATCCTCCTCTGTTGCTCTCCTGAAGGTTTATTCCCCTTTTCCCTGTGAAGGGTTATTTGGGAGTTTCTCCTGATCCGATGTGAGGACTGGGACCGGGATGTCGATATGTCCATCCATACAGATTGTAAAGCACTCTGAGGCAAATGTGCAATTTGTGAGAATGGGCTATACAAAATAAACAGAATTGAAATAAAATGTATTCAGCGCTAACTATCAATGTGTTTTTTTTCTTCATCATATATTCCACTTGATATCCTATCAGGGCTGTTTGCTTGTAGCCATTACATTCAGCATATCTTACGAATGTAAATATATATCAATGTATAACACGGTGTAATTGCCTGCTCCATTGGAGGGTTCTGGTCCTGCTACTTCCCCTTCAGCCCTTAACTGGAACCGGCTGCTAATTGCATTGAAGTGCTGAGCACTGAGTTTTCCACAAAACTGGAGAAGGTGCATTTTGCGTGGGGCATATTGTAAAAATTTTCCGAGCCATTAAATCTCAAATAGATAACGGTAAGTTTATGGCAGGAATCGTAAGTATGTTCTCAAAAAAAGTGCTTTATTGTACTACACAACTAGGTCATAATTCTTATCTTAAGTATGTTGCAGAATACCTGAAAACAACCACAGGCCACATGAAAGATGAACAGTGGAGTTTTCCCGGTAAATGAGCACGGCGGGAATTCCGTCATATTCATTGAATGTAATGATTCCTTCTGGTCACATGGCATCTATTGCTTCTGTTCATCCGGGGAGAGGGATCCTCCTCTGTTGCTCTCCTGAAGGTTTTTTCCCTTTCTTCCCCCGTGAATGTTTTTTTTTTCTATTTCTAAGGAGTTTTTCATGATCCGATGTGAGGTCAAAGGTCAGGGAAGTCATATGTGTACAGACTGTAAAGCCCTCTGGGGCAAATATGTGATATTGCGCGATATAAAATAAACTGAATTGTTTTGAAATCCCACTCTCTTGGGCCACTCTGGATGCTGCTATAGCGGGGCGAGAAATGGACCGGTAGGCGGGGCCTAATGCCCCCGGTTGTTACCTGCAGACGCATCAGCTTATTCAACAGCATGCTTAGGAAATATTTGATGGAACTTTTTAAAGACGAATACTAGAAAGAGCCCGAGAGACAAGACGGACGAAATATATGGACGACACAGAGAGGGGAGGAACGAAGATGGACGGAAACAGTGGATACATACAATACAGGTGTGTCTTCCATCTGAACATATCGTCATATAGACCTTTCCAAAAGTTGTTCCTTTTTTGAATTAATTTCTGAAAAAATAAAAAAGCCTTTGTGAGGAGAAACAAAGAAGAGAATAAAGAGAAACAATGAGGCCCGACCGGAGAGAGAGAGAGACAAAGTCTTTCACAGTCATTTCAGACTCGCCCCAAGGGCACACAGCGGAGTCCTCTCGCTCTCTCTTATTGCAACACCCAGCATGCAACGGTCATTTCTCCCCCCTGACAATCTGCTTCACCCTGGGCTATGAATTAACATACGTGCACACACACACACACACACACACACACACACACACACACACACTCACACACAAGGCGAAAGACTGGAGGATTAACTCGGTGTCGGGGTCGCTGATTCCTTTTTTACGAAAGTGGGAAAAAATGGTGATGACCATCGAGATAATAGGACGGCGTGATCGACAGAGGACGGGGCTTCAGTTTATAGCCTTTTCTTTTTCTCTTCTGATCCCTGCACTCCGAATACAGGTAGAGTGTCAAGTGCAAAAGGTTTTGTTGAAAATTCTTTCACAACTGCAGCATTTATACATACAGGTAAGCAATGAAATAGGACCAATGTCAAATGAACAAAATATACAAAAGATAGACTTTTAAAGCACTTAGCATCATTCACCCATTAACACACTGATCTAACACCACGTGGAGTCTTGCCCCCGGACTAGAGCCGGAGTAAAACTACCACTGAGCCACAGGTCGGACCGGTTATAGGTTGAGCTCAGTGTGGGTTTCTTTTTAAATTGGGTCACCGGATGGATGCAGGCGGACTCTGATCCAGTTATCAGACGGTTATCTATCATTCCTCGTCAGTAACCTTTCCATATAAATCCCCCTCGCCCTGTACTCACATCTTCCCTCAGACTAAACATATTTAACCAACCAAAATTCAATATTAATTTACAATTTTTTCTATTTCTGGGCTGATTTCGTATTTTTTTCTAGATGTTTTGTTTAATATTGAATGACAAAGCATTCCGGACTGGAAGGTGATTAATGTATCCTGGTGGGTTGTTACCACAAAGGGGGTCAATGGAGGACTAGGAAACGATAACAACAAGAGAGACTGAGCCGCCTCAGGGCGTTCATTCAGTTTAATAAGGTTTACTGATCCGTCTCGCCTCCTCATTAAATTTGAGGGATTCTTTTGGCATCTTAAATTTGCTTAAAAGCCAGAGCCCAGCATGTCCAACCAAGTTTTTTAAAATTATTTAAAATAAATGTTTTATTGAAAGAGATAAATGTGAATTAAGCGGTTTTCATACCTCGCCGTCTTCAACTATTAAGATGTGTTGGAGGGCTCAAGACCCTGATGGGTGGTGCTTCGGTTCTCCCAAAGGGTTTTGGGTTTCTGGCGACACCTAGAATTTGCTACATTCAGCACGTGTCATGAACCTAACGGGGCAGCAGACGGACGGAAGGATCTCTCTGGCAGGGCGGCCGGCTGAGGGCAAAGGAACACATATCACCGTGGAGATTGACTCGGTTCATGTGTTAAAAAAACAACTTAATTTGACATTTAACAGTCACAATGGTGTGAGTTAGAGGCAATGAATCAACTTCACTGTGGTCTTGTTTGAGTCGTATTAATGCTGCACAATCAACAGAATAGTTTGACGCAATGGGATTAATAATTTGTATTGAAATGATGACACCACTCACGTGACGCTGCTACAACCAAGATGTACTTAGCTTAACATAAAGACTGGGAAAACGCCGGCTATGACGGAAGGTCATACATGATATAACGTTTTATTTATCCAGATATATTAGTATAAAGATAATTACAATATAACATGAGCTTTTGTATGTGCTGGTAGGCGGCCGGTGTGCCTTTCAGCCAGCTGTTTGCAGTAGGTGTGCTATGCTAAGCTACCTTGGGGACATTAGAGTTTCATTCTCCTGCTCAACAAAAAATAAGCAAATGTGCTTTTCCCCCCAAAATGCTTTAGGAAATGACTTGTATTTGGCATCACTTACTTTGTCATTTAGGGATGGCAGGAGTGAAAATGTTTCTCGGAAAGTAATTTTCTAGCACAGATATACCATTAACCACTAATTTTCCTGTTGTTTTCACGGAACATTGAACTTACTCCTTTATTCACAATGTTAGGAACATAATGGGAAACACTGTTGAAGAATGCTTTATTTATTTTTATTGTCCCTGGGACACAAAATGCTTTGTTTTATTACACTTTTGTTGTACAAAGTACCTCTACAGGTTTGGAAAATCAGTGAAAACTTTTTTTTTAATGCTACCACAGAATATTAAAGGTTAGATTTGATAATCTTTAACTATATTCATCCCCAGGGGGAAATTTATGGACGCAGCAGCAAAAACATGTTGTACAAATATACAATACATTTAAATTAAATTAAATTAAATAGCAGGGCATTTTAAAATTAAGAATGTAAATAATAAAGGAAATTAAAATGTAAAAATAAAATGAAAGTGTATACAAAAAATGTAAGAGTACAGCACAACAAGCAATATAAAGGGTACAACAGGGTTGTAAAGATACATATTTAAATTAAATGTGCCTAATAAAAAAGGGGTACAAAGACAAATATGCTAAATATAAAAAAAGACAGGTGAAGATGAACCTTGCTAAATGTTTTAATTTGTAACCGTGTCACCACTCATAATTCAGAAGATCTTCATTTGATTCCCACCATTGGAACGTAAACTGTGTGTGTGGGCCCAATGAGGCTCATGGCCGCCGCGTTGTAATCCCGCCCTCCGGTTACTAAATCATAACTTCTGTACCCGTGATGCCGACTGTCTGTGTTTCAGCTGCTTGCGATTGGCTGCAAGCAAAACCGAAGCGATGGTCAGTTTCTTTCCGGCCACAAAAAGGATCAAAGTTCGAATCGAAGTTTTGCTACGACTTGGTATTAGTTATTTAGGAGTACCGATACATCAAGTAATACCTCCCAGTCCCATCCGTATAGAACAGAGCTTCTGTGTGGTTGCCTTACCTGTCCTCTGGCCAACACTGACAGTTGCTCGTTGTGTTAAATAAGCACCTTGCCTGTTTCAATAAACGTGACCCGGAGGCAGACCGGCCATCTGCTATGTTCTCCCAAATTCCCGACCAGCCTGCTTGGGTCCGTTTGGCCAACGCTGCTGTTCTGGCTCATTTACTCAGAGCTGTTGTTTTAATTGTGTGTGTTGAGTCTGACCAGTCCAAAAAAAAAGCAATCCAAGGAATAGATTTCAATAATAGAACAGCCACGTGTGTACAATCCTGAAACTGAAATAAAGATAGCGGCATGCCAATATGCTGTTGATTCTCAGAGGTTCGTCCAGCGTTGGTTTTTACTAGAGCAGTTAAGATATTTAGATAAATGATCAACATCATTCAGAGAGGAAATGGGCAAAGTTAGGTTTATGGGTCCATAAACAACAGACAATCACCATAACTGTGATATGCCCTTTCTACAGCGGGGATGGGAAAAAGGGGTCCAAAGATGTATTGGGCACATCCGTTGTACCAACGTGACGCCTTACAGGACATTACAAGGTTCTTCAGGTGTTTAGTGAGCTATTCACATTTTTTGGGGTAATCTGTTTCCACTGCCTTCTTGAGTTTAATTTTTTACACTTTTGATGCCTCAGAATTTGTTTCTTTTCAGAAGGTCGCTTGTCTTTTGGCTGTCTCGTTTAGAGATGTACGACTCCTCAGCTCTTCATGACGGATTCTCAATATTTCCCTGATTCTGTCACAATTTCGACGGCGGGAAGGGCGAGAGAGGCCGAGAGCCAGAGAGATGGGTGATGGGAGACCCATCGGGGGATGAAGGGATGGAGTGAAAGTGGGAGAGAGGGACCTTTTGGAAGAGGGAGTAGAGGCTGTGTGCATCAAACTCAAATCAAAGGGGTTTGCCTGTAGGCCTCATCTCACTGCATCTCCCCTCCTAGCCAGGTGCTCGCCTCCGACTCACGCATACACAAACAACCATGCGTGTTCTTTGCGAGCGCACTCGTCGACAGTATTTGACGAGTTGGGAGTGGGTTTGGCCCTCGCCCTCAAAAAACAAACCTGATTCTAACCCGGACCCTAAATCCAAGTCTGGACCCTCAGACGGAGCCTTTGTAGTAACCAACATGTCCTCACTTTCAAATAAATATCGTCAGTCTGAAACTCAAGTTTGTCCTCACAAAGATAGTTGTACATACTCACACACACACACAAACACACAAACACACACACACACACACACACACACACACACACACACAGTTTGAACAGTACTTATTATCTTGTAATCCCTGTTTGAGGACAGGCAGAGAATTTAATTGGCTGTAGACCACACCAAAACACACACACACACACACACACACACACACACACACACACACACACACAAAGACACACTGACTCTCGACAAGTGGAATGTGGAATTATGCTGACACAGCATTACGTGGGGAAACACGACTGTCAGGAAAGGACGAGCCGATATAAACGCTCAGCCTCCGTATCACAACACGGGGGTCGGACTTTATCCCGTGATACTTTTCCCCAGGAGAAGCTTTTTCTGCCCCGAGCTGTTTGTCTATACCAGTGTCTCCTCGCTGCTTTCTGGCTGACGCGGTGTGTGTGTGTGTGTGTGTGTGTGTGTGTGTGTGTGTGTGTGTGTGTGTGTCCACATCCTCTCTCCATGGACTTCATTCCTTCCATAAAAGCCCAACGGTGTGTTCCCTCCAATGACACGAGCACAGGTTTTGTTCCCAGGGTTTAAGGATCCGTTATTGTGAGTCAACACAGCAAAAACACGACAGCGACACGACACAGCGCCGCCTTCGGGTTATCTGTCGTGAAAATGATGCTTAATGCCAACATATGAGGATTTAAGAATGAAAAGATGTTGTTAATTGTCAAGATGATTACATCCATGAGTATAAGCCTCATCTTTACCTGCAAATGATGAGAAATATAGCAAATAAAAAAGAATCACAGGTGGTCTTCCTCGGGTGAAGAAGGGAACATTTTTGTGATGAATGATCCTAAATAAACAAGCTTCTCTCTAGTTAATTAATTAAGATTATATCAATATAATCTCTATTAAGTACTGTATTTGTACTGGGGTCGATGTTCTCATTCCCAGTGTGGATGTCCTCACTCCCAGTGTGGATGTCCTCACTCCCAGGGTGGAAGTGTTCACTCCCAGTGTGGATGTCCTTACTCCCAGTGTGTTTTTTGTCAGTCCCAGGGTAGATGTCCTCACTCCCAGTGTGGATGTCCTCACTCCCAGCGTGGAAGTCCTCATTCCCAGGGTGGAAGTCCTCACTCCCAGTGTGGATGTCCTTACTCCCAGTGTGTTTTTTGTCAGTCCCAGGGTAGATGTCATCACTCCCAGTGTGGTTGTCCTCTTCAAGAGAGCAGATAGGTGTATTGAAGTAATTTGTCCCGGTGCCCAGCTCCAGCTTGAGGGATGGAGAGGAGACAGCCGGACGTTTCTTTCCCCCAGAAGGACCCTGAAGTTTTGAAGATCAGGTGAACTCTGACCCTTTGTACTCTTCAGTGTACATTTCATCTTTTCTACTTATGATCCACGCAGTCTGAGACTGTTGTGCCCGACCGAAGCCTTGAATATGAACTGGACTTCTGACCCGAGAATATATCCTCTCACACACCCATAATTGAGCCTCTTCGTCAAAAACTTTCTCTACTTTCGATCAGAAGGAAACCTCTCGCTCCTCTAATCTTTCTTCGCCGCCTGCTTCCTCCCCTCTCATCATCCTCAAGAGAGTTTCACCTTTTCCTCCCCCCCCACCCCCCCCCCCCCATGTGTACCCTATATGCTCTGCCTTCATCGTGCTCTCTTTTCCTTCCTTCTGTCTGTCTTCTTTTCCCCCCTCCTCATTTCCTTGTTTCCTTTCCTTGCCCTCTCCTCCTCTCCTTACCTGGGGTGTTTGACAGCATTTCTAAAACTCCCACTAAAAGCCTCTCGTCATTCAGCCGAATTCTCCCTCTCGGTGGAAGAGGCTTTTACTGGCCGCCGGGTTGGCCGTGGATAATGTGTCGGCACATCCAGCGCTGTTTCACGTTGAACCGACAATGTCAGACAAAATTGTGGCTGGAAATCCCAAAAAAAAGTGACCCGCAACGTGAATTCGAAGACATATTTTGACGAGGAAACAAACAACAAACGCAAACACCCAAATGGTAGTTTTATTTTTGCTAAAAAAGAACTTCAGAACATAAAACTAATGTGATAATAATAATGATAATAATAATAATAATATTAATAATAATGATAATGATAATAGTAATAATGATAATAATAATAGTAATAATGATAATGATAATACTAATCATAATGATAATAATAATAATAGTAATAATGATAATGATAATACTAATCATAATTATAATAATAATATTAATAATTATCATAATAATAATAATAATAATAGTTATTGTTTATAGTGATACAAAGGTGTGCGTTCATTCAAAAATTACAATAATTTGGCCTCATCACGTATTTCTTTTGCATAATGTGATCCAAATGTCTGCCCTCTACTAATAAAACACTATACTTTCATTTTAACCACCATATAAAGTGATGCTGTTCACTCAATCTGAGGGGAAACATTTTTGACGAGGAAATATGGAAAAAACGCAAACACCCAAATGGAAGATGTCCTGATGTCAGTGGGGAGCTTGTTCCACCAATCAGGAGCCAGGACAGCATTTTGTTATCTCACCGTATTCATTCATTCATTTCCCTGTTTAGCCTGTTATTTGTTTAGATCATAGTGGACCAACGGGCCTCAACAGTGTGAGTTCGTCAACGATAATAAATCTTTCCCCCGAGGACCACTTCCGTCCACTTCCTCTCCTGCGTACTCCGAAGGAAACGACCAGAACACGCGCGGCGTACCACTTCCTGTCAGACGGATTTCACCGACATTCACTCATTTGCATTCGCTCAACTTTATTCAACGCTCAGAGAAAGCATCACAATAGCGCATTGTCTCGAAGACGCCACCCAGATGGGCCGAGCGGGCGAGGACGAGAGGATACCTGGCTGTCTAACAATAGACGCTCGCTATTCCACGGGCTTCAGAAAACAACTCTTCAATCCCTCGCCGGCTTCCACGTGTCGACCGTGTGTGAGACGGAGCTCGGGCTCCATTGTCCTGCTGATGCAAACAGACAGGTGTGTACACACACACACACACACACAATCACACACATTGACACACTCTGTACTTTTCTTCCCAACTCCTACTTTTTATTCGCCCTCAAACACACACTTGCAATCTCCCAGTCCCCCATGTGTGTGTGTGTGTGTGTGTGTGTGTGTGTGTGTGTGTGTGTTTTGGGGTTTAATTACGTGATTTTTTATGGCATAATCACTTGGCCCTAATAAAGCCGGGAGAGTCTTAAGAGAGATTTGCACACACACACACACACGCACACACACACACACACACACACACACACACACACACACACACACACACACACACACACACACCTTTTCTTTTGTTCTCTCTCTGAAACACACAAACAGGGGGAGTGTAGATCTCCCCGGTTCCATTCTCCGACTCATTGGAGCCGTCAGCTCCTCAAAGATTTGTAGAAACGACCTGGTTTCATTTAAAAATGCCGTATTGTTCAGCTGGAACCACAAACTCTTATTTATGTCCTTTTCTGGTTTTAATTTGTAACTTTTTATTACTGCTGATCCAACAAAAAGCGACGCGGAAAAAACAAAAGGGAGGAAAAGTCATTTTTCTCGTCGACTTCTATCCGATAGGAGTCGCCCCCTGCTGGTCAGCAGAGGCGCTCGCCACGCCGCGTGAGTGTATATCGCTCTCAGAGATCATAACCAGCTTATTGTGGAGGTATTGATATTGGTCTCTGAGCAGCAGTAACACATTAAAGGTTTCCTGCTTCCTATTTCTTCAATATCGGAAACTTTCTTCATGGCGTAAATCTTATTTGCGATCTGAAAACGTTCTGAAGGCGCAGCGTTCTCGGTCCAGACGCTGTACTCGGTGACTTCTGACCCCTGCAGTGAAATAATTTATTACATCTCAACGCCCACATGGAAATGAGTCTCAGTTCCATCCTAGGGGATGGAGAAAGATGGACGGTAGAAACTGGTCGCTCGCTGATTGATATAATATGTCTGAGGAATGTGGTTCCTATCTGAGCCAGAACATCTGTCTGTGAACCAAGATTATGGCTTATCTGAGAAGGAATAATTGTGTGTGGGATGGATGTGTGGTCGATGTGAGTCCAAACGTGTGTGTGTCTGTGTCTGTGTGTGTGTGTGTGTGTGTGTGTGTCAACACTACGCAGTGGTTTTGAAGTTTCTTGGTTGGTGATTTCCAAAACTTCCAACTTTTTCTCCAGACATCAGACATTCAAAGAGACGCTCTTTGAAAACCGTCTTTGAGTAAGAACCCAAGTCTTTAGAAAAGAGTGTGTCTGGGTTGTGATTGTGAACTGTGCGCGTTAGTGTGTGTGTGTGTGTGTGTGTGTGTGTGTGTGTGTGTGTGTGTGTGTGTGTGTGTGTGATATCCGACACGTTGCCGCGTGGCGGTTCACAGAGATACAGTGACGCATTCATTTGATACGGATACCTGAAAGCAGATCTAGAGCTGGTCTACATTCACTCCTGCATGTTTGTGTTTTGTGTGTGTGTGTGTGTGTGTGTGTTGTGTGTGTATGTGTGAGGATGCTAAAGGATGGAAGAAGAGAGCCGGCTCCGCTGTTTGCTCAACCATTATCAGATCAAAGGAGATGCAACACTCTTGCAAGACTCGGATGGACTTCTAATTCAAAAATAAAAATAAAATAAGAAACCTTCTGGCAACCTTTTTTCGACACAGATGCATACGAGTAATATATTTTAAATGATTTTAGATCAGCGGTACCTCTACAAAATGTTGACTGGTTCACAAACATCTGAGGTGAGCTGGTCAGACATTTTTTATTGACAATGGTAAGAAGGATTTGCTGATTCTTAAAGGATAACGCGATGTATGTTTCTGTGTTCTTTGGCTCATATCTGGCTGATGCTTTGGTGTAGAGGGATGTGGACGACGTGTGTGGAATCAGTGAGGAATGGTCGTGCTTTTTAATATCAGGCTTTTTCTGGTAGCACCCAGCTAACGGTCGCTGGTTCCGGAAACACGTTGAGTCAGCCGAATTATGAAAATCATATATTTATGATTATTTAAGTTTGTAAATAAAGTTGTAGTTTTTTTCAAATGGCTGGCTGATTCTTGTAGCCCAGGCTCTGTTGATTAATTTGACGATGTAATATTAATATACTTGCTTGTTTTTTTATAACAATGAAGACCCCAGACCCCCTAGGGCAGGGGTGTCAAACTCATGTCCATCGTGGGCCAAATCGGCATCAATTGCCGCCCTATTAAAGGGCCGGAAACACTTTATAAACTCATCGAATATATTGTTAAATGATATATTATATTATATTATAATATTAAAATAGCCCTAGTGGTTGCAGAGCCTTTATTTGGGTCTGTAATTTTCAGAGCAGAGGCCTAAAAAAAGCTTGGTTCTTAAAAGGTTAAGTCGAGTCACACTCAACATCTGTATGGCGACAAACATCTGTTTAATTTCTGTACGTTGTGTCTCCGTGAACATTTGACCTGTTGACCTTCATGGTCACAATCACCACGGAAAAGAAAGAACTAGTGCCCAGCTTCTCCTCTGGTTGAAAAAGACAAACTCTGATCTCACTCTGGCGAAGGAAAAGTCTTGAAAAGTATCGAAGAAAGAAAAGTAACCGTTGCTCTGAAAGGAATATCATAATGAGGTGAACAATAAAATGAAGTCAAATAATTCTCATGAAGATTGTCTGGGATTTGCGCTTCACTTTCATTTGTGAGGGTTCAAAGGGGCTGAACTTCAAACAGAGCCCACTTCAATGCCCCATTTCGCTTCAGTGACCTTTGACCTAGAAGGGCGAGCGGAGCCTCTATTGAGGATTACGTTCTAACGTGAGTAATATGTCGTTGCTGATGAATTCACGCGTCGCAGGCTGTCGTTATCAAAAAGTTTCTATGCCGCAATTTCTTCTGAGCCCTTCCAAATGTTAGAAGCTAGTTAAAGAATGAGTCATGAGTCAGAGCAAAACCTTCTTTTCTCCATCCCCGAAAAAAACATTTATATGTATATATTATTTATTTTTTGGACTCTGATGACTAATATTTATGTCTGATGTCCTCATTTTTGCCTCAGTCTTGAGTCCGTGAAAGAGAAACTTTATTTTTCCACCCATTCCCAGTGACTGGGCCCGCCTCTCAGTCAGCTCTTGAAATGCCACCGGAAATAATACAAGTTGTGTAAATGTGTTTTTCCCTCAGTTGAAGGGAAAGGAGAGGCAAAAAAAGGAATTGATTAGTATTGTGTCATTTTGTTTTTAAATGTCAGCTTTGGCTATAGAAATTAAATGAACTTTGTTGCACTTTAATTCTCCAACTAACGGTCCTAAAGTGGAGATGTTTGGGGAAGGGGAGCCGGTTGGACGTGGGCGTTGTAATTGCACAGATTTTTTTCGGAGAAACTCTCAAGAGAATGTTTCCGTGATTATTTATGGATTAATTTCTAGACAAAACACACAAAAAGTAAATGGACAACATTCATTATTTCAAGGCTCTATTTCATAAGGAATTAAGAAATTAGGATTTATGTGGTAGTAAATATAAATATATATTTTTTTTTCTTTTGTTTGTTGTTTTTTAAATTTTTAAATTTTATATACATTTTCTGATTTATTTTTATTTCAATTTAGGATAGGAAATTATAAGCATGTTTTGCTTCTACCTATACCTTTTAAGTCTTTCTCTTTTGGATATTATATATGATAATATTGTATTGTATTTGATTTGATTGACTTAATAAAATACACAAACAAACAATTAATTACATTTTTGAATTAAACAAAAAAATACTTTAATGGTTGATGTGTTCTAGCGTAAACGTTCCAGATATAAACATGATTGTTAAGCATGACGATTAATTCTCCACCCTGGAATCAATTTGACAAAAATAATTCCAACTCAACGTTCAACTTGCCTGCTTTTTCTGGGTACCGGATGGACGGGTCTTCATCAGAGAGTTCGGAGGTCTGAGAGAACATTCTGGCCTGGTGGCCACATTTGGAACAGCAGGTCAACTTTGCTCTTACTCCAAAAAACTCTCTGCAAAACAACAAACACATATGTGTGAGCGTCAGAGACACCTTGAAATTACTCTCTGTGTCTTCAGATTTGATCTATAAGTCCAACAAATTCCAAAAGGCTCCTAAAAGCCACACCGGTAAATGATGATACGTGCAGGCGGCCAACAAGAAGCCTGAAAATCGTTTTGTGTGAGTTATAATCCTATATGACTTCCATTGGAACTCTTAATGTAAGTCATATTGGATATAATATATACTATGGGAATTAATTGGTCGCTGTCTTGGCACACAGAGCAGTTTTCCTCAGCCAACACCAATGTAGAAAAATAAAGTGATGACATCTGAGTTGCCCAAAAAAAAGAGAAAGTGACCTTGTTTTGCTAGAAAAAGTTGACAGTTTGACAGTTGAAGTTCTACTTTTCTGTTTTTATCTCTTCATCACTTTAAGGACTTCTCGTTCCTGTCAACTCACACACTGTATCACAAAACCTCTCATTCTGCGTTCAAAAGCGTCGCGAATATTCGCTTTATTTGCTGCTTAGAGGGGGCGTGGCTTATCGATGTGGTTGTACTACGTGGAAATAGTTAGAATTTCCGCCGTCCGCCACGGAAGAACTAACCGCTAGTTCTGCTTTATACTTTTTGAGGACCTCCCTCAAGTGATGACAGGCGAAGCATCTCATCGCTGATTGGCCTTCGCAACTCGGCGTCCCCACACACCAGGTATTTCGCTTTTCATTGGCCGACTGACAGAATAATTATTATCCTTACTAATCAGATTTTTCACCAAGACCTCACTTAAACCCTTTTTATTACTCACTACGTTTCTCAGATTCAATAATATGATTTAAACTACACCTTAAAACATCCCTGTTTACACTGGCATTTGGTTAAATTACATATTCTATGGCCTGCTTTTTATCTTTTTTGTTTATTCATTTTTCCTATTTGTTTTATTGTTTTTTTTTTATTGCACCATCTTTTACTGCGTATTGTACTTTGCACTTTTAACTGTTGACATGTTTTGGTTCCTGTTATTGCCAATTTGTTTTAATTGACGACTGTCCTGCACTTTGTGACCCTTAGTCCGTGATAAGTGGAATAAAGTTTACTTACGTCTCTCTGGCCAGTCATGTGGAATCTGCAGCCTCCTTGGAAACAAACAAATGGAGAGACTTCTTTTAATCACACACACACACACACGCACACACACACACACACACACTCACACACACACACACGCACAAAGGCATTGATTTGCTCTGTTGCTCTGGTCCTGTTTGCAATGCAACACCTTGCGAGTCGGAGGAGATGTTAATTTGATTCAGCCACCGGCTGCCGTTGCATTGTGGGGGAACGCCACCAGGAACAAAGCGCCATCCGTCTTTATCTTAACGGCAAATTAGATATCCCGGCGATATTGTTGGCTGCTGTTGACATTCGCCGTCTCTCTCGCCCGCCATCTTTCTATCTCCCACCAAGAAATAAGACGCTCTTTATTTCTCTTGAGTCCTCATCTCCCCCGGCCTTTTCATTCTTTGTTTCTTTGTTTCTTTCTTTGTTTCATTCTTTTATTCTTTCTTTCTTTCTCTCTTTTTTTCATTCTTTCTTTCTTTCGTTCTTTTATATCTTTCTTTCTTTCTTTTCCTGACACACACACACACACACACTTACATACACACACACACACACACACACACTCACAATGTGCTCAAAGAACATTAGATCTACCTCTTGACTTCTCCCCCTAAATCAAGTCAGAGAAAAGGTGACGGCTCCCACTGTAGCCTTTTGAAAACACACACACACACACACACACAAACACAGACAGCAATGTAAGACCAATTTATTTATATTTATTATTTATATTGGTTCTAAAGAAAGCTGTTGGATTGGAATGGAAATAGAAGTAATGACACAAGGATGACTTGTTTAGTTCTCACTGTGCGTATATAAAACCAGACTGAATAAAAACAAGCAACGTTATTGCTGTACGCTCGCCGAGTATCTAGCCTTTCATACTGCTGGGCTCTAATCCACACAATGAGCCGACCCCCACTGTCCTAATAATTCTTCTCACTGTGTGGGTTGACACGTTGGCCATCAGACCCCGCCCACACACACACACACACACACACACACACACACACACACACACACACACACACACACCTGGTAACAGCTGTGTTTGGTGTCTCTGGCCAAAGAAGCAGGGCTCTATCACTCACTCCTCCCCCTGTAGGCCCCCCTCTGGTTACTGCCCCCCTACACTATGACTGGTTCCAGACTACTGGTTCCAGACTACTGGTTCCAGACTACTGGTTCCAGACTACTGGTTTCCAGATTACTGGTTCCAGAATAAGCCTCTTATAGTCACATCCAGATCGTCACATCGACCTTCCTCCTCACACTTTTTTCACAGTTTTTCGGTCGGTTTTGGGTGTATTGTCACTTTATTTGAGTAATTTGTTCACTTCTGAACTGCATCACTAACGTGTGCACCCATATGTTATAAAACAAAGGGAGCAAATGGAATTAAAACTCATATTAGATGGGCCAGGGCATCCATGATTAAAAGTGTCACACTGAGAATATACCTGCACAAGAAGGACAATTAATGTATTAAGTTAAAATAGAGAAAACTAAGACAGACGGTCAGGAACTCGACACCGTCGGAACCATGAAGTTCAATAAAGTTCAATACAAACAATACAATACATTCTGTTGTAATAAAAAGCTCAAACTGGAGCTTCAGAGGCG
>CM070095.1:20162084-20197084 GCA_036178185.1 Liparis tanakae | reverse complement strand
ATCATATATAGGCCTCATCGTAAAATAATAAAAAAATAAATACAATTTAAAAAAACATTGTAAGAAGCAATAAACATACTGGTTACGAGCATATATAGGCCTCATCGTAAAATAATTAAAAAATAAATACAATTTAAAAAAACATTGTAAGAAGCAATACATACTGGTTACGAGCATATACAGGCCTCATCATAAAATCATAAAAAAATAAATAAATACAATTAAAGAAAAACATCATGAAAAGCAATAAACGTACCCAATCACTGAGGAGGGTGTCACGATTCATGCTCACGTTATTACTTAATGCCATCACTGATGTTCATGCTTCTCTATAACCTATAACAGAATAATCCATTTTCATTCTCGGTTTAATTATAACTTCCTCATTTTGCACTTATTATTTCATTTATATATTTTTTTATTGTCGTTTTTTGTTAATTTGTACTCGCTTTGATTTTATTGTTATTTTTCTTTTTTACTGAATAATGTAGCTAACGAGTCAGTCGTTCCTCTTCATGGGAGAACAATGAGAACAACCACTTTTTAAAACTAATAACTCTGTGACGTCACGCGGTCCGTCCCCATGGAGGAGCACGCCGTGTCGCCGCTTCGCCTTCCGTGACGGCTGCGTTCAGATAATGAGCTTCAATTCTCATCAGGAGGACGTCGTCTTTGTACTTTTGGGAGGATTACAGGTGTGTGTGTGTGTGTGGTGGGGGGGGGAGGCCTAATCTGCCAATCCTTCCCTTTCGATCTTTTTATCTCGCAATCAGGCCGCCGATCTTCACGCGGCCCCGACATCCGACCATCTCAGAGATAATCATTCTATAATTATATATATATATATATATATATATATATATATATATATATATATATATATATATATATAATATTTTTCTCCCGTCCTTCCCTTCTTTCCTGGCTGTCCTTCGTTTTTTCATGTCACATTTCCCACCTGCAGTCACCATTTTTACATCGCTGCCGGCGTGCATTTGGGGTTAATTAAAAAGGGAATGCCAGATGTTGGCGGGCGACCTGAATCTTTTGTTTCTGTAGAAAACAGGTGGTCGGCGGTGCGTTAATGGTCCCCGGCAGCATTCACCGGTTCCTCCCTTAAAAACAAGCTCGAAAAAAGACGCTTTTAGAAACACTAATCGTGATTTGTTACGGAGCCAGAGAGCTCGCTCGCTTTAACAGAGACTTCCTTTCTCTGTGGGGAGGGCTTTGAGAGGATAAACACACACACACTTAAGTATTGGAGAGGAAAAAAAACACAGCAAAGCATCACATATTAATGAAACACTAAAAGCCAAATGAAAGACGAAGAGGAACTATGAGTGAATGTAATAAACGGAGCTCCTCTTCATCATCGATGTAAATCAGCTAGTCCAACTTCTCTGGCATCAGGGAGCTGGAGATGAAGATATTTACATAATCAACAACCCAGGTGTGTATGTGGTGCTCATGTCAAATACCCTGGGAAAGCAGGACTCTCATATAATTATATATATATATATATATATATATATATATATATATATATATATATATATATAATTTTTTTTATTATATTATTTTTTTTTAAGCGTTATACAAATGTTTTGAATAGGACTGAGTCATATTTCTCAGCGGGATCCCTCTCGAATATGTGACATTCATTGTGAGCAAAACATGTCTTTCATTTTGAATCGGTTCCCCTCCGCTCGTCACACAGGATATTGTTCCTATTATTCTTATTAATCCAATTTTAAAAAGAGTAGCCGGTTGTTTTCATGGGTTTATTTCTAGAAAGGAGATTGTTGTATATGCACATATTCTTTTAGTTTGGCCTGAGCTGAGCGGTACCGACTGTCCAAAGTTTAAAAAAGAAGATATATATATATATGTCTTAAGTTGTCTTGGTTTTCCACCACTTCAATGTATCTACATGTGGATGTGGTCCATGGCCCCCATGCTGCTCTCCTCCGGGTCCCCATCATTTAAATACACAACGGCGCCTCTGCTCCCTCTCTTTACTCCACTATCAACTTCTCCTTTTAAGAGAGCGATTGGCTGATTGGTAATCAGCCAGCTGCTCTGGCTGATTACCAATCAGCCAGCAGCCGAGGCCAAATTGGAGACTCCACCCCCACAGCTGCCACAATATTATATATTGAATCTGACACTGATGAGAAGAATGATGCATATTACACTTTCTGTCAACCCAAAATGCTTTGCACTGGTCCGGGGGGGTACTCAGCTAAAAAGAATATTCCACAGGTGAAAAAAGGTTGAGAACCCCCCATCTAGATGACGATGACTTGGGTTCCACGGCGGGTCGATTCCCCACTGACCTTGGGGCAAGACACCGAAGCACAAAGCGGATCCCAAAGGTCGGAACGAGAACAACGTTTTCTCAACGTGGCCAGCTGTAGTTCTGTTGTGGGTTGCTAGGCACCCAGAGGATGGATCCTCACGACCTTCATGACGCAACCTTTTCCTTTGTGTCATTCCCCGAACGCTCGACGACTCCTTTAATGTTCATTCACTTGTTTGGTTTCTCTTTTATCCACTCCTCACTTTAGTCCTTTACTCACCCTCCCGCCTACACAGCCTTCTCGTTCCCTCCTGTTTCTTCCCTCATCTTCTCTCACCACTACTTATCTCCCTTTCTCTCCTCCTCACCTATCGCTCCATCCTTTCCTCTCTTTCCCACAGAGTCGCCGGGGTCTCCTGTTGCGGTCCTCCTAAACCATGGGAACAGGAGATAAGGAGGTGGAGGAGGTGGAGGAGGTAGAGCCCCTCCTCGGGGTTCTTTCTCTCTCACGCTCGCTCATCTCTAAACCCTGTGATCTCCCTCTCTGCCCGACTTCTCCTTCCATTCTCACTTTGATCTCGTTTTTTTTCCTTCCTCCTCACCTAATTTTCTCTTTCGCTCCCCTGCAACATAGAGACGCATCTTCCTCCGCAACGCGTCTCCTTTCTATGTTTGTGAGCCAATGTCGTGCCCCCCCCCCCCCCTCACCCCTCCTCTATCCTCCTCTCTGATCATCGCTGTGCCGTAAGCTGTGTGGCGCTTCAATCGAGCAACAGTGCGTCTGCTTTGGCGGATGGCGGCATGAGCTCACGTGTCAGAAGGGCGAGGGGACGGAGTTGTCTTTGTTGCAGAATATATTCTATGAATCATTAGAAAAAGAGAAGCCGTCTTCCCTGGAGGGGCTTCCTGGAGTTTTGTGTGCAATCATTACGCGATATTTCAATATTTTATCCCTTTACGGTTGTTGATGGAGAGATCCGACAACAGCCATTGACACCGAGGTCGCCAACACCACCAGAATACGTGAACATGTCTACGTCAAAGACTTTTGAAGAACTTCACAGGGCGGGGTCTGGAAGCCCTGGCGGCGAGGGAGAGTCAGAGTCCTATTCTGATTAATAATATTATTCTGTTCTAAATTGTTTTCGCTTCTGCGTTTATGACTTTAAGAACAGGCAGGGAACAAAAAAGTTGAAGTTTGGGGATTATTTTTCCAAGTTGCAAATGTTTTTTCGTTGTAATGCTCATTTCGGCCACCGGAGGCTGAAGTACACGACGAGCCCATGTTTTAAACACAACTGACAAGCAGTTATGAGTATTATAGCAAAAAGACAAACTATGAGAGAAAAATATAACTGAATTGTAATGACGATAAGATAAATCTTTTTCTTATACTTGTTTGTTTTACACTGCTGATATAAACGAAACATGATATGATTATTTGGTCTGTCAACGTGAACATCATGTAGCATTTCAGTCCATATTTTAGTCGTTGTACTTATTTTATCAATAAAATACAGATGAATCATTTATTTTGCTATTCAAATATTATTTCGTGAAATATCACTTTTCCTTTGTGGTTTGCTCTTTATTATGACGCCCACAATGCCCACAAGGCTCATTAATACACCAAGTTGCCACTTCCAATTTTCATATCATCACTTACTCTTGTTCATTATCTGTTTGTACACCACAGGAGGAGTTATAGCTGTTCACAAATACATTAATAAAGTCTTACATTCACTTATCACTGTAGTGGTGAGTTCAACAATTGATTATTGATGTGCTGTTTTCCCAGCACCATGAACGGGCTATTACACCACACATCATCACCCGGCTTCAGTAAAAGATTAGGAGATAAAAGAAGATTAATTCTTCAACATAACCTGTTAACACCATCTAAAGATGCAATGATTTGTGGTTATTGCAGGGTTTTTGTGTGTGTGTGTGTGTGTGTGTGTGTGTGTGTGTGTGTGTGTGTGTGTGTGTGTGTGTGTGTGTGTGTGTGTGTGTGTGTGTGTGTGTAGTACATCATTTCTCTACACCTGTTTATACGAGCACTTTTATGTACCAGCAAATCCTTGAATGTAAACCAGAGGGTCGAGCTCAGTGCTGTCAGAGAGCCCCAAAGTGAAGCTCAAACTACGGCAGCCGGAGTTCTGCCCGACCACCACCAGAACTTTGGAAACATCGATCTTATCTCTTTTGTTCTTTTCCTGATCTAATTACTTGATCGCAGGATCGGAATGTGGATTTGCACCCGGGGGAACGAAGCCGGCATCGAGGCCGCGGCAACGTCCCTGAAGCAGAATCGTTCCACGCCAAGGTCGTGTGCTCCCACCCCCCCCCCCCTCCCACCCCCCCACCCCCCCCGCCCCAGAGATTTCCCATCGAGCCGCACAGAGACCTGGACCACCTGAATGGGCTGGAAAAGGAGTGAGAACTGGAAAAAAAGATAAACCAGGGGAGACAGTTGTGGGATTTTTCTCTCTCATTTGTCCTCTTTAGTGATTTACTAGAGCAAGAGAAATTATGGTTGTTGCCGAGGTTTTGGAGCAAAGTTAGTGAATCAATAAGATCCCCTCCCTGGACTGTTGGTAACTCCTTTTGCTCGGACAAGGAGGGAATGGGCAAGAGTTCTTTCTCCTGAGAAGAGGGAAGCGGACCACAAGGAGAAGTTGACATTGAAGGACACAGTAAGTCCAACGATGGGACGCCATGAATGTGTCGATGTGTTGATCATATTACGTGATGAAGTCCACCAAAGGCTGGTATTACCTTTGCATTCTAGAATACGGAAGATTATGTTTTGATCGCTGTGTATTCATTTATTTGTATGTGTGTTATTCGCATAAGTCAAAAACTATTAAACAGAATCGCATGAAATTTGGTGGGATGGTTGGTTATTATCCGGGGACCATTTGATTATATTTTGGGATTGATCGGGTCAAAGGTCAAGGTCATGAAAAGGTACTAAAAAAGTGGCTGTGGCGAAGGTATTCGCTCTACAGAGTGCCCGTTGTAGTTTGTATGTGTGTTATTCACATAACTCAAAAAGTATTAAACCGAATCGCATGAAATTTAGTGGGATGATTGGATATTATCCGGGGACTGATTAGATTTTGGGTCAAAGGTCAAAGGTCAATGTCAAGTCCATGAAAATGTACCAAAAACAACAACACGGCCAGGGTTTAAAAGGTTCTCAACAATCGTTTCACGTAACATTGCATGTTCCTGCAAGCGTAATCCAAAACTGATATGAAACACATTTATGAAACTTGTTTTTAGTTGTGAAACATCGACATTCATCAACATTTTTGTCTAGCATGTGGGGTTGTAGAGGCAGATTAGACAGTGGAGACAGAATGAGGAGGGAAGGATGGGGGGAACACATCACCAATTTTAAATATTGTCACTGGCATGAAACAACCGACCGATAAAGCAAACATGTCACGTCTAACAGCCGATGCAACGACAACAAAATACCAAATATGCAGCCAAAAGCTGGGCCAAAAATCACACAGAGAGCAACACAGATGAACACGGATGGAGACAGAATACCCAAATAATCGAGAGGGTGGTGAGGGGAGAGGGGGGGGGGGTGTAGAGGGACATGAAGGTGGTCGATGCTTTATCAGTGTTCCCAGACCCCTAAAATCCCTTTTGGCTCAACATCAAGATAATTGCAGTTGCTGCTCTTCTCGCTGTAACAATTGATTTTTACAGTTCAATTTAATTAATATACGTCCTTCTTGTGATTGCCGACTCATTCCCACACACACACACACACACACATACACACACACACACACACGATCATGTCTTCGCACACTGGGGGCTTTTCTTCGGTGCAGAGAAGAAGAGACTAAGAGAGATAGCGAAGAGGGAGATGGAGGAAGTGTTACTTCACAGCATCGGATGAGAGGAATTCATTATTAGTGAGAGTCGTGTCCAGGCCGGCTCCCTGTGCTGGCCGGCCGGCAACAGAGCTGTCGTTCACGTTGTTAACGGTGTGTGTGTGTGTGTGTGTGTGTGTGTGTGTGTGTGTGTGTGTGTGTGTGTGTGTGTGTGTGTGTGTGTGTGTTTCTGTGTGTTGTTTCGTGCATTTACAAGTGAAACTCACACTTGGATTTCTTGATTTATGTTTTGGGAAGTTAAACTGAGTAAACTTTCCTACTCCGGGAATAAAAAGTAGTAATTTGAATGTTTCATTTGTCTTATTTTCCATAAAACATGTGACAGAACATTAACCCGACTCGCCAGATGTTTGTCAGTTGGAACTGGGGGAGGTACATACAAATATGTTTGGTATTCCTTATAATCAACGTACATTCCATGCATCCCCCTTTATAATATGTTATTATTATATTATTAATTATGACTTTAAACTTGTTATTATACGTTATCGTACCTTATACCTTTATACCTTTTATTGCGGGACGACTAAAGGTATAAAGATATAAGGTACGGTATAATAACAAGTTTAAAGTAATAATAACCAGTCTGCGTCAAAGAAGTGTGTGTTGTCGCCGTGATGTCAGTTCGGCGTTTTTGGCTCGTCATTGTCTTGTTTTTTGCAACCACAACTGACACAAGGGGCGGAGCTAACTACACCCGAACGCCAAAAAAGACTCAGCGATTAACTTTCATAAACTGAAAACATATTGGAAGCAAACTGTCAATCACCTTGAAGCGCCGCCCTAAACCGTACTATTCATTATGCTCTTCTAAATTAATCACGATTTACTCAATGAACTTCACGCTGTATTGAAGAAGACTTGAAACTAGAGATTGAGACCATTAACTCATGTTTACAATGTTTACTGAGGTAATAAATCAAGAGAGAAGTAGAGCAATCTTCTCATAGACTTCTATACAACCAAACGTATTTGTACAACCGGAGGAGTCCCCCCCCCCCCCCCCCCTGCTGGCCAGTCGGGAGAATGCAAGTTGAATGCACTTGCTAGCATTGGCTATATTTTCCCAAAACGGAGGATATTACATGATGTATAATAACAATTCACAGATAGATCAAGTCTTTCCAACAAAAAACGATGTGACCATACATCTGTACACAGAAGGACACCACCTGTGCTCCAATATAAGGACGCTGGTGACCCTCCATCACACCTCTGGGCAATACTCACAGCAACAAAACAATGACAATACCACACAGGTTGTCAAAAAATATGGATTTAGTTTTTTTCCTACAGTGCATTTGAGAGCTTCCAATCCAGCCACCGACCCCGTCATCATGGGCGATGTCACCTCACGGGCCTCGGCGATGACTCCCGTATCCTCCGTGTGAACCGAGACGCTCCTCCACTCGTCTTTTAAGCCTCCCTCTCATCGGTCTTTTCCTCCGCCCCCACTCCTCTCGCCTCCTCCGCTCATCCCCTCCATCTCCCCGGCGGCCGGACACTGAAGCGAGAGCCTCGGTTAACGACGCGTAGCCCACACCTCTTCTTCTCCCGCTCTTCAGAGCCCACGCTTAGACACGGAGGAGCACGACTCCCCCCCTCTCAAGTCTTCCCTCGAGTCGCCGGAGCGCGCATTAATACGAACGCGCAACTCATTATTCCACATTCAAAAGAATTTGGCCCGCCACTCAAAATCGGGAACGGGAGAAAGCGGCGCTTTGCACCCGAGCAAAGACAATTATCTGAAGTGTGTCGGCTCACATTTCGCGTCGAGGAGATGAAGAAACGACGAAGTCGAGTCGAGCCTTCGCATCCTTTTTATATTCCCCTAAACAAGCAAAGCCTGTGCTCGTGCCTATTACTGCAAGTCAGCGCTTTTGAAGAAGATTCTGGCAACAAGTTTAGTTTTCTTGATGGCAATGGAGTGAAGTGCATTCCTCTTCTTCATTATTAGGGATGCCACGGTGCTTGTACCCAGCTCAGCAGTATTGTAAATAAAGGAAATTTCCCCCCCCAAATGCTCAGAGACGGTCTCCGGCTTTCATAAACATCAAATTCCAGTTTTGAATAGGATTTGTAATCACTTAAAGGTGGACTTTTTTGCAGAGTAGGCTGCACATTTTCTACCAGTGTCAGTCTGCTGATGTCTTTAGATTATTTGTTGCTTTGCTCAATTATGAACTGGACAGATGCATATAGATACAGTATTTTTACATACAACATAGCTGACTAAAACAATGACTTGATTCAACTGACAGATCTAAGAAATTGAGTTTATCCACATAAGATCAGACAAACGCAACACTTTAAATCGTGTGTTGACCAGAGATGTGCTCGTACTTTAAGTTTCTTGGAAATGAGTCATTCAGCATGAAAAGGCATTAATAATAATGACTAGACGACTGAAGACATCTTGGACCACTAAGACCAAAATGATCGATTAGTTGACCATCTAAGAAAGGTTAACGATCCCCCTGTTGGGGCCTCATCGTGTATGGATTGTTGACTCAAAACTTCAAGTTTAAACCTAAGTTAAATATAACCTGTGAATAGAATTCTTTGAATATATTTTGTACTAGAGATGTTTGTTGGCCCACATTTATGATTGACTGACAACGTTGGTGAAGTGTTGCATGGTTGTTTTGATTTTTTTTCCTTGTTTCCTTATTACTACATATTTTCCTGCTTTAACATTTTTATGTTTGTGTTTCCTTATGGCCCTTATTGGCCAGATGCATGGTTCATTTATACTTTATTTATTTATTTATTATTATTATTATTGTTGTTATTATTATTATGCATTCATACTTTTGAAGGTTGAATTCCTGTAAAAAGAATAATAAAAAAATATCGAGTATCAAAAAGAAGATGAGAGAGTGTTCCAATTGGAATGCATTCGTTTGGCTTTATTGGGCCTGCAATGCCTTGTGGGTTTTCTCTTTCTAATTGAACTTGAATTAGGTTTAGGCAAACTGGTGGCTAAACCCCCCCCACCCCCAACCCCCCGCTCCGTGGTGAAGAGGTAGGGATGACAGTCGGCCCTTCACAGCCTCCGTGACTCACCGGCCATCAATCCAAACTCTCCAGATTCAAAGAAAATCCCCTCCAGTCCAACAGCGCCGATAAACAACCTTTTTATGTGTGATTGTGTGTGTGTGTGTGTGTGTGTGTGTGTGTGTGTTCACGTGTGGTCAGCATAATTGCACATTCATCTTTGTAGCACACTGTAGTATGTTACGTGCCTAAATATCCAGGTAGATGAAGGCCTTGTAAGATGGAAACCTCCATCGCCATGGATACTGAAGGACATGTCGTTGCTCTTCATGTGTTTTCTGAGGACGTAAACAAGAGCAGGATTTGTAACCTGGGGGATTACTTTTTATTCACCAATTATCTCTCCAGTAACTGATTCTCTTCACACTATAATGTAGCAAACCTTTACACGTGAATTCACACATTCATACATGTACTTATTTATACTTTCACACAGTCATATATTTACATTCACACATTCATACATTTACACATTAATACATTTACACATTTTTACATTTGCACATTCATACATTAACACAATCAGACATTTACATATTCACACATTCACACATGCATACATCCATAGATTTAACTATTTACATATTCACACATTAACACATTCATACATTTACATATTCATATTCATTTACATATTCACATGTTCACATAGTCATACATGTATACATCCATAGATTTTCACATTTAAATATTCACGCATTCATGCATTTACATATTCACACGTTCATACATTCACACATTCACACAGCACCCCTGCCATGTGTTCTGCTCTCTTCCTTTCCTTCATTCCTCTCCCTCAATCCATATGTTCCTCCTTTTCTCTCCAGCTGCTGCAAAGATTCAAACGGTTCACTTTTGTTCCGCTCGCCCGCGGCGCCCGCTGAGCGCCACGCCTCCCGGTGAAGGTGGAGCCGCGATGTAAGACGGTGCCGGGATGAGCGCGGCGGTCTCTGGGGGCCCTCGGCGTTGTTAATTATAAGTGGACGAATGATCAGGCCGTTGCTTCCAATTTGTCTTCCTGGTTTGGGAGATAATAAGCCTGTTTCTCTACGTGGCTCCATTCACTGAACACACACACACACACACACACACTGTGCAAAACACACACAATTGTGCACATGCAAACGTACAGTACTCATGCGCACACACACACAAAAAACACAGACGCTGTCTCACAACATATATATTCACACACACACACACACACACACACACACACACACACACACACACCACTAGGTTAATTAACCAATACATCTTTTGAGAGACCTGGCTGTATCCATCAGAGTGGAGATGAAGTTACTCACGGGAGCCGACGCACAATGGACTGAATCAACGGAGAGTTTTCAACAAACTTATCTTGTTTCCATGCCGAGCAGAGGGGGAGGAGATAGAGAGTTGGGGGGGTGAACAGGGACCGAATCAGAGAGACCACAAACACACGCACGCACACACACACACACACACACACACACACACACACACACACACACATCACAACTGGTTTATTGTCATACCCCGAGATAGCTGGACACAATGCAGTAGTACAGATGGTACGTCTGTGTTGTGTGTATTTGTGTGTGTGTGTGTGTGTGTGTGTGTGTGTGTCTGGGGAGGGGGGGGGGCTCTCTGTGTGGACTTCCTTATACATCATCTGTCATCATTCAAATCAGAAATCAAAACCCACCTGTTCAAAACTGCTTTTATTGTGTGATTGTGTGCTCTGTATGTTCTTATTTACTTTTATCGTTTGTTTTATCGTAATTTATAATGCATAGCGTTTAGATTTTTTCTTTTAATTATGTGTTGTAAAGCGTCTTTAAGCACCTGGAAAAGCTCTATATAAATCTTATGTATTATTATATTATTATTATTATTATACCCCCTCAGTTACTATGGGCGTGTCTTAGAGGTGGCAGCGCTTGTAAACTGAAGATGAATTGCACGGCCGGTCACACACACGCCTCTCGAGAGCGTCGGCTCTGGTCCCGTTGCCCCACATGCGGAATAAGCAGGCGTCACGTGACGTGATTCACAATGCGTGGAATCGGTCGGTGTGTATCCTGGACCGAAGATCGAGTGTTACATAAAAAAGCTGCTCCGGTTAAAATAGAAGGAATGCTTGTAATTCTCAATTATCCTTCGGTTGAAGCTCCAGGTCGGGTCCGGAGCCCGGTTCGCCTTTTAGGGACAGCTTCTCTACAAGGTGCTGGTTGAGCATGTTTACAAGAGAGCAAAGTTCTTCATATATCTCCATTCTGCTCTCAAAGCTGATGAATTCACTTTAAAATAAACTTTAATTTGTATAAACCCTAGGGAATAAGTGAAAGAAGATAGAAAGAAGGGAGCAAATGGCCACATAGTGTCCAGATACAAGCAGCTGTTGTATCTTATGAGCTGTGCTCCTCAACCCTCTTTTATTTAACCTGCTCTGTCAGACAGACATCTTCAGACATCTTCTCTCACTGAAGAAAAACATCTTTCTCCGCACAAAAGAGGAACGGTTTATCCGTAACGATGGGAAGTTGTCTCGAAGCCCGAGGAATCCATTTCTTCTGAAAGCAGTAGATTTTTTGCTATATCACTTTCTGGATTACGGTTTGCCCGCCACACTGTGTCTCTGCCGTTTGAGAAGGACAGTATTTGTTGACACTTAAAGCTTACTATAAAACAGAGTACTTATAAAGGCTATTATCGGAAGTGGGTCCGCTTTTATCTAGTTTTACGACAGTGGTGCTAGGTCAGGAAAATTAGACGTTGGAGCTTTATTTTCAGGTTGAGGACCGGTTGGATAGGCGTTGGGATGTGTGCTTCCCGTGTTCTACCATCATGAACGTCGTTTTTTTGCCATCCAGCTACTCGCTGTTATTTTTATACTCCAAGAGCTACCCCAGTGGAGGAAAATAAACCCGTCGTGGGGTTTCTGGCTCCCCGGACCTCGCTGCATTTACACTTTCTCTATTAACCTGAAAGAGAGAGTGACATGAGCATTGATCCTGTTTTACCAGTGTCAGACGTCTACCTACATCCATTATCTGCAACCACTTATCCTTTACAGGGTCGATTCCCCCCCCTGACATTGGCCGAGAGGTGGGGTCACCTTGGACTGGCCACCAGACAATCACACACACACACACACACACACACAGAAAGATAGGCAACCCTTCAGCTCACATTCACACCTACAGTTTGTTTTTCTACGGATTATTGAATTTTGATTGTATTGTTTTTACTGTCATATTGTTATGTTTCTTTGTGCCGAAAGCCAACGTCGCCTTGGCACTGAGGTCTATCCGGGTCTGGTGAGTGTAGAAGCCGATGTGGCAAATTAAAAACACGGCATTGTTGCAGTTTCGAAATAAACACAACAGCGTGGATTAGACTAGAGAGTTTGATCTTCGGCTCCTGCTAATTGCTTCTCTTTCTTATAAAAGAACCAGATGTTTTATCGTTAATTTCTTTGTGCCGATTGATTCAAGCAGGAAAGTTTGTTTGCGTCCGAGTTGTGGAAGTTCGTCCACCGTGACTCACCGGACATTATCTACGGAGGCTGTGGGAAGGCACTTTTCACCCGATTGATAAAACTTCACACATGTTTAATTATTGGGCTTCATCTGCTGGTATAACTGTTCCCGGAGACGTCGTTAGAGTCCAAGGATCCGAGAGTCAGATACATGAAGATAAGGGTCAAACTCTTTCAGTTTTTCTCAAAAGATATTTCCCAAAAGCAAAGACCTTGTCTCCATTTCAAACTGCTCCTCTGGCTCGGAATTTAAAAGTTGATTTAACGGAGAGAATGGCGACTGAAAACAGATATTACCAAAAGAGCCCGCCAGGACTTAAACGCACCACCGAATAACAGCCCTGTGATCCTCGGTGTTACCCGTTCAACAAAGGCCGGGCCTGCCGTAGAAATGATGGGATTAGATCCAGTAGCTTATCTTGCCATGTAATTCTCAAGTAAACTCTCGGCCTTCAGTTCGTTCGCTGCACTCGGCGACACAAAGTATGGCTGCTCTTTAAATCGTGTTGAGCGCCAGATGATATCCTTGAAACACGCATTATATTGCCGACCTCCTTCCACGCAAGCAGAGATTCAATCTGAAGAGCTCTAGGATATAAAATCAGGATGAAATATGATTATGGAGGGATGTAATACAGTGGTTTAATTTGATGGAGTCGGCTCGAGCCAAAGAGAGAGAGAGAGAGAGAGAAGGAAAAGGAAAGGTCTCTATTTTTTTCCGTGACACGATGAGATCGGGTTTTTCTATTAACGCCGTGGTGATGACAGCTTTACAATGCCATCCGTTGGCGCTCCGACTCAACGGAAGGCCCGGAGATAAGCGCTTCAGCCTTCTCCCTACCTGCCTGCCTCTCTCTCTCACGCTCTCTCCCTTTCTCTCCCATTCGAAAGTGGATTTGCGAGGAGGAGATAAGAAGACGAGGGAGCGCACCCTCTTTTCTTCCCTCTCGCGCTAATTCCCGGTGTGTGTCTCTCCTTCTCCTCCGTGCCGGTCTCACCTTGTTTATTCCGAAGCTTCTCGTGTCCGTGCGTTCAGTCGGCGTCCCGCGGCTTTAAGTCCTTTGCGTTGACATTCAGGCGTCATGGTTTCTGAGAACTGGACTGGGAGATAAGAGGACCGGCTTGTTTCCCGCTGCCAGATCCCAGATTATTCTCCTCACTGGATTTGCCTCCCGCTTGCTTCTCTTTAGCTTCCCCCGATATATAAAACGATATAAAAGATAAGATGGACTATGAACCTTTATGACTCCCCCCCCCCCCCACCCCACCCCCCCAACCACGACCAAAACATGGCCTTTTCAGAAAAGTTTTACAAAGTTGACGGTTTGAATCGACCCTTCTCCGATTACCGCACACAAACGCAGGTTTGCGAGTTGCTGCAATGCTGCGCCGTGATTGGCCAGCTCCAGCCATGATCCGGCATCAGTTGAGCTAACATTAGTTTAGTAAACTAGCAGGTGAGAGGCCGTGTGGGCTCCATGGCAGCGTTGAGAGCGAACATCGAGTAGCAGCAGTGGGCTAAGTAACAAAGGTTCAATTTCTATTTCAAATACTTTTCAATTTTAAAGAATTCCTGCAGGTATGTTCATCATTTCATGATTTGCCATGCACAGACACTCAGGATTATTAGATTATTTGGAGTTCCTTGAAGAATTTATGGATCGAAAGGATTGCTATGAAATTCGGATTCGGATATTCCTGTTCACAACAAGATCATGATCAGTAAATGTCATCATCTGACTTTTCATTCAAAGCACATCATCGGGTCCAAATGTTAATCCATCCGAAATCAGTGAAATTGATGACGTTCCCATCGGCATCAGCTGTATTATGTGTTTAGTGTTAATTAGTAGTAGCAAACTCTAATTACCATGATAAATGTTGTACTGGTGGAAAGTGTGCACAAAGGGCTCAAAGGATCTCAGAGAAAGGCCTCAAGCACTTAGATGCTGATGCGGGCCCATTTGATGGGAGCAGCTCACACCCAGAGAGGTCTCTGGTGGATCTGCAGGACAATGCAGGGCGCCGGCTCTGTATGGATTCAAGACAAAAAAAATAAGTCCAGGAGGACAGGAATATGCCTACCCAGTCGTTTCATCGGATTTATGAAGCCGCACATACACGTGATTCTGTTTTCTAGTTTAGCTTTTAGCTCGCAGCACTGCTTTGCTGAGCTCAGTGTCTCAGAGCCGCGAGCCAGTCTTCACGATGTGGGAAACTTTTTACTCAAATCCACCCATCACGTCTCTTAGCCTCAATTTGCGTGTCTACGTTAAGGTGCAAGTGGATGGCCATGAATGTCATGATTAATGTCACTCTTGCTCTTAGTCACTTGGTTCAAATCACTCTTCTAAGGAAACTTGATTTAGAGAGAGAGCACATTTTTATAACAGAGAAAACTCAACGGGCTTCCCATTAAAAGAGAAATAGAAGGAGAAAGAGACATAATACATGGCAAAACAATTAAATAGACACCAAGCATATGTAATACAAAGAACAATAATACAAAGAAGTCAAAAGAGGATTTTTGAAGTCTTCTTGTTGAAATGATAATCCAGTTTACTGTTGATATATTTCCACATATAGCAGTGATGTATATGGTATTTTTGAAGAGAGGGTCAGAGTCCAGGATGATGTCTATGAAGTTTCTTTTAACGTGCAAGAAATGTATGCAAGCTAATGACACTGATCAATGGTCCTTGTAAAGTTGAAGCAACTCCATCTAAAAGGTGAAAGAGGAACCACACAACCAGGGAACCCCGTGAAAAAACACTTGATGTTGTCAAACCATTTCCAGAGACGCATTTGTTAGGTGAGCAGTACGTTCACCTCGAGCTGGAGAAGGTGCACAATGCGCACTTTGTGGCCGTGTGAGTCACTGGCCACTGACAGAGATTGATGTTTCCAACAGGGTCAGGGTGTACCCACACAGTGCATCATTTATCCATGTTGACACAGGTTATGTAACACTTTGAATTCAGTGTCTACTCTATCAAACAATCACTTTTTGATGACACGCATGATTGGAAGCACGACTGAAGAGGGAGCGGGAGAGGGAGAGAGAGTTTTTCTTTGGGCTACTTTGTGGAAAATAACCAGGTTGAAAACCTGAAAAGTGTTATTTTTATTCTAAGCCAAACACACTGCCAATGACATTTTCTCAGAGGAGTTGGGTTGTTTCTGATTGGGTTGTTTCTGAGATATCACCTGTGGAAGCTGTATCTTGTGATCACATCCACCGCGTTGCAAAATCAGTGTACGGGGCTCAGAGTAGGGAGGCCAGGGGCCACTTGCTACTGTCATTCAGCTATCTTTGAACTAAACCTTCATTTGGATCTCAGCTCCACACCAGGTAAAGTTCTGTGACTGCATATTGTACATTACTGACAGTAATCTGTCCACAGACAGACATAAGCAACCTGGCAAAGTACTAAAAACCACCTCTGCGGTAGTTTCCCGCTACAGTCGGTGTTTCCATGATGACTCGCAAGGGGAAAACAATACCAGCTTTGCTGTTGCAGATGGTAAACAGTTTTGTTTTATATTTAGAGGCTATATTAAATGGAAAATACCATTAAGATCGCATTCCTGGTCATAATCTGGTCAACCCTCTGAAGAGCTGCTATCGATTTACTTCGAACATAAGACGACGTTGGCAAAAAAGTCTTCATACTTTTTAATGAACTGTATTATGTATGTTGTATCTTCTTGTTTTCTCTCTTTTTATATTTGTATGTCTGTTATTTTGTATGGAACTTGGCGTCTGAAATAAAGAATAAATAAATATTGTGCACCTTTTTAACGATATATGCAAAAACTATGTCATTTCCGATGATCTCATCTGCTAGAAAATAATGTTCCTACCGATACTATCACCACATTAATGAGCGCGGCAAGCCCAGTGGTGACGGTAAAAAACAAAACAATGAGCTACCAAGCTGAAAAAGTCAATAAAGCTGCAGTCCCGACAACATTCACATGCGATTAATGTGTTACTCATTCCTAATAGAAAACTGAAGCAGCTTTAACGAAAATGGGGCTGGAATTACCACAAAAACAAACACTAAACATGATCACAAAGTGTGTATCCCTGGCAGAAAAGTGACTACATCGTCGTTAGCTGCAGCTCAAGCGATATAGGGTGGATTGGCCATTAACCGGAGGGTTGTTGGTTTGAACGCCTGGCTTCATTAATCTACGTGTCCTTGATCCGGATGCTGACCAAGTTAATCCCAATGCATATGGATGTCAAAAATAATAATGTTGTCCCAAAGGTGCTTATACTTATACTAGGTGTACCGTCCCCATTACGTCTGTCTCGGTTCTGAACCAGTGCCTATATCTATGGATATATTACTTCAGGAGTGATTAATGGTGATACTGATAGATGACTGTATCAAAAACAGTCCAGGCAGTACCAGAACATGTGAAGATGAAGACATCATTTAATAGAAAAATAATGTTGATGTGTAATTACATGCAACAGTGGCTATAAACAAAGTGTTTCCGATCAGAGAAAATGTGGACAGCAGTTGCTTCAGTGAGAAAATTCTAATTTCTGATGTGCCAACTTGCCCGCCTGGGTTTTAATTGAAATTCACAAACACACACACTCACACACACACACACACATACACACTCACACAAACACACACACCACCAATGGCATAACTTTAATCAGGAGCAATCTCGGGTTCAGTATCCTGTCCAAGAACGCTTCGACGTGCGGACTGGAGGAGCCGGGTATCGACCGCCCGACCTTCCGATATGTGTGCGACCCGCTCTGCTTCCTATTGGCTCGCACGGCTCGTTAAGATTGAGAAAAAGGTCATGGTTCAAATATGTATGATTTTCGTGAAACGGAATACTTGAACAATTAGTACGAAGCTAGTTAGTCAGTTGAAATGACTGACTTCAAAACAACTTTTTAAGACTTTTGGTTTCACGTGGGCCCCATAACGGGGCCCCTGGGAGACGGCTCCGTGTTTGAGGTCTCGGGGGGGCCGAGGTAACAAACAGCCACAATCCACTGCCAGCAATCAGGAATCAGCCTCTCTCTCTGCATGAGCGCCGGCTCTCCGGTCCTGAGAGGGAAGTGAAGACGGCGACGGCTCACGCGGTGTTCGGAATTTCTCCGGTGCCGGGAGCGCCCACCCGAGCTGCCGCTACCGCCGCCGCCGGAGCTCTTTTGTGCAAGCAGGAGGAGCGACTGATGAGCGTGAGTAGTACAAGAGATGAGGACGCTGCCTCCTCTGAATCTAGGTCTGGCTGCCTTTTTGTGTTTCGACATTAGAATCAGTCAAAGACAGACGATGTGTTCACTGCCATCGCTTGATGAGATCAACAGGTGTGCCGGTCCCACGAGGAGTTGATCCCAATTTTAAATTATGTATGAAATTAGTTTTATTCTTTCGTGATAAAACACACAAATTTAATTGGTCTGCTGTGACTGGTCATTCCTGGTGCCAACATAGCCTGGATTCCACTGTGTCACTGACATTATTGATCCATAGGCATAAGATTGATTGTTATATACATATAAGATAAGATAAGATAATCCTTTATTAGTCCCACAGTGGGGAAATGTCAGGATCACAGCAGCAGGTGCACATTATAGCATATATATATTCTATATTCTAAAATACTAAATATACAGAGGAAATACAATATATACACAAGGCAGGCACCAAAGTGAATTTCCATCAGGTTTAAGTGGGCAAGAAAATAAAATTTTGTTTATTGGTCTTGTTATATAATCTTATTTATATGACTATATGTGTGTGACAATAATTGTGTTCCTTCTTTTACATTTTTAAACCTAACCCAAACACAACGGTTCCAAACACTTGACCAGTTGATGTCAAAATGTCAAAAATGTAACTTAATAGGATCATTCTCTCTGACCAATGAAAAACCTCTGTGTTGATGCAGGCCACATGTTGCAAGTAGACATACAATGCCCTCTGGGAAGGTGGAAGACAGATGTTAATGTGTTGCATTTCCCAGTAGAGATGAGAAAGACGTCTCACACTCAGCAGCAGGCATGCTCAGTAGGGCCGGGTCTCGAACGTGGGTCTGAACCCGAACTGAACCCAGGTTCTAGACCCGTTTCTGAACCACATTGGCAGCAAAATCAGCAAAAGCACGCTTTAAAAATGATGCAGTTGATTAAATGTCCATCCATTCAGTTCTCTGGTCCTCAGTACACCCACGAGCCAGACTTTAAAGATATTTGCTGTGGATATTGCTGTATCCATGGGAACCCTCTCTCCTCAAGTAGCTTTCAAGCATATTTCCTCTTCTGAGAGTTGGAAACGCATGGTTAACATTATAAGTTGCACAAAACGAGCTCCAAGGACACATCTGAAACCTTTTTGTGTTTGTAGTGAAAAGCAAAAGTAATCAACAACTAAATATATTAGTACATATTTATATACATTTAGTTTATGAGACAGGGAGACACTTAGAGGCTTGAATGACCCTTATTTTATTTCCTTAATTACCAATAATTTTATAGATATAAAAAAAAAAAATGTTGTCAAGTCTGTGGAATGCGCGCATAGAAATTGGCTTTTTATTTCACATTGAGCATTTGGCAAGCTGCACCAACATAAACATTTTAGCACCCTGATTTACCAAGCCACACCTGACATCAAAATGTCTCGTAAAAGAAAAAGATTTACCCAGAGCGCCGGCCGTTTTAGGAGAGGGGGGCGATTGATGGGTTCCTTCTTCTTCTCGTGGACTTTAATGCGGCCACCAGCTGCCTGTCTCGCCTGCGAAGGGGACGGACGCCCGTCAAAAGAAATACAGTCTCGGGTGGGATTACGGCAGGTGTGTGTGTGTCCGGAGGTGGTGCAGCTTAAAAAAATAATTGTTTTAAAGAGTAGACCGAAGTATGAGATGCAGCCCACCTAGGACCGGACAACATGGCCAGTAGCCTCTTGGCAAATGAAAGACCTCGGTTCTAGATGTACCCGCCGGACAGAATATAAAGAATGCACACAGGGTATACTGACAGGTGATTAATATGTAATTAAATAAATGGCAAAGAACGATAAACCCTCTTTAATTTTGGTGAACATCGTAAACAGTTGCTGAATTACAACTTGAGCATTCATTCAGTGGTGTTTCTGGTTATGGGATGGATCTCAGGTCTCCTTTTTGCTCTATTTTTGGTCTCCACCAACACCCGAGATGAAATATGCCTCTTTTCTAGCTGCTAACTTTTTGACTATATTCATCAGCTGTCGGGGGGAGAAGCTGGACACGGGGTTGATGAAAGGGATTAGAAATAATCAGAGGAGTTGCAAATCATAAAAGGAGAAAAATATTGTGTTGCCAGGGAATTAAACCTTTCAGATTCAAATGACCAGATGATCTATTGCCAATATCTTCTCAAACTTGTCACGTTTAACAAAACTGCAATGAATGAAAAATTATAAAAGTTGTATTCTTGTGTAGCACAGGCTGGTGCATCACACCCCAGAACACATGGATGAGCTGCCGATCACAGTCGAAAACAGCCAAGGCTCTAAATATGAACTTAAATCAACTTCATCAAAAATAACAGCTCTGAGTTGATCTCACAAAGCCTGAAGTTTATTTTGTATTCCACATCTCAACACCGGGAATGATTTTAGTCTGAAACACGATACTGTGTCTGAATCCTTTTGTTCTTTGAAAATAAAGAAACAATTCTATTCACAGAAACATGTCGAGATTGGAAGCAACGATCTGAAGATGACTTTGCATTTTCGTAAATAAAAAATGTAAACTTGGCCAGAGATGGATTTGTTTATCCATCAGCAGAAGCGCTCACGTCGGAATAATTTGGACTGCAGAGAGAGGGAGGTGGAAGCAGCGTTTATTAGAATATAGAATGAATAACATCAGTGTCATATCCAGTTCTGTTGCTCAGAGGCGGCTGAGATTGGTTTGTGACGCTGTCAGTAATGACCCTGATCAACCTCATGTGTGTGTGTGTGTGTGTGTGTGTGTGTGTGTGTGTGTGTGCGCGTGTGTGTGTGTGTGTTCCATTGACTAAGAAGGAGTTAGAGAGATTTAAATATCTAAATATAGGATGGAGCAAGGACGTAGGCTATTAAGTTCCTGGAGGATTGTAGTTTTAGTTTGACCAAACACTTTAGAAGAAATACTTTAGAACAAATACTTTAGTACTAACATTTTCAAACCAACACTTTAGCACCAACACTTAGCACCCACATTTAGCACCAACACTTAGCACCAACACGTTAGCACTAACACTTTAGCACCAACACTTTAGCACTAACACGTTAGCACTAACACTTTAGCACTAACACTTTAGCATCAACACGTTAGCACTAACACTTTAGCACCAACACTTTAGCACTAACATGTTAGCACTAACACTTTAGCACTAACACTTTAGCACCAACACTTTAGCACTAACACGTTAGCACCAACAATTTAGCACCAACACGTTAGCACTAATACTTTAGCACTAACACTTTAGCATCAACACGTTAGCACTAACACTTTGGCACTAACACTTTAGCACTAACACGTTAGCACTAACACGTTAGCACTAACACTTTAGCACCAACAATTTAGCACTAACACGTTAGCACTAACACTTTAGCACTAACACTTTAGCATCAACACGTTAGCACTAACACTTTAGCACCAACAATTTAGCACCAACACTTAGCACGCTCAGTGGAGTATCTTAATGGCTGCATGCCAACACTTAGGAGCGCACAGCGAGGTTCAGGTGTGTGCTGTTGTTGTTGTTGTTGTGTTTTTTTGCCACCTTGTTCACCTTGCGCGCATCTTTTGGGCTTCCCAGCTCGCTGGCAGCACGGTGTTGTGACTCACTCGGTAAATCACAGCGTCTAGAGGTCAGACAGCTTCGCATTCTGTTGTATTCTATTAGGATGCCTGAATAATTCAGGCAAAGGCCTTTCAGGAAACTAGACCTACATGTAGGTAGACCTACATGTGTATTTTTCTGAATGTAAATTAATGTGCAGTGTCCCTTTTGAAATTATATATATATATATATATATATATATATATATATATATATATATATATATATATATATATATATATATATATATAACTTGCACATGAAAAGATGGAAGAGAATGAGGAAACATGGGATGTTGCTCTCTTGACCTCTCTTAAAATCCAGTAGTGCCATTTCTTTTGAATTTTTTTGCAGATGAAAACATGTTTATGTGAAAAGAACACAGTGTTTGGTGAACTTGTGCTCACCCCTCAGCACTCAGACCACATTGTTTGTCAGGTGGACAGTCTGCACTTTAATTTATATTAGGACCCATTATTTTGAAAAAAACTAGGAAGGGTAAATTCTCTGCCTGGGTTAAAAGAAAAAATAAAGCTTGATGTACATCACGCTTAACATCGCGTAAATGATTCTTGCTTCGTGGGCATCGGGAACAAATTGTCCATCAGCAAAGCTGAGGACGCATGTTGTTACGGCGCCATAGAAATTCATTTTAAAAACATGAATTAGTTTGGTTACACGTGTCGTTTACTTTTCATCTGTGACTTCCGCTGGTCGCTGAGGTACTTCTGGACGAGAAGATATGTATAGAAAAATAGTTCCCTGTCGTTGAATATATTTCTCCATCCTGCTCATTAGGCCACAGGAAGCAGCATCAAGGTGGCGTGAGCCGGAGAGAGAGAGAGAAAGAGAGAGAGAGAGAGAGAGAGAGAGAGAGAGAAAGAGAAAGAATGAGAGACACAAAACAACAGAGAGGGTGACTCACCGCCCGGGGATCCTGTCTGGCAAAGCGCCAGCGCCTCACTTATCCAAGCCCTTTGGCGATGGGGTCAGCGGGAGCAACTGTGATGAAAAGAGAAACAAAGGTGGCTTCTTTTCTTTCTTTTTTTCACTGAGCCGATATCTTGGAAAAGACCTTCATTATTTTGTTTCAGAAAGTATTATTTATTCAAAGCTGAGGATAAACTTCTGTTAAGGTGGTATTAACGGGGCGGAGGAGGGCAGCTGCGGATGAAGTCCAACAACAGTTTTGAATTGAAGGTTTTTGTGTCTTCTGACCTGAGGTGGTACGAGTTACTTGGGAGTAGTGATACATACTGATGCTGGGGTTTAAGATAAAGTGAGAGTTATTTTCCAAATCTTTTAGTTTCTAGAAAGCAGCTATTATTGTCCTCAGGCAAGGCAAGAGATATCCTTTGGACATGAGATATTGTATCACTCCTAACTTAAGTTCATGTATATATTTATTACTAAATTAAATTCCTATATACATACATATATATATATATATATATATATATATATATATATATATATATATATATATATATATATATATATATATATATATAAACTCAATTTAAAAGTATATGCATATATGAATTTGATTCAAAAGTATATACAATTATCAATTTATTTTAATAGTATATATATATATATATATATATATATATATATATATATGAACTTAATTTAAGAGTGTATATGAACTTCATTTAGTATATGCATATATGAATTTGATTCAAAAGTATATACAATTATCAATTTATTTTAATAGTATATATATATATATATATATATATATATATATATGAACTTAATTTAAGAGTGTATATGAACTTCATTTAGGAGAAAATATATATATATATATTAACTTACTTTATTATTATTATTTATTTATATATATATACATATATATATATATATATATATATATATATATATATATATATATATAGGAATTTATATTTAAATAAAAAATATTGAATTCAAAAGTATATACAATTATCAATTTATTTTAATAGTATATATATATATATATATATATATATATATATATATATATGAATATAATTTAAGCATATATGTATATAGTTCAAGCACTGGAACCATATTGTTCTGGTTATAAAGTGGTATTTACTGAGCGTTCTTTTTTGCCAAAATGTGCTGTTAAATGACTGATTGCGTGAAGCCGCGCAACGCAGCACATGTGAGCTCAAATTTACACAACTTGCATTAATTTTGGGGATCCCTTGAAGCGAAGCGCCTCATCCATCAGGACCACGAGTCATTCCTCTGAGCTGATGTCGCCACAGATTAGTCAACATAATGTCCTGTTTGCCCCGTGAAACGCACACCATGGGAGAGAGATGGTGTGTGTTTCTGTGTGTGCGTGTGTGTGTGTGTGTGTGCGTGTAAGAGAGGGAATGACAGAGTGAGTGATAAAATGGTGTGTTTGTCCTCTGTGGGGTCATAAAGTTAACAGCCATAACCAACATCATAAAGACTGATCACAGGAAGTCTGACTTCCCAGAGGCTCTCTCACACACACACACCCACACACACACACACACACACACACACACACACATGCTCACACACACGAGCCAACACAGAAACACACGTATCTGCCTCACACACTGCAGATCAATCCATCACTTGTACAGCATTGGCTTCATGCAGCAGGTAACAACTGCCTCTGGAATAGTCTGGAAGAATGTTCCTGTAGAAGAGAATTAAAATAAAACAGAAGAGAAAAGTCTGTTTGGACCGCTGATGGCCGAACAACGAAGTGCTGGTCTGGAATAACTTTGGTGTTCAAAGGGCATCACGGTCTCATTGCTGCTGCTCTTGGCTGTAGTTTGACATTTTGCAAATCGAGAATTTCACATTCATTCCATTCTCTAAGAAAAATAACACTTTTTAGTCTTTGTCTGTGTCGCTGAGTGTCCTCTAGCAACTACTTTTTCTTACTCCCCAAACCGAATATTGGAACCCCTTGCTTCTAGACTACTAACCTCATTTTATTTATTTTTTGTAAATCCCTAATCGTCTTTCCGTTCAGTTGACTATGAGTATGATGATGCGGCCCTTCGGGGCCCCTGTGAGCTGCTCCAGTGAAGTCGATAGAAGGCACACGCCTGGGTAATGGACAGAAACTCGAATGCAGAAAACCCCCCAAAGAAGGGTCTGGATGCGTTATGTGGGGAGGGATCTTCTCCTTTCTCTATTCAACGTTTCTTTTTTGCCGCCTTTGTCTGACAGTCGAAGGTCTCAAAACTTTGGAGTCGGCTCGGCACGCAGACAAGAGTGCCCGTGTCACGATAACGTCACGTGCGTGGCAGAGAGAGAGAGAGAGAGAGAGAGAGAGAGACACACACACACACACACACAGAGACAGACGGAGAGTGATTGGCTGCGTCTTTTAAGGATCCTGAAAGACGAAGATGCAGATGACAACTGAGAAACAGAAATGCTGTGGGATGACAACAATACCCCGATGCACACGCAAACACACACACACACACACACACACATACAGACACACACATGTACAGACTCGCACACGCACGTGTATCTCCTCTCCATCACCTTCACACTGACTTAAACCTTTGCCGGCTAATGAAGACGGAAACCTTCAGTTTTGCTGATCAATATTAACACTGTGTGGGTGTGTTCATGAGTGTGTGTGTGTGTGTGTGTGTGTGTTCATCAGTGTATGTGTCTGTCTGTCTGTGTGTCCGCAGACGTTTTTTGTCCCCCACCTTGCCATACCGGCTCCTCTGCTCCGGTAGCCACAGCAACGACTCCTTCTCCCCCCAAGAGAGGGAAACATTCGCCGGATGAGAGACGCACACTTTGAAAACACACACTATGGAGACGCACGCTTCGTGGGTTATTCGTGTTTTTATGACCAATTTCTGGAGTTTCCTCAGTGGGAGGAGCCTTGATGACGTCCTTACAGCCTCCTTCAGTGTCTTGCCGGTCGGCTACCGGATGAAGGATGAACGCGTCCTCATAGAGTCCATCTCGCGTTGAGTCTGCGTCCCCCCCCCCCCCCCCCCCGCCCCCCCCCCCGTTTTTTTTACGGGCATTACCGGACTCCTCGTGTGTATTCTTTTCAGGATAGTTGAGACTATATGAAACACACAGATTGTGCAAAACTGAAGAATCTCCACGCTGAACGTCATCAATGACATTTTATCCTTGAATTGAAAATGCTGTGTATTTATTTGTATGCGTGCGTGTTTGCGTGTTATACTCATAAATAAAAAAGTATTAAACCGGATCGCATGAAATTTGGTGGGATGATTGGTTATTATCCGGGGACCATTTGATTCGATTTTGGGATTGATCAGGTCAAAGGTCAAGGTCAAGATCATGAAATGGTTAACATCTTCTTTTTACCATAGTCAATTTGTATTCAATTGTCATGCAACTAATGCCTAAATGTGGCTGCGGTGAAGGAATGCGCTCTACCGAGAGCCCGTTCTAGTTTCTCATTTTAAAGTCCTGACCCCCCACATTGTCCTCCAGACCCGAAGGACTCCGGGGGCCCTTATCGCTAAACGCCCCCCTCTTTCTCAGGAGGACACACAAAGTCTTCCAGTGAAATAATTAAAGTCCACTATCGATTCCGATCTGTCCCTATCTGCATCTTCCGCCCACTCATAAACCCCCCTCCCCTCCCCCTCCCCCTGTCCTCGTTGGACCTGCTTCCAGCTCTCAGGTTATCTTTGTGAGTGACCAAAGCGGTCCAGGTTAGAGCTTCCAACAAGTGTTTATCGCACGTTTTCTAGGGGTCAAAGTCGCGAAGGTTAAAGCTGCGTGTGCACTTCCGTGAGCCTTTTTCCTTTTCCTCACGTTTTCCAGCACTGCCGCCTCACGCGAGTGCTCGTTTTAGGGCTCGGTTGGAGAGATTTGGCCACTTAAAAGTGAGGATATGAGTAATGTATGAACAACGGGCGATTCATCATGCTGAAGTGTTATGCCGTATTGATTGGTGAATCTATAACAAACTCACAAAGATGGATAAAGCACGGTGTAAATGATGAAACACGGCTCCTCTTTATAGTTTTACCACCCGCTGGATGCTTTATGATAATAATTTGGTTGGTCGCTAAACGTATAAAATATTAGGCGCACTAACGTTACTCCAACTGGCTTTACTTTATCTCCATCTTCTAATATACATTTAACAAAGAGACAAAACTGTATTCACTCAGAGTTAGACTCTGAATGAGGGCGAGGGAAAGCAGGAAAAGGCCTCCATCTTAATCTAGTTGAAGTGGAGATATAGCTGCATGTAAAATATCTATGAACTGTGCACATTTTTCTTTAAAAAAAATTAGATAGAGAGGCAATTAAGTTTTATTCTATATGAGCGATACATTTATATATTTTGTTCTGCTTTTGAAAAAAATTGAAAAACATGCATAGGAGACACGATCGTAAGCTTAACATCTGATCCGGTAATAATGTATTGTTGATTTAAAGGTTCAAATAGAGTGGATTTTATATTATGTTTGTATCGTTGCTCAACAGTGTTAATGGATTTATTTTAGCTACTTCAACACACGTAATGAGGTGGAACACCATCACTGACATGGTGAAACACTTTATGAAACAACTCACTTTCAAACTACGTTCTTCAGCTGATAAATATCAACAGATAAAGGAATGATGTCAACTGTGTATTTATGTATAATACTAAAAGACATGCAGAGGATTTATTTTGAGCCCAGGGTCAAACTTAGATCTAACCAGGTTGTACATCTCGGCTGTTTCACGTGCCGCGGGAATGAGGGAAGACGTTACCATGGAAACTGACCCAGAGTTTAAGTAACCTCCCTTTCCTGGGACTGAAATCTCAGAGTTTCCCTCATCTCAGGATGCTGAGAGCATACAATAGTCATACTAGTTTCTATGTTTCTATGATGTGGGGAAAGCAGCAAGCGGGAATCTTTTCCCCATTATTTAATTTTTTTAAATGTCAGATTAGCGCAGTGCTGTGACCCTCGTGGCCAGTTCGGATTATGCACAAAAATAGCCACTTTTGGCAGAATTCTCACATCCAGAAAAAAGGCCACAATGCCAGATAAATACTATAAAAGAAATCTGAAACAATAACCAGAGTATCGAGGGAATGTTTGGCTTCACTGCGTCTCCTTAATCTCGTCTACTGTGTTTTCTGGAGGAGGGTGAAACCTAAAACAATACAGACACACAATCATTCAAATAAAGAAAACATAACTTAATATGAAAGTTACAGTTTAGAGATGGACAATGGAGGACAGACAGTTGTGACCAGGTTCAAAAAATGTCAGGATGAAAAAAAGGATGAGGAATGCATAAGATTAGGCACGGCCATACGTAAACACATACGTAAACACGTATAATATAATAATAATAATATTCTTTGTACCCAGAACCTTTGAGTAGACATTAACTACTATCAAGTAGAATCAATTTATATGTCTGCAAAAAAGAAGAACAGAGTGCGTTCTTTGTGTTGGACTTTGTCCGACATCCGGTACCCAACATGGAGTTGGCGAACAGACATCGTGAGACGCTCGGACACGGTCTCCCCATCACATCACGACCTTGAGGGTCAAAATACCAAAAGCTTAGAAAGAAATGAGAAAAGTAAAAGTGCTATCAGCCCACAGCAAATACGTGTTATCCGTCTCTCTCTACGTGAGCTATATTTAACTTCCCCCTTAATCCCTTTGCTCTTTGATGAGGAGGAGGGTTTTATCTGCTTCGTCTTTTTGAGGTGACGGACAAAAGAAAAGCACTTATTAGGAAAGTCCAACCTGATTACAACAGACATTAGTCATATGCAGAAATGCCCGTGGTGTGCATGTGCAGGTTTTCAAACACACAAAACACACACACTCACACACACACTCCATCTTGCAGTCCATTTTGGGCCCCGAGTGCATGAATACATGCATAGCATTGTATTAATGCGTGGATATGGGTCTCTGTATTAGTGTCATAACTTTATGTATATATGCACTCAAACTTGAATGTGTGTGTGTGTGTGTGTGTATTTGTGTGTGTGTGTGTCTTTGATCAAGGCCACCAGAGTTAACACTAAGCTTGCTCCTGTCTGTCACACAGGCTAATCATGGGCTTATAGAGCATGTAGGGAAATGTTTGGTTTTATATATAGAAAAAGACACACACACACACACGTTTACTAGTCTCTCACACACACACAACCACACGATTACATTATGGATTACAAGTCCTCTCGCTGAAGATAAGAATGTGGCACAGGGCAAATAATAGACTCCCTTCTTTAATCAGTCGCACAAAACCTTCATCTGGCGTCTGATTCCCGGGAGCTTCGAGATGTAATTGGCCAACAATGGCGGCGGGGGCCGTCTGCCGCTTGACTTCTGTTGAAGTGCGGAGAAACTTGCCGAATACACATTTGCAGAGGTTGATATCGCTGTAGGCGAGGGGGAGGGGGAGGGGAAAGGGGGATGAGGGGGGGCAAGTGTGTATGCGGGAGGCCGGCGGTGGCGAAGGAGTGCAATCTAAGAGACTCTGAGAACTAAAAGCAACGAGATAAAAGGGATTTCTGCGTGCCTTAGATCTGCGCCAGTGACTCCGCGCCGGGTGCTCTGATTAAAGTCGACCGAGCTGAGCAGAAGGGACTCCGAGGGACCCCTGAGAGCGCGACGGGGGCTGCTTGCGAGGCAACGCGACTGCTGCCGGAGTCTCTTGGTTGTATTTCCAAAAGAAAAGAGTCGCGGGGTCAACGGCAAGCGGGGAGTCTCGTTAGCCGTGAGGTGAGGATCCGCACGCAGGGAAATCTTGAGGATGACTAGGTCTCAAGAAGATGGAAGAGGTTTTCTATCTCGGGCCACCGACAGCTCAACTCAGAGCGCTGGGCCTTTGAAGCACATGTTACTCAGTGGCGAGATGGTGGAATTATTATTTCATGTAGTCCATGCCTGTTATGAACTATTCATACATTCTGTCATATTCATTGAATGGGTTGTAACTTTCTAATAATAATAATAACTTTTTTTATATAGCACCTTTAAAAAGAATGTTCAGAAAGTGCTCCACAGAGTCAAAGTAAAACAAATGGAATAGCAAGAAAACAATATTACATTTAAAAGTATATATTCAAATTTAAAAATAAAAATAAATTAAAAAACAAATAAATTAAAAGTAAATAAAAAACAGACAAACTAAATTAGGGGAACCAACGTTCTGCATAAAAAGACTTGATCACTTCAAAGCTATTGTACAAAAATGGGTTTTAAGAAGTGATTTAAAAGAAGTTACTGATTCTGCAAGATTCTGTAATGATTCCTTCTTGACACATGACATGTATTCTTCTGTCCATCCACAGAGAGGGATCCTCTTCTGTTGCTCTCCTGTATGTGTCTTCCCTTTTTTCCCTTACAAATACTTTTTTCTATTTTTTGGGAATTGTTCCTGATTCGATGTGAGGTCAAAGGTCAAGGTCTATGTATACAGATTGTAAACCTCTGAGGCAAATTTCGTAATTTGTGATATTGGGCTATACAAAATAAACCGAATTGAATGGGCCCAGAAATACTTGTATTTGTGTGAGGATGTAAAACAGAAAATGTGAACCACAACTACGGTTGGAGCTATTTATTTGACATCAGTATTTAGTTATTTTATTGAAAAGTTATTTCTCTAGGTTAAATATTTTGATATGTTAGAATAGCTTTTTCTTATGATAGTTTTAGTTTGGTTTAATTCATTGTTGTTGTTTAAATATATTTTGTCTTTTGATTGTTCTCTAATTGGGTGACTATTGGGTGATTATATGTAGGAGTGGGCAGTTACAGGACCAGCATGCACCGGGGTGGCCTATGTTTTTTTTACCAGCGCATGAGAGGCAGCGTTCACTGTTTTGTAAGTTTTGTTGAGTAAATAAATCTTCAGAATAACGGAATCCTGAAATGGACATTACTTTCTTTTGGCGGCGTAAACTACAAACCCACGGTGCTGCAGTGGCAATTTGATTTATATTTGTTGTTGATTTATTGGAAAAATGGCCACTACAACCAGACTGTAAGTGGCAGCACTTGGGGGTGTATTAATATGAACAACCCTCAGATTTTCACATGGCTATTAGCAGGTTTCCTATTGTTGAAGCAAATGAAAGTGAAATGAAGGCGAGGAGACTGCGACCAGAGATGAAGAACTGAGGCGAGGGGGGAGTAGTGCAGATGGTGTTCGCCGTAATAAGATGTGTGGGTTGAGGATTAGAGTGTGATTTTAGGGATTCCAGAGTCGCTATCTCGGGGTTTTTGTCTTTGTGTTTGTCTGGGGGTGGTGGGGTTTATTAGAATTCAAATGGGAAACTGAATAACCTTCTCCCTCTTTCTATATTATCCTGGCTCGGCCTTATTTCCCTCTCCACCCGACTTTGTTCCTGAACTCTTCTTTACTGAGAATGAAAGAAACCTTTTCCAAGAGAATTTGATGAACAATACATTGTGTATCCCACCTCTGTTGTTTCTAATATGTCCTAAGATTGCAGGTTTACCCTTTTAGTTTATCCAAAATAAATCATCTTAACAATAAATTCTTGCAAACGGCATCTCACTGTCACTCCACAAATATAGATATAATTGTTTTAATATAGAGAACGGTATTGCTATATCTGTGAAGAAACACCTACAGAATCTCAAGAAGTTGTCTGTGGATAAACAATAAGTTTAACGTATCCTCATACGGTACTTGATTAGTCATCACTTCTGACCTGCTGGCAGTATGAGGCGCTGTCTGTATCCCCGCCCCCTTGGCTTGTGCTTTTGGCATCTAACGTTGTATTCACTTCACTGGTGTGGGAAGGAGATTACTCTCCATCCCTATTCATGCGCCATAAAATTATATTATTAAACTGGTTTGAGTGAGCAAAGAGGCAAAGAGCAGAAGACGTAACGTGGAGTCTGAATCGTAGCGCGCTAACTTTCCACAATGTATAAAATGCATCCCTCTCTCTCAAAGCAGTGCCTATAGCGGTGTAGAAACACACCAACACTGTCAAAAACTATCTGCTTGTTCATTTGAAGGTTTCTCTTCAAAGGGCACCGCTGATTCAAGATGGAAGTTTTGTGTTTTTGACCCGATTAAACCAGAACTGTGGTCACTGATGCTGGTACGCAACATGGAGCCACTGTGTGTTCACACAGCCTCATAGATCTAATGAAAATCCCTTTGTGATCTTTAGTCCTTAATCCATACAGAGATGTGAACAGCTGTATACACTGTTACTGTAGCCGGGCTGACAGAGAGTCTTATAGACCTCAGTGGTAATGACTTGATGAACTTCTTCAATGAAAACTATTAGAGGCAAGATTGATAATCTCTTGCCCTCAACCAGTGCCGATCTGTCCTCAAGTGGAGTGGCCTTGGAAATCACTGTATGCCCATGTGTATATGTTTCTCCCATCAACCTTGACCAATTATCTTCAACGGTTTCTACTTCTAACACGTCTACCTGTCTCTTGGACCCTATCCCGACTAGGCTGCTTAAAGACGTTTTGCCTTTAATTGGCAGCTCTCTATTAGATATTGTCAATGTGTCTTTGCCAACAGGCCACGTTCCACATTCCTTCAAAGTTATTAAACCTCTCCTGAAGAAGCCCACTCTGGATCCAAAGGTTTTGGCTAATTACAGACCGATCTCTAACCTCCCCTTCCTCTCTAATATCCTTGAGAAAGTGGTCCCAAATCAGTTGTGTGACTTTCTACATCAGAATAGTTTATTTGAAGAGTTTTAGTCAGGATTTAGAAAACACCACCGCACAGAGACAGCACTGGTGAACATTATAAATGACCTCCTTTTGGCATCAGATAAAGGACTCATCTCTGTAGTGGTCTTGTAAGAGCTTAGTGCTGCGTTTGAAACCATTGACCGTGACTTCCTATTACAGTCGATTGGCATTCCAGGTACTACACTAAGCTGGTTTAAATCCTATTCATTAGATTGTTCTCAAAATGATATGATCTTTAGTCGTTAATCCATACAGAGATATTTGCATCTGGCTCCAGGCTGGTAGGTACAGAATGGAGGAATAGAAGGACGCAGACTTTTGTCTTCGACCAGGAAAGTCTTATTTATTCAGACAGGGAAGATGAGACAAGGAACCACAGATGTAGGAAAGTTTGCTGGAAGTTTGATCTATGAGAAGCTCAAAAGAGGGAATTTACACAGATCTATGACTATATTAACACCGCAGCGTAGACTTTGCCACATCAATGACTTGGATCAGAGCATAACTGCCAGATAAATGAATAAATGGGGTATCAATGTTGTCATGCCACAGCTCTACATGTATTCTACTGGAGCCACGTGGTTATATTGGTGGGAACTCAGACTGTACCATTTAGAGTACAGAGAGGGGTTTCATTGTCTCAGGGAATGGTCCTTTTTAAATACTGTGAACGATCCATCTTGTTGGACTTGAAGCTGGTTCAGTTTAGGTGCAGACCTGCTGGAAGCGTTCTGCCAGCGGTCCAATAGCCAAAGGTCGAGTCTGACCTGACTTTGCCCGAATTGTGAGTTCCATTCAGTTTTTCTAAATGAATTAATTGTATTTTTCATTTTTGTGAATATTTTTTCCCCAAACAAATCACCAAAGCCTGAACTGCTCATTGGTTTTATTCTATACTTCCATTCAGTTCTTCTTTTTCTCATGTTGTGTGCATTCTGGAAACTCTTCAGGTATAATCTCTGAATATGCCACGTCCGAACATAAAGGTCTAAATCGCATTTGATTGGCCCTGTTTACTCTAAACCTGGAGCGGGCCAGCCTTCCTTTATCCAATTATCCAGCAGGATCCCAGATGTCAACACCAAAAAGGCTGTCCTTGCTGATGGCATCTAAAATATATTTATGTATTCATACGCGGTGCAAGAAAGGAAGAAAATGCACACAGTAAATGACTGAACATTGGGGGAATACATCAAAAATGTTTTTGGTCACACTGGCTTATGGAGACAAATATTATCTTTAAATTAGATTAGTTGCTTTAAAGTACCATTTCCCCCCCAGAGGCAAGGATGCTTTTATAACCAAATCCCTCATAGTCAAAACCATTGTGAGAGCGTTTTTTTTGTGTGCATTCTGTCTGCATCTAGTCCACACTAAGCAGTGTGCAAAAGAAAGGCAGTATTATCTCTCATAATGGCACAGACTGATATGTTTGAAAGTGCACCCGGAAATGTTGAATTAATGTCCATCTAAGCGCCGTAAATCAGAGGACAGAAGCGCTTCCAGTTTAATTGAGATGTCACGGATTTGCCCCGCTTGCCTTAATTCAATTGTGGTGATAGTCGCCGGAGACCACGATGCACAGGAGGGGATCAATCAGAACACGACAGCCCGGACTTAAACGGGGGAAGTGTAGATTCTGATTGGACTTGTCTGAGTATGCAAGTGCTCATTAATAAAAGTCACTGAGCCACTTCACGTTGTGCCTATGTCATCTGTGTTTGGTTCCCACCGCACTGACCATTCATTCCTGAGGCAGGAACTATTGCACAGTCTGGACCGGGGGTTATCCCTCCCAACTCCAGAACCAGAAGACGGTTCTGGAGCTTTATAATAAAGCGAGCACGACTTTTCCACAATGTGTGTTTTTAATGTCTGATAAATAAAACATTCGACAGGGTCAGATCTGAGCTGCCTCACACTTAGGAACACAACTTCTTATTGGTCGACAAGACTCAACCCCATGGCATCAGGGTTTGGCAAACCTGTTTTTTTCTTGCACAGAAAGAAAAGGACGAAATGGTCACATAAAAACATGCCGGTGTTGGTCTTATCGTCTCCGAAAAGACACAGCAGTTCAAGGTTGGAACTACAAAACTTCTAAAAGGGATGCGATCGCTCCGGAGCCCTCATTGCTTTGCATATTTTGAGTTGATGGTACTTTTTTATCCAGTCAGGTATCCAGTCAGAGTCCTGGAGCAGAGCGGCATCCTCTCCTGCAGAGTCGATCCAGGCCACACTGTTCAGCAGCTCCTTCAACACAACCTCGACTGACCCGTGTCCCAATGAGATTTTTATGGATTCTCGTTCCTTTGATTCCTTTCAGTGTGTCTTAATGAAATACGTTTTCAATCCACAAATCCAAGGGCAGCGTTCTCTGCCAGCTACACGCTGGTTTTGACTTTTTTCATTCATTGGTTTCCTAGATCATGTGTCCATGTCAATACAAAGTTTCAAAATATATCAAACTGAAATTCTACATTTGCACCTATTACAAAAGAGTATTGTGTTATTAATTAATTAAACATACTGGATCACTCACCTACGCTTCTCATATTCACAGTAAAACCCAGTTTGCGTAAATGTGCTATTTAGTACTCTTAAAAATATGACATCAAATAACCTCAAA